>CM052142.1:4070008-4096270 GCA_028454255.1 Halictus ligatus | reverse complement strand
GCGTGTTTGCGGTGTCTCGTTTAAATATTAACAAGATCGTTATCACCGCGATAGTCGCCGATGGCTCGGCGATTATTCGGTTCCTTTGAACTTGAAATTCATTTCGGGTCACCCTGCGCCACGGCTGCCAATGTTGTTGACTCCTATTCTTAACGAGCTGCTATTTAAGATTTGGTACGCGCTCGAAAATAAATCGCTCGCGCGGTCGTGGCGTGCGTCGCGAAGTTCAGTGTCAAGTATCGTTGCAACCTTTTAGCACCGAACGGAGGACGGTCGTTCTCCTCGGGGTCTTCTTTTAGAAGAGAAACTAGAGGGGAGGTCTCTTTTGTTCGTCGAAGGGACAATCCGCCTATACGCTAATGCGTTTCCTCGTGCTCGCCGGCGTTTATTGCGACGCGTTTCTTCGAACGAGGCTTCGCCGGCCGCTCGCTAGATGTCCGGAGACACCTGAGGCACCTGAGCCCTCAGGTGCGTTCGGTGATTTATTGCGGAAACGGACGGGGGGTCCGGAATGACACCGTCAAAGTCGTTTCGCTCTGTTGCAAGGCGTTAACCTCTTGCGCTACTATTTATTTTGTGATTATAACGATCAGAAATTCTTCATCGTTCAGAATTTCATAGAAAAGAAAGTTTATATTTATTGTATGCCTACGTTTTTCTCCGAAGGATGTACAGGGTGTTCGCGCTATTACTAGGCATTGTTTTTCTTGTAAATAGTAAATATTAGGCAGGCACAAGCTTTCATCGATTATACTTGTCCGGAACTGAAATTCCCAGCTCGTTTGCTGGAAACTCGATGGTTGAATATTTACTATTGCTTCCGTGGAAGTAATGTCTAGACTAGGGATCGCGGAAATTTTTCAAAATTGCCGGAGCATCAAATTGGACAGAATTTATTGCGATTTTTATTTATTCTACGCTACTGCCAATGAAAATAGGATTTTATTTGGCTCTCTTAAAATTTGTCGACAGAAATTGGAAATTGTTAAAGAAGAAAAGATAATATTTCTGTGGATAAGATCCAGTGGATTTTATTCATGGTAAAAATGGTTAGGCGAATTGCAAGACAGTGGGGACATTATTAAAATCATAATAAGAGAAAAAGCAGATTTGTATTTAGTTCTAGTAGCATACGAAGCAGACAATTTATATTTTGCGCAAACATTCGCAATCTATTTACAGCTCTCTTGAAACAGAAAATATGATGGCAAAACTAGTTACCTCGTAACTAGCATGACGCTTGGCGAGCCTGCGGAACAGCTACCTACCCTCCGACTTCGAATATGCTGTAGAAATCGATATCCTCGACAACTTTTCCAGAAAACGTTGAGGTTCATAACATGTCCGAAATTGTAGAGGGTAGCTGTTCTTCAGGTTCACCGAACACTATGAAACGTGGCTTCTAGCGTCATTGTCCCTTGGAAACCCGAGACTGGACAAACGTGCCCTTAACCCTCCCCTCCCCCCGGCTAATTAGTCTGAGTGTTTCGTTGCCCTGGTATCATGGCTCACCTGTTTGCGAAACCACCACCACCACCGGGTATCCACCCCGGCCTCGGCGCAACTTCGAAGCGACCATTGCTGAAGGTTGGATCACAATAGGTTCGTCCGTGAAACTAAATACCTCGGGGTGTCCACGTTTTAATATATATCGCGTGCGGATATATTCGATTCGATCGACGCACAGTTAGGAATGCGTGGACGTGCCAACGGGTGAACAGAATGAGAGAAAACTATCTGAAAAAGAAAGGATCGAATCACAGAAAAATATTGCCAGGTTTGTGATCCGGGTCAACGAGACACGGGGAACGACGGACCGCTGTTTCGAGCTCATTAAGTATGTAATAGACATACACTAAATAACGTTAGACAGCGGGAATCCCGTGTTCGAATGACGCTCGACACCGTTGCCCCTCGAATATCAACGCTGGCGAAACGTTGGCAAGTAAAACCTGAAGAGGAAGGGAACGCAAGATAACAGCACACAGCTCCGTGAGGACGTCAATTAAATATTAGGGTAGTCGGTGGTTGCAAGTTTCACCTTCGACAACTTCCTAACGAGTAAGTTTAGTATACACGAGTGTGTCCGATGCCTTATACAGCACAGAAAACTGCATCGAAAACCATGGGTATGCATGTTAAAAAGTCGGCTGTTGCATCTTTTTCGCTACACCCACAAAAGTGCGTACAGTTATTTGCAGATTCTGCACCGTCCGACGCCATTTAACTTCGACCTGTAACAGCTTTTTCTCCAAACGTTTAGGAGTTTGCTCATATGTAAAAATTGTGTCAATTGCAGAGTTGGACAGAGTTCCCTGGAAGGTCATGGACTTTCACTCTCATTCGATGAAGCCCTTTTTATCGTAGGGATGTAATTATCCTATAGAGAGCGCAAGGTGCAAGGAATCGCGATGGAGATGAAGAACAGGAGAAATACAGTGATTTCTCTATTTATGTCGCCGAGGCCTGGATGATATACGTCGCGGAATTATCCCCACTGAGGGAAGCTCGATAGGCCTCGGACGCCGAGGAATTTTAAACATAACACGGCTAGGGTATGTCTCATGGACGATACACGACGCTGGCGAGACCCGTGTTGTTGACATATATCGAGACTTCACTGTACAGTGTTTACTCCATACATGTCCGAATTGCCTAGCCAATAAAAGTCGCAGAACTATCCCGACTACCGCAGGGTGTACCTAGTGAGGGTCCAAGAAGCTCGAGTAATCAATTATTTGCAAAGAATTTGTTTTGCCCTCAGTTCTGTACCGATCGCTGAAGACGAAACACATGTATTCAAAATATTCTAAAAAGTATAATTTTGTTTTACAACCCTGTAATAAAATGGCGGCGTCCGTACCTTCCGAGGATCACATTCGTCATTGCTTTTTCATTTTCATGCGGGATTTAATGCAAAGGAAACAACAAAGAAAATTTGCGATGTTTATGGAGATGTATTGAAGGTCAACAAGTGTCAACGTTGGTTCAGAAGGTTTGCTGCTGGTGATTATGATCTCTCTGACAGGCCTTGAAGTGGACGATCAGTTGAATTGGATAATGACACCCTAAAATCTCTAGTGGAAGCTGATCCAAAATTAAGTATACAAGAATTATCGAGAAGCCTTGGGTCCACATGGTCAACTATACAAAGGCACCTACACGAAATGAGAAAGGCATATAGGCAAGGAATATGTGTACCCCATCAATTATCCGAGATCAGCAAGAATATTCGTCGATCAAGTTGCACTTCATTGCTATCCAGATTTCGTAGAGATCCATTTCTCAACAGAATCGTTACCGGAGATGAAAAATAGATTCTTTATGATAACATAAAGCGTTCCAAGCTATGGCTTTCTACAAATCAAACAGCAATATCAACCCCTAAACCTATCTTATCACTCAGAAAGGTGTTACTGTGCATTTGGTGGGACTTTCGTGGCATAATTCACTTTGAGTTGTTGAAACATGGAGAAACAGTTACTGCTGAGTTGTATTGTCAGCAATTACGGCTGTATTCAGAACTATTGAACAAGAGGACATCTTTAGTCCACAGAAAAGGTGTAATACTGCAAATTGACAATGCCCGGCCCCATACAGCGAAACTCACTCTGGAAGAAAGCAAAGATTTTCAATAGAAAGTTTTACCGCACCCCCTGTACTCACCGGATATTGCTCCCTCTGACTGTCATCTTTTCAGTTCTCTGGAGCATTATTTAAGAAATAAAACATTCACTTCTGTAGAAGCTGTAAGGAGGCACCTTGAGACATATTTTGCTTCACAAACACTGGATTTCTTTAAGAGGGGGATTGAAAATTTGCAGGAAAGATGGTGTTGGATTCCGCGTTTGGAAATCGAGTACAACAGTTTCTAATAAAATCGAGAAGAGTTTTATCTAAGTGTATACACGGTGGCGAGTTTAAGGTGCAATGATGTAACCTTCTGCACTGAAATATGCAAGAAGAAGCTCTGATTCTGTTTCGTCGGGCTGCTATGTATATGTGGTTTTTGAGAGGAAAGTGTGGGAGTAGAAAAGGCTTGTTGTGGAAAGGATGACGTGGAAGAGACAAAGACTAAGGGTCTGTTCGGTCCTGATGATTCAAGGGTTTTGGCTGACGTGTCTATGGCATGATCATCATGATGCGTTGGTGTTTAACTAGGGCCTAGGGTTGTCGGGTATAAAACAATGGCAAACTGTCCTTGATAACGATAGAGATTATACAATAAATTAAGAAATAAAAACTTGAATTTACCGAAGTTAGTTTGTTTCAGATTTCAAAATAATTGATTACTTATGGGTCCCCCTGATACTATGTCCCTGGCTAGACCCGTGTTGTGGACATATATCGAGTAAACACCTGTGAATTCCTCGCTGCTGGATTATTCTTCGACACCAGTCGATGTCTATCGTCAGCGTCGTAAACCACTCGGTATAGAAATTCTTAAAAATGCGCTAGGGGACTCTAACCAGAGGCCCACGTGGCCTGTGTGTAGCCAGTATCTGGGAGCCGGTAATGGGCCCGCTTTTCCCACACGGGAAACGCTTTCGTGAGGTGTCCCGAGAGTTTCGAGTGGTCGTTAAGCGTCGAGTTAAGTGTGGACGCTGTTGACACGGCCGATTAGAGTCGGCCTGAAGCCTAAGTTCCCTCGGTGGTTTAACGCCGCTTTGGACCAAAACGGAGACAGTTTCTGACAAACACCGGCCCTCCTTTCCACGGTGTCCCGAACCTCCGGGCAAAGATTCTTTAGCTTCCTCTTGAAGCGTCAAGCCGCAGATAAGTCCCGCGACTTTATACGACGGCCAGCGTTATCGTTTATCCGGATAAGATAAACATTGGGCGGATCGAGTCTAGAGGCGGCAGCGGTTAGAGCCACATATTAAACGTGCACATCTGTTACGCGGACGCCTTCCCGGGTCCCCGCTGGTTAGCATAAACAAGAGACGCCGGATTATGTGTATATATATATATATATCGGCGACGTTAGGAACGATCGACGACGAAAAAATTAGGTGCATTTGGCCGCACGCCAGGTCCTCAGGAATTCTCACGCCTCGCGGACCGACCGTCTCGCGCCGCTCTCCGCACCTTCTTCTGTGCCTTCTTCTGCTTAGGGTCATCCCGCTGCCATAGAACAGCGCCGCTACTCCGTCGTGTACGTAACACCTTCGTCTATTTAGTCGACAAACTTAGAAAACATCTCGCAGCATTAGGACATTTCGTTTTAAGGCCTTCGTTGCGAAGTGTAGTCCCCAACGGTTTCTCAATTTGCCGAATCGGATTTTAGCATTATTCCGTTTCCTCGGCTGCGAAACTACCCTTACAGGGGCTGGTTCGCTGTAAATTGTCGAAACTTTGCCAGATTACTTAGAATATAATTTCTGGAATTTCTGCAATTACAAATTTTATAACTCTATAATTTCTATAATTTTTATAACTGTATAATATCTGTGATTCTATAACTATGTAATTTCTATTTATAATTCTGTAGTTTCTGTTTATAATTCTATAATTTCTATTTATAATTCTGTATTTTCTGTTTATAATTCTATAATTTCTATTTATAATTCTATAATTTCTATTTATAATTCTATAATTTCTATTTGTAATTCTATAATTTCTATTTGTAATTGTATAATTTCTATTTGTAATTCTATAATTTCTATTTGTAATTATATAATTTCTATTTGTAATTCTATAATTTCTGTTTACAATTCTATAAATTCCATAATTTCTATAACCCTATAATTTCTATTTGTAATTGTATAATTTCTATTTGTAATTCTATAATTTCTGTTTATAATTCTATAAATTCCATAATTTCTATAACTCTATAATTTCTATAATCCTACAATTTCTATAATTTTATAATTTCTCTAATTTCTATAATTTTATAATTTCTCTAATTTCTATAAATCTGTAATTTCTGTAATTTCTATAATTTTATAATTTCTCTAATTTCTCTAATTTCTATAATCCTATAATTTCTATAATTCTTTAATTTCCATAATTTAATTTCCTAAAAACGTACTCTTAAAACTGAAGACATCTCCATCCTGATCATGTAGTTTAGCCGTCACATCGACGACTGTCAGATGATAAGCCACGACAAAAGAGCAACCGGGGACCCATCGAAGCGAAGGACTTAGCGTCGAAGCGTGAACATGCTTCTCCGATGATTCTATCCACGCGGTTCACAGTTCGCCTCTTAATTAATTTCAAGAAATTAAGCCGGTCGGATCGAATTCGTGATTGCCTGCGATTTCGAATTCCAAACGAGATAGGCGCCCCGTTCGTGGCGGCGCGATAACGAAACGACACACACGGAACAGTGTTACCGTGAACAGATATTCCGAGCGATTGTGGCAATATCGGACTTGTGTATACGTATAGCCGCGTCCCAGATACGAAACCAGGGAAGTTCGCGCCGATTCAATTATTTCAAGAATCGTTTTATTCCACGATCGATTGTCCGTTTCTTGAACTTCCCGCGATAACCGTGATCCATATTCATGAATATCAATAGTTTTCTGTTTTAAGAGTACGTTTCTAAAAGGCAAAATTGGGGAAAGTATAGAATTATAGGAATTATTGAAATTATAAATAGAAATTATACTATTATAGAAATTATTGAAATTATAAATAAAAATTATAGAATTATAGAAATTATTGAAATTATTGAAATTATAAATAGAAATTATAGAATTATAGCAATTATTGAAATTATAAATAGAAATTATAGAAATTATTGGAATTATAAATAGAAATTATAGAATTGTACAAATTATAGAAATTATTGAAATTATAAATAGAAAATATTGACATTATAAATAGAAATTATAGAAATTACTCGAATTATAAATAGAAATTATAGAATTGTACAAATTATAGAAATTATTGAAATTATAAATAGAAATTATAGAAATTATTGAAATTATAAATAGAAATTATAGAAATTATTGGAATTATAAATAGAAATTATAGAATTACAGAAATGATTGAAATTATAAATAGAAATTATAGAAATTATTGAAATTATAAATAGAAATTATAGAATTGTAGAATTATAGAATTATAGAAATTATAGAATTATAGAAATTATAGAATTATAAATAGAAGTATAGAATTGTAGTAATTATGGATCACGAGGCTGCCGAGTGTGCCTCATTTTTCCAGCCGCAATCTCGTTCGGAAACGGAGGGGATTGGTGAGAACACGGTCGAGCGTTGGATCTAGCTAATTGGTTATAGAACCTCGTTACCGTATTCGCTGCAGAGCATACGCTACCATTCCGTGCTACTGTTCGCTCTTGTAAATCTCTGTCGATTCGGCAGAATCGTTTAACTTGGACGATTTATTTGCCGGCGAATAATTGCCCGAGCAATTTAATCATTACTGGCTTTATGGAGCAGCTATTAACTTTGCAACTTGCGGCTTTATTGCGCGAAAAAATTGGTTGTTATTAAACGCTTCAAGTCTGCGATAATTCCTAATGATTGTTGCTCGTGAAGAGCTACCATTCGTCATTTCCGTCAGTCGTATATGTTACGCATACGAGCGGCGAATAAATGCGCTGCAGAAATTTTGATCAGTGACCACATTAACTTTTCTATTATCCTGAAATGACCGAGTATAAAAATATTTAGAGCAGTTACGATGTTTTCCTGTTCTTGTCAATGCGATTTTGCTATAATACTGAATTATTTTATCAACATCGATTCAAGTTAGGGTGGGCCACAGTCGAAGGGTAAATCGATTTTATCGGCTCGCTTAGAGAGATCTAAAAAAATTTGAAAAGTCCGCTGGTTTTCGAATGCAAAAGGACAGGGTGCTTGCAGAGTTCCATAGTAATCAATTGGTCAGGGCTTCATTTTATTGCTGTAATGATTTAACGGGGGAACCGTGTGTAAATGGCTTGTTTTTCAAGAATTTTCTTTGAAAAATGTAACGCGTGGATTGATTTAAAATTTGAGGTATCATTTATTAATGTTATAATGTAAACAAAAACATTTCTTATTAACTCTTAATATCAATTGTGCAATGACAGCTTGAACATGGCATTCTGTAAATGTGCCGTGCAGCGCAGAAAAATGATCTGAAACAAAAAAATCAAAATGGAATTGTTAGTTTATGCGAAAACGCACAACATGACATTCTTCTTTGATCAAAAATTTGTAAAATTGCAAATTGTATTCCTACCGTACGCGGTCAAAATGACCGGTCCTTACAAAAACTTATTGCTAACATAATTAAACGTAGAATAATAGTCAATTTGTTGCTGAATGAATTAGTAGGCGAACAACTTCCATAAAATGACGATACAAAATTTTCATATAATTTCAGTTATAGAAAACATTCTTCTTCCATTTTTCGTCTATTTTTGTCAGTAACCTGCTCTACCTTATCGCCAATCTACGGAGACTTGGTTTTTAATTCTGAATTATTTTATTAACCCATTAACGCCCAAGAATTTTTTTTTCAATTTTAGCAAACGATAGACAAAACATCTAGTCAATCTTAGATGGCGCTAGAAGTAAACAAATATAATCTTGTTATCCTGTACTCAAGCGAGTACAATGGGCGCTAATGGGTTAAAATGCTTACGGACTCAAGTTAGAGTGCGTCGCAGTGGAAGGGTGAACCGATGTAGTCTTTGAGTGGCCGCCTATGGGAAAAAATTCAGAAGATACCTCCGATTTTCGAAAATGTCATTCTTATTTTAGATTCTCCCCTTAATTCTGATATATTTTAGCAAAACGCTTACGGGTTCAAGCTAGAGTGCGCCGCAGTGAAATGGTAAATCGATATTTGAGTGGCTTTCTTATGGGAAAAAAATTCGGAAGATACCTCCGGTTTTCGAAAATGTCATACTCATTTTAGATTCTACCCTTAATGCTGAATTATTTTAACTAAACGCTTACGGGTTCAAATTAGAGTGCGTCGCAGTGGAAGGGTAAACCAATGTGTTCTCTGAGTGACCCGCTTATGGGAAAACATTCAGAAGATACCTCCGGTTTTCGAAAATGTCATTCTCATTTCAGATTCACCCCTTAATTCTGAATTATTTTAGCAAAATGCTTACGGGTTCAAGCTAGAGTGCGCCGCAGTGGAAGGGTAAATCGATGTTTGAGTGGCCCGCTTATGGGAAAAAATTCGGAAGACACCTCCGGTTTTCAAGCGCAAGAGGGGACGTAGTCGCAGGGTGAAAGAGAGAGAAGGAGAGAGAGATAGCCCACTGCAGTGATCATCCAGTGGGTCGCAAAGGGATTGTTGGAGGCTTGTCTGATGGTTCGCGACCTGCCCTACGAACCTGTTCGTAACGGCAGCGATTCTGCGGGCCCTGGTGTCGCTGTCAAAAAGAAGAGGCCAGCTGCCTCTCGCAAGCGCCGGTTTGTCCCTACCACGACGGTGTCTCGAGAGGAACCTGCGGTGTTCCGTAGGTGCTCTCCTCTAGCCCCCTATCAGTAACCCCCTCCACGGGGTCACACCGGTGTGCCGGTTTCTCACCCCTTGTGCCCCCGGATCGGCCCGGCCCGGCTATTATTCTCTCTGTCTGGCCGGTGGAGAAAGTGAAGGATGAACGGAGCCGCAATGGCGGGGCACGCCGCGCGCGGCCCGGCGAGGTGAGAGGCGCAGAGAGAAGGAGAGTCCGTGGAACCGCGAGGAGAGGAGAGGAGAGGAGAGAGAGAGAGAGGTTCTGGAACCTCTTTGGCTGTTTGGTAGAGGCAGCCTGGGTGGGCGGCAGTTGTCCAGGCCGGCGCAGTCTGTGTCGAGGCGACGTGCTCTACACGACGGAGCGGCAAATCGCGTCTTCTCCAACTCGCAAGCCGCTCGCTCGCTCTTTCCCCCTTCCTCTTTCTCTCTCCCAACCCCCCCTCTCTCTCTCTGTTCCTCCTTCCTCATATTTATCCTTCTCCTGCGAGCCTCCACCGTTTTCGTTCTCCTTGCGCTCGCGACGTCGCCATTCTTCTCCGCTTTATCCTTCTCCTCTCAGGCCCTCTTGATCTCTCTCTCTCTCCCTCTCTGTCTCTCTCTTCTGGTTCCCCACTCTCTTCGGATTCTCTCCGGGCTTATTCTCTAACTCGTTGCTCCTCTTTCCTTCGGCCCATTCATCCTTCTCGGGCCCAACTTTCCGTCTCTATCCACGGCACGGAATTTCTCTCTGTCTCTCTCTCTCTGTCCCACTCTTCGACAACCCAGGTGGACTCTGTCCTCCTCTCGAGCGGAGCCGAGCCGAGCCGAGCCGAGCTTATACTGCTACCTGGCCGTGTTACGGCAGGGTTCCGGATACGCGAGTCGCGTCGACTTCGTCAACGTTGTGTCGTCGGTGCGCGCGGTGTGTGTCTCTCCGCCACGGAATTCCAGTGCCACGTCTCGAGCACGGTCGGTCGATCTTGTCTGTGTATGTGTGCGTGTGCGTGTGCGTTGTCCGTCTTTCTGTCAGTCAGTCAGTCACATTCTCTCTCTCTCTTTTAAACTCTTCTCCTCTCCCACTTTCGTGTCCTCGGTGTTGTCGCGTACGTTTCATTCCTCCTACTACTTCGCTCTCCTTCTCCTTCCTCTTTCCTCAGGCTCGGTTCGTATCGCCTCTACCTGTCTCCCGTCCTTTTCGCGGACCGATCCCCAGGTTAATCGCGCGGGGCCGGTTATATATATATCGAGTGACGGAAAACCGCCGCGCACAGGTGATAACGAGGTGGTCTCTCTCCTCTCGTCGCGATCGGTAACGCGGAGGCGAAACGAAATCCGGCTGGTGAATCGGAGAACAGCCCGCCGAGAAAGCGGTACGGATTCCTCGCGGGTGTTTTTGTCGCGCGTTGACACGTGCTTGCGCGCCCGCTCTCGTCGTTTCCACCTCTGGTGCGGATTATTCTCCGTCTCTCGCTCCCCTAATCGCCGAGGTGTCGTCGCACACCGGATCCGAGCGAATTCAACCGGCGACGTCTTCGATAGAGAAGATCCCCCCGTCCTAGGAAACTGGGAGTCGCATCGAGTCGGTAATAAGACGGATCAATTGTCACGGTATCACCCACGAGCATCGTGATCGATCTATAGTGAAGCCTTGTCCTCCTTTGTCTTGAAACCGTGCATCCTCGGTTTTTGGGTGTTGGAACGCTGCGGGACGACTACAGGGATATACAAGTTGAACACAGTAATGTGTCCCAGTTATATGCGAAAGGTGTGATCGGAATAATTTGATATCGGGCTCTCCGGTATTCGGGGAAATTCTTTTCGACGAACCCCCGTGGCCCGACAGCAAAACACGAGGCGCTCGTGAGTCACGGCTCCGTTCCCCCCCGTGTGTGCCACCATTCTGCTTGTTTCTTTCTTTACGTTCTCTCGTTTCTCCCTTTCGAGCTCGAGCTCCTTCTTCTTTTGAGGAATAATGGGGCTTACGATCGTTTGGAATCGCCTCGGATATACACAGAGCTCTAGAGAGTATACGTTAAGGTATTTTAGGGGTGATTTTACGAGGAAGGGGTGGCCGACCGGGTATCGCGAGAGAGCGTTCTTGCATCGTCCCGGTTGGTTGTACCATGTTGCGCAATTACCGTATGGTACGCCAATTTTATTTTGTTTGTTGTGTTCAACCCTTGCACCGTGCGCTTGTGTCCTCGCGGCTGCGACAATTGGAACGATTAGAACGAATATTTTACAGTTAACCAGTTAATTGTGGAATTTAATTTTAAAAATCCCTCGCGGCGTGGAATTAACACTAGGTTTACGGGACCCGTTAAAATGACGAGTTCTGGTATTTTTAATTTAGAATTGTTAAGATTCTAAGGATGCACATATGAAAAATGATTCAGCAAAGTTATTTCTTTGGGTATGTATTATCTTAAAAATATTGCTAAAAATGTGGGTAGTACGTTCTTGCTATCTATATAAAGTACCGTAAAATAGTCACCTTTAGGGCTCCGTAAACCTAGTGTTAAAATCAAGCAATGACGAATATAAAAATAAACATAATATACTATAAAATATAATATACTATAAAAGCCAAAGCCCTTGTAAAGCTAAATGGGAAAGAATTACTTTTTTATTCGATAAGAATTTAACAGTTCGTTAACGTCAACTGCACCGTAATAGAGTTTCAGATTGACGAGTATACTCGTCAGTCACAGTTAACTGGTTAATACTACAGAGTTCGACAAAATGACGGATTTTACCTTTTGTTATAGACATCTTTTCTCGTACAATTCCTGAAGTTGAAAATATTTTTTCTCCCACAGTTCGTGAAGTTGTATTTTTACCGTTACAATTCGCGAAGTTATAGATACTTTTGTCTCTCACAATTCAAAGCGAAGCCGTAGAAAATGTTCGTCTTACGATTCGAGCAGTTATAGACAATTTTTCTTTTGCAATTCGTGCAGTCGTAACAATATTTTCTTGAGAAATTCGTTGGCACTTGATTGCCGGATGAGAAAGAAGGTATTTGGTCAGTTAGTGAGTCCCTCTGACAGATTGGTGGTACAGTGATTTCTGTCTATAGGTCGCCAAGGCCTGGATGATAAGCGTCGCGGAATTATCCCCACTACCGCGGTGTATACCTCTTAGGGGGCACCTGAGTATGTCTCATAATTCTGTTAAATACCAACATATGTTCTCAAAAAATTATTATACAAATAAAATCGTAAGTGATAGAAATTGAGTCGCTCTGGCAATCTGGAGTTAGTATATTTACAAAAACATTTTCCGGTGAAATTTGTTCGTACGTTTATTCCAGTACGTGTTACCATAAAAAGATCTGTGAAATCTGTATAAATTCAATCCTGTTATTATTATAAAGGAATGTATAATACTCATTAGTCTCGTATAGAGCTGGGTGGTGCTAGTGTGAATTACACTTATTGTATAAGAATAATAATCTTATTCTAAAGAGCGAGAGCGTCGAGTACCCATCGCTGCACGTGTTCGCATCTTCGTCGAACACGAACGAACGGAGGTAAACGCCGAGAATCTCTCTCTTTCTCTCTCTCTCTCTGTCTCTCTGTCTCTGTCTCTCTCGCTGAGATGACTCGTCCCTGCCATTAGCGCGTCGCGTTTGTTGGTAATCACTAAACGGCATCGCAGTCGAAACGGTGAGGCGTGTCACGGCGATTCACCAAATAAGAAATACGTGTAACGATTTCGTGTTCATTCAAGATTACGATCGCGGCGGCAACACGCGTCCCGCTACCCCTCCCCCCTTCCATCCTGTCTAGTCGCAAGTCGGTTAGGGGACGTTCAAAGTTCGGTTCAGTTCGTAGAATTCCCATTCGTAGCCGGCAGAGTTCGTGGGACCGTTTCGTACCCGTTTCGTCCTGTTTGACTCGCCTTCGAGCCGACGATTCCGTGGGCTCCAGGAATTCGGTCTCGACCGGGATCGAGCCGAAACGGGTCGAGAAGATTGGGGAGAAGCGGTCGGGACACGCACGAGAAGATCGAACGATGACGCGCGGTTCTCGATCCCCCGATCGACTTCTGCTCCGTTATCCCTCGCGAAAAGGTATTCGGCCATGCAAGAGAAAAAAATCGCGGCGCTGCCCGAGGGGATCTGGGACGTGTAGGCAAATCACGGCGCTTCTGGAAATGCTTTCTCGAAACTGGACAAAAATCCCAACGCTTCCAGAACTGTTTTTCAAAGTCGCAGAAAAATCACAGAGTTTCCACAACTGTTTTTCCATGTTGCAGAAAAATCTCAGCGTTTCCAGGAAGCTTGTAGAGCTTGCTGAAAAATTGTAGAGCTTTCGCAGCTGTCGCAGAAGATTTAGAAAAATTGTAGAGCTACCGCAGCGGTCATAAAGCTTTCAGAAAAATCTTGGGGCTTCTTCAAAGATTGTACAGTGTGTAGAAAAATCGCAGCGCTTCTAGAAAGGTTGTAGAGCTCGCAGAAAAATCGTGACGCTGCCAGAACTGTTTTCTGGAAGTTGCAGAAAAATCGTAGCGCTTCCAGAAAGCTTGTAGAGCTTGCAGAAAAATGGTAGAGCTTTCGCAGCGGTCATAAAGCTTGAAGAAAAATCGTGGCGCTTCCACAAAGATTGTAGAGCGTGTAGAAAAATCGCAGTGCTTCCAGAAAGATCCTAGAACTCGCAGAAAATTCCCAGCTGTTCCAGAACTGTTCTTGGAAGTTACAAAGAAGTCGTAGCGCTTCCAGAAAGCTTGTAGAGCCCGCAGAAAAATTGTAGAGCTTTCACAGCGGTCGTAGAAATTTCGAATCGGTCGCAGAGTTTTCAGAAAAATCGTAGGGCTTCCTCAAATATTTTAGAGCACAGAAAAAAATTGTAGAGCTTCCACAGCGGTCGCAGAGAATTTTGAAAAATTGTAGAGCTTTCGCAGCGGTCGTAGTACTTTCGAATCGGTCGCAGGGTTTTCAGGAAAATCGCGGGGCTTCCTCAAAGATTTTAGAGCATGGAAAAAGAAATGGTAGAGCTTTCGCAGCGGTCGCAGAGTGTTCAGAACAATCGTGGGGCTTCCTAAAAGATTTTACAGCATGGAAAAGAATTGTAGAGCTTTCGCAGCGGTCATGAAGCTTTCAGAAAAATCGCGCTTCGAGAATTGTTTTCTCGAAGTTGCAGAAAAATCGTAGCGCTTCTAGAAGGGTTGTAGAGCTCCGACAAAAATCGTGGCGCTTCCCGAAAGCTTCTCTGGAGTTTGAAAATTAAAAATCTGAAACCGCGAATCAGACTGCAGAGAGGATTTTCGGTATGCGAAAGTGTGTTCTCGGGATCCTGGGAGAATCGTTCAGCGTGGTGGGAGGACACGAAATTCCTCGGATGCGACGCGCTGCTGCATCTGTGCTCTGGTGGAACCGTTTGCTCAGCTGTACGTGCTCCTGTCCGCGGCGAGTCGGCTAGAAGGCGGTGTTCTCGCGGCGAGGTGAATAAGAAGAAAGTCGTTTTCATCGAATACGGGTATTGCGTAATAATTGCAGGCCGACGCGACGCGACGCGACGCGGCCGGAGAGCTCTATGACAAACCGGCTCCGCGAGACACGGCGATCACGTACTTCTCAGTGCTCTCAGTACTCTCCGCGTCTCTCAGCCCTCGTCTCTCTCTCTCTCTCTCTCTCTCTCTCTCTCTCTCTCTCTCTCTCTCTCTCTCGTGCTGCTCTCGGTGTGTACCTGGAATTTCTTAATTTGGTCCGATCGACCTATTCTCTGGCCTGAATCGGTCGTAGCCTCTGCACTCTTCTCCGTAACCGCAGCGCCGTGGCGCACAGCGGTTCAGGATCATAAAATAGGTGGACAAAATTCATATCAACTTTCAACCACGCAGTATTTATTATAGGAAAGGCAATATCGGGATGTTTTCAATTCGTAGAATTCGAATCTGATAGTATTTTTTGCTAATATCGAAAACTACCCTTATAAAGCTACCCTTATGGGAGCTGTTTTATCCGATAAAATCGAAAATTCTCTAATTGATTTGAAACATAATTTTAGACAAATAACGTTATATAAACATACCCACGAAACTGTATGTTTAAAGAGTTACAGTGAATCCTCGTTACGAGTCAGCTGCGCGGTTCCGGCGACTGACTCTTAGAGGAAATCTGAGGTTCTCGCCGGGCGTCGCAGTTGAAATACACAGTGCACGCTGGAAACCTAAGATAATGTTATAAAAATAATAAGATGTTAGATTTTTCCGCGCGTGGTATTGGAAGAACCGCAATTTTCTTGAATTTTCTCAAGGTTAAAAAACGTTTGTACCATAAGTTTCAGTTTTAATTTAAAAAGAATTTTATGGCTATATCTCATTTCTTTCGAAAGTTCCTTGATTTTGAATCCGATTTCGTCCAAATTCGCCTACTGTGCGCCGGTCGCTCGCCGTTTCGAGCCAACGAAGCCGAACGAAAGGGTTCCGCGATTCCGACGAAATTTGGAAAACCGTCTCCGAAAGTGGAACGGTGTTTGTCCTCTTGCCAAATTCCGGCTACCCGGGGCCGATTGATTGCGACTCGACGTCGAACCAAGGTCCCCTCCTGCTCTGACCGGAATGCAGATTAATCGCGTCCCGCGATATACTTATCGTTCGCCGCATGAATCACCGATTTCAGTCGGATTCGAGGCTGTTTTCGCGCTGGAAAGTTTGTTCGCCGTCCCGTGAACGACCAACAAACGACACACCTTATTTTTTCTGAGATATCGGGTCAACAGATACGCGTGGGATCCAATGCTTTTCCTCTCGTTCTTGCTTCCACATTTATATTAATTTTCTTATCTGTTCGCACTCTGCGCTGGGAACTATTTTAACACTGAACCTACGACCGCCCGTCGAAATGACCGATTACAGATTTTTTCCTACACAATTATTCAAATTGTAAAGGTGCTCTCGTGRAATATGATTAATAAATATATTTGGGAGAGCAGATATTGTAATYAKACTGCGGATTTTATGCATTTATTACGAAAATTAGTGGGTGTAATTTTGAGTAGYAAAAATATTAGAAAAATTTAAACGTACTATTATATTATTTTCAATCTGCTGAACATAATAAGGAAAAAAAATAAATGTCTATTTCACTTGGGTTTGTTGCAATTCAGGTAAAGAATTTTTATTTTGCATGAAGATTCGTATAATAGAGTATACATTGAAATCCTAATAATACAATCTTGTCATTTTTATAAGACGACATGTATTAGTTGCTTTTAAGGCCCGTTAGGTTTAGTGTTAACTCTCGAAAATCGAACATTTTTTCCGAAATATTTCCTTCCCATATTTGTAATTTGAAACTGATACTGTGTACAGTGTTTTCTCGATATATGTGGACAATGTTCGACCAATTGCAATTTTAATCTAACATTTCTTTCACGTTATGTAGTGATCCAATTGTTCTAACTTCTCAAAAAAATTCAAGTAGTATAGTCCAATATTGACAAAGTTATGCGATTTTTAAGAACGTACGAATATCAGTGGGAGTCACGGTAAGGTTTTCCAATTTTCGCCAGGCATCTCCGTTTCTGACACTGTTCCTAGTAATTGTTCTAACTTCTCAAAAAAATTCAAGTAGTATAGTCCAATATTGACAAAATTATGTGATTTTTAAGAACATACGAATATTAGTGGAAGTCACTGTAAGGTTTTCGAATTTTCGCCAGTTATCTCGGTTTCTGAAACTGTTCCCAGCTTCCCGTTCGCAGCCTCGGCCCAATCTCGCTCTCCTTCTGCCCGGCTCGGTTAGTATACCGTGTGTCCCCACCTCGGTTAGTATCCGCGACCTCCGTTCAAGCCGAAAGCCGTATTTGGTTGTCGCGTTAACAGACCCGCGAAAGTGCAAGTGAGCTTGAAGAGTCACGGCGCAACAAACGGTTCGACGATTCTCCGGTGCACATCGATCCGAGAGAGAATCGCCATTTCGTCAAAGATCTCGGGATTTCGTGGCCTTGCGTATCGTTACTGTCCTCGCTGCCCCGCCTGAGGCTTTCGAAATGCGCGCATTCTAAAATTGCGCAACAACTAGAATTCCATTTCAAATTCAAAGAGAAACTTACAGTTCAGTAGACTCTGTCGTGTCGGGACGTTCCGCGTGTCGGACACGAATTAAACGGGACAAGGGGGTTAATTGGTCAACTGGAGACGGGCGGGAAAAAAAACAAAAGAATCGGACAAATGTTTTCCTTAATTCACGAGTCTGCTGGCAGCCTCGAAAACCAGTTTGAGCTGCGTCGCGAACGACGCTAGAGCGAAACGACGACCGGTCGTCGCCGGAGTTGGGCAAGAGTTATCTCGCATAACGTATGAAAAGATAATTCTCGAAAAATCGAAATTATGTGAAATGCCTACGCGCAGGTCCCCACGCGTTGAAGCGATAAGGGGGCCTCTTTTCAGTCCCCCGGGATCCCTAAAGGTTTTAACCCCTTGCACTACGATTTATCTTTATTAATAATTCGCAATTTAAAAAAAAAGGAGAAAATTTATAGCTATTGTATGCATATACGTTCTTCGGTAGCTGTATATTAACAACGCGAAAATAGAATTTTATTTCGGTTTAAAGGAAATCAATAACTAGGCTGCGGATGTTTATGCAATTTTCAATATTGATTGATAAGTTTTCACAGGAAATAAAATCCTATTTTTAATGGGAACTTCCATTGTTGATCAGAGAGAAATAAAAATCGTACTGAATTCTATCAAATTTTGTATTCTAGCATTTTTGGAAAATTTCTGTAAGCCATAAATGCATAAAGATCCGCAGTCTATTAATAATATAGATATTTATTAGATTCTGTTCAAAATCTTTATCACGACTCGATATTCTAGATCAAGGGGTTAATTCTGACTGAGAGGAACCGTGGATAACAATTAAAATCAGGGACCATAACTATTATAACTAGACTACGAATCTTTATGCAAAATGGAAAATATTTGCTTCGATTGCAAGACACAGTAGCGAAATGAAAATTTCTTTCTTCTTTTAATTATTTTATTAAGCTAAAACCAATACGCTGGTGCCCTTAAATCTTTTTAATACGTCCATTGCTTTAAATTGTGCTTGCCCATTTTTGTTATAAATGCATAAAATCCGCAGTCTAGCTATAACCAAAAATAAAAAAAGTGATGGAAGAACAAGTGTTATTGCGACTAAAATCGTATTGGTTACAAATAATGATTATCAGTAATCGAAAATTTGTGCTCTTGTTGGTAAATGAATCATATATCACAGTTATCAATGAGATTATACTTCGATCGCTCATAAAAGTTATCAATGAGATTTTATTTCGATCGCCTCATAACAGTAATCAATGTGATTTTATTTCGATCGCTCATTACAGTTGTCAATGCGAGAAATTCATTTCGATCGCTCATAACAGTTATTGATAAAGGAAATTTTGTAATACTTATTATTAAATAGAACAACTTTCAAATGGTAGTCAATCAATTACATAATACATTTTTTATTCATAAAAGTAATGGCTACAATCAAAATTTAACGTGACAAACATGAGTGTTTCCAAATTTCCTCTTGACCGAAATGAACTTCTTCCATTGATAACTTATGAGCGATCGAAATGAACTTCTTTCGTTGATAACTGTTATGAGCGATCGAAATGAACTTCGTTCGTTGAAAACTGTTATGAACGATCGAAATGAACTTCTTTAGTTGATAACTGTTATGAACGACCGGAATGAACTTCTCCCATTGATAACTGTTATGAGCTATCGAAATGAACTTCTTTCATTGATAACTGTTATGAGCAATCGAAATGAACTTCTTTCATTGATAACTGTTATGAGCGATCGAAATGAACTTCTTTCGTTGATAACTGTTATGAACGATTGAAACGAACTTCTCCCAGTGATAACTGTTATGAACGACCGGAATGAACTTCTCCCATTAATAACTGTTATGAGCGATCGAAATGAACTTCTTTCGTTGATAACTGTTATGAATGATCGAAATGAACTTCTTTCACTGATAACTGTTATGAGCGATAGAAATGAACTTCTCCCATTGATAACTGTTATGAGCCATCGAAATGAACTTCTTTCATTGATAACTGTTATGTGTGATCGAAATGAGCTTCTCTTATTGATAACTGTTATGTGTGATCGAAATGAGTTTCTCTTATGGATAACTGTTATGAACGATCGAAATGAACTTCTCTCATCGATAACTATTATGAGCTATCGAAATGAACTTCTCTCATCGATAATTGCTTTGAGCAAACGTAGCAGTTCTTTTTCATCGATATCAGTTATCGAGGGGGATCCAATTTTTCGGACACTGATAATTATTATTTGTAACCAAAAAGTATAAAAATCGATATTTTGTTAATCATTTTGTTCTTCGAATGTTTTTCGTTGTATTTTGTGTAGATTATATTACATTTCAATGATATACAAGTTTTCAGTAATGATTTTTATAGTAGAAAATTTTAGAACGACTGTTGGCTTTGGTCCCCGATTAAAATTGTATTGGAATTGAAAGTCGGAATCCGGAGGTCGGGTCTATCGCCGAAAACTGCGAGCGGATCTGCTCGGCTCGCTGGCTAGCGCCGCGGGAAAGGTCGTCCGGGGATTTACGGGGCCCTCTCGCGAATTCCATGCGCGGAGGCCATCCTCAAGGACAAGGCATCCTCGTGAATCGGAGGCGGACCGGGAGAGTCCGTTCTTTCGAGACGATCTCTCCGCTCTCGCTGTATCAAGTTCGAGGCTGAGCGAGGACGCGACTGGGATGCTCTCTCGCGCTCTCTCGCTGTTAAAGGTCGCGATCCGTAATCGATATATTCCGCCCTCTAGAGTTACTATAGCATTGGCTACACCTAAAGAGGAGCCAACCGGAACGCTTCTGACACACGTCGAAGGTCGGCCGAACACGGAAAAGTCTCGGGATGATTTCCTGTCTTCTCGGAAATTCCGACGACAGCAACACGATATTCCACGCTGTCAGTTATACGATATCCGTGCTTATGGTCGCGAGCACTGAAATTGGCACGGCTGCGATATTACCTTTCAAAGTCCCAATCGGTACTTCCTGCAACGGGGGAGGCCACGCTCGCATTTTTCTTATTGGCCGAATAGGCGATCTGAGATGTAACTTCTATTCTCTTTCAACAATTGTTCAGACAAAAGTCTATCACCACAGGGGCAAATCACCCACTAGAATGCACTATACAATGGCCGCAAAGCGGCAATTAAGATCGCTAATAACTAGACTGCGGATCTTCATGCAAAATAAAATTTTGGTTATTGCAAGATACACAGGAGTCATCTATAAATTTGTTTCCTGTATTTGTATCGACACTCTTCAATTTTGTTAACACTAGATTCACGGGACCTGCGAAAATCACGGGTTCTACATTCTTGAATTGACAATTATTCTGATGATAAAAATGCATTTATAGACATGCATTTATATACATTTATTCTTTGGAACATATATTAGGATAAAACCTGCTAAAAATCTGGCTGGATATATTCTCGATATTTTCATAAAATAATTCGAACTGGCCACTTTTAGTGCTCCGTGAACTTACTATTCTTCGAAATTGCAGGTCACTTTTGTCACGAATGCATCAAATCCGCAGCCTAGCGATTACACTGCAAGCACACTTTTCTTTCTCGCATGAGGGTTCGTTCACCCCAGGTGCTCCTGTGAAAATTGTTACTCTCTTTTATGTCTGCACTAATTAAACTCCAGTAATTGAAAGGAAAGATCTGAGTTGGGTTAGGGTGCAATCGCGCCCTTCTTGATAGTGCGCGAGGGTAGAAAAGTCGAGGTTCGAGGGGAGGAAGATTTCTAGGTGATGATCGACAACGTAACAAGGAAGGAGGAAGCGCGTGCACGGGGGATCGAGGGATCGGGGGATCTCGGATTGGATCGGATCGGATCGGTATAAGTTGGACGGGCGTAGTGGGGCCGGCTCGGCGGCATTCTTGCGGCAACGTCGAGGCGAGGCGCAGCAGTATAACGGGTCCATGTACCCGGCCTCTCTCGGAGGACTCTGGAGAGCTCTTGGAAGCCGAGAAGACTCTCTCCGGCGCGTATAGTTCGGTCAACCTTGAGCAGCACGCGGCCGAACGCGCTATAACGAGCGGCGACTTCTTCTTCTTCTTCTTCTCCCTCGCCTCCTCGTTCTCCTCGACCCCACGCACATCCCTCGTTTCGCGTTTTCACAAGCGTTCGCCACCGATCCTCCAACGGAAACCCCACCTATCTTGACGGTCTCGTAACGCTTACTCCAGCCGGAGAACTATGACGATCCTACTCCTCCCCCGCACCTCGCAATTGGGCCATCGTCATTCCCTCGAGTCGGTCGTATAAACTGCTGTGCGCTGCTCAGGAAGTTGGGAAATTCAGAGGAGAGTAGCCGGGGAACCAGTGTGTCTACGTCCTATCGTGTTCAGAAAGAAACATACTGTGTGTATCATTGCAGAATTGTCAGTGGCGTCAATTGATTATGAATAGAAAAATTGCAGAGCTTACCAAAGACTTGTAAAATCCTCGAAAAGGAAGTCTTTCGCAAAGATTGTAGAACTTTTCGAAAAATTGTGGGGCTTTCACAGAGGTTACAGTACCTGTAAAAATATATGGCTTCCTGAAAGGTAGTAGAGTGTGTAGAAAAATTGTCGTGCTTTCACAGAGCTTTCGCAGAGTTTCCGCAGAGCTTTCGCAGAGGTCGCAGAGGTCGCAGAGTCTGTAGAAAGGATCTGGAACCTGCAGAAAAGTCTCAGTACTTCTAGCAAGATTCTGGATCCTGTTAAAAAAACGTAGTACTTTCTCAAACGATCTCGAGCTTGCAGAAAGATCGCAGATCTTGCGTGGAGCTTGTCAGTATTGCAAAATAGTTGTGAGGTCTGGAATAAGATCGCAGGGTCTCCTCGAAGGCCATACAGGTTGTAGAAAAATTGTCGACCTTACTCAAGGATGGTAAAGCGTGTAGGAAAATGGTAGGGCTTCCGCAGCGGTCGTAAAGCTTTCAGAAAAAGTCGTAGCGTTCTCAAAGATTGTAGAGCTTGTAAAAGAATTGTAGAGCTTTCGCATCAATCATAAAGTTTTCGAAGTGATCTCAGAGCTTTCTCAGCGGTCGTAGAGTTTCCTCAGTCACTGCAGGGCTTTCGCAGTGGTCGCAGACCTGTCGCAGCAGTCGTAGATCATTTAGAAAAATTGTAGAACTTTAGTAGCGGTCGTAAAGCTTTGAGAAATATCTTGGGGCTTCAGAAAGGTCGCAGAGATTTCTCAGCGGTCGTAGAGCTTTCTCAGACATCATAGAGCTTCCGTAGCGGTCGTAGAGCTTTCTCAGCGTTCGTAGAGCTTTCTCAGCCGTCATAGAGCTTCCGTAGCGGTCGTAGAACTTTCTCAGCGTTCGTAGAGCTTTCTCAGCGTTCGTAAAGCTTTCCCAGCGTTCGTAGATCTTCCAGAAAAATCGTGAGGTTTCCGCAAAGATTCTAGAACGTGTAAAAAATTGTCGAGCTTTCATATAGGTCGTACAGCTTTCGCAACGGTCGTGAAGCTTTCTCAGCGGTCGTAGAGTTTTCATAAAAATCGTGCGGCTTTCGGAAAGATTGTAGAGTTTGTATTCTCGTATTTATGAAGAATTTGAAACGGCGAAAAGATTCGAAGGAGGGGAGAGTATTAAATAATCTTGTACAATAGTTGACCTTCTACCGCGAAGATGTTGTTGTATGTTTGCTCTTGATTTCTGCGAGCGTTTAACAAATTGTATTGTGCCGAGGAACCGAGAGTCCAAGGGTTGGTAACCGAGGTTCGTTCACACGAGGCCAGGTGTTACTTTAGGGTTCGAAAACGCGTGGGTGCGAAACGAGTGAGTCATTTCGAGCGTTGCTCGCTAATGGATAGATCGAGGGAGAGTGAGAGAAAGAGGTAGGGAGAGAGAGAGAGAGAGAGAGAGAGAGAGAGAGAGATTGTGTGTGTGTGTGAAAGAGAGCGGTAAGGAAAGGGAAAGCTTCGATCGCCGGAATAAGGACATTTCGTATGCAGCGCGATATCGGTTCGATGGCAGTGGTCGAGACCGATTGCTACCTTTCCACGATCTCGCTGTAGAAGGCCGCGAGTCGAGAGCCGGTCAACGAAAAGATCGTAGGAGGTGTGCGAGGCCAGGTGGGAGAAGGGAACGCGGATTGTCGTGATGTCACCGGGCTTCATTCGTCTCTTATGAATCGTTTTCTTCTTAAGGCGAGATTAACTCACCACCCGTTGCATCCTCTGAGTCGTTGCCACGGCGCGATACCCTAAGCCCCATTAGGCTCGGTGCTAACGCGTCAAAGCGCCGGGATCCTAACTTTAATAGCTTCTATTTCAAACCCGGACCCCTTGCGCTAATCTCTCCAAAGAGACTCCTCTCGCTTTCTACTGTCCCGATCGGAACAAATCAACCGAATGTTTACAGTATTTCCTTTGATTTTCTTTCCTGGGCAATTGTTGTGTAAAAGATATCGAGCGCAGTGTTATTTATTTCCTGATTACCAGGACACGTACGAGTAGCGTTTCCCGACCAAATAGGTTAGCAAGTTCGTAGGAAACAGGTTCTGAAATAAAAGAGAACACTTGAAGTCGTTAATCGGAAGCTCTCAACGGAGAGCATACCGAAAAATTGATATTACTTCATTTCGACGGGGGTGGCACGAACGAATTCGGGTGCGCACGAATGAACGAATCTAGAGCCGTATTAAAAGTTTGACAGGACAGAGTTCGGTGGGAAAAGTTGGAACAGAGGGTTGGAGGAGGGTGGCGTCTAACGACGCCAGAGAGTGCAACTGGGGGTCGCAGCTTGAGCTTTTGCTGGCTGATTTTCGCGTTCTCGTTTTACGATCAGCACAATTGCCGATGTATGGCTCCGTTGGCGCGTGTTACGTGCGAGCTACGCCGGTGTAGCAGGCGCACGCTTTCTCTCGAACTTTCTACACGGCCGTCGTCTAAGCAACGGGACGGACACGTTGGTCAGAAGCGGAGGCCGCCTAACACCGCGCGGCGCGTGACACGCGCGTTACTCTATTTTCTATTCGCATCTAATTCCGTCGGACCAGACGGAAAGCGAGAGGAATCGGGCCGAGGCGGGCCGAGGCGGGTCGCCGACTCTAAAGCCCGACGATCTTTTCTCTATAATTCTCTGCGTAACCCCATAACCGTCGTCCGATCGCACGCTTCTCTTTTGCACCCTCTTCGACCCTCTCCCCTGCTCTCGTCCATCAAATTAACTTCCCCCGGATTTTAGGGCGAAGCGCCATTAACCTTTTAGCTACGTCACCACACTATTATCATTAGACTGCGAATGCATACTTACTTAGATCTACGAAACGCGTATTGAAGATTTGTAGGCCCCGATGAAAAAGTTCAATATTAGTACTTTTTTCTTTGCAATTTAAAGCAATGGTAATTTTTAACTTGTTTGTAAAGGATTACTTGGTAGTAATACTTTTTAACGTCTCAAGAGAGACTCGAGCTGTTTGAACCAATTTTTGTTAAATTTGTTTTTAAGGGGTGGACTTTTGCGGCTGACTGTTATTAACACTAGGTTTACGGGACCCGTCAAAATTGAGATTGTGAAGATCCGAAATTTATTTCTTTAGGTATATATTATTTAACACTGAACCCACCACGGTCAAAATGACCGGGTTTATATTTTACAATTATTGAAACTAAAAATTCATTTATGGAAAATAGTGGAATAAATTTCCTTGCCCAAGCATTTATTATATTGAAAATTACGGACAATAAGTTTAGGGTTGCCATTTTTATAAGGCAATATTTACCAGATACTATCAATACTTAGTAGGTTTAGTGTTAAAAAAATGGTTAAAAACTTGGGCAGACACACTCTTCCCATCTTTATAAAGTAATGTAAAATATTCACCTTTAGTGCCCCGTAAAGGTAGTGTTAATTTCCTTCAAAACCGGAAGGAAGTTCTATTTTGAAGTAATCAGAGGAGACATAGTCATACAATAAATATAAACTTTTTCTATGAAATTCTAAAGAACCAAGAATTTCTAATCACTACAACCACAAAATAATAGTTTGTAAATGTATTAATTAAATTTATGGGGGTAAATCTAAAAAAAATTATTTAAATATAAAATTTATGGGTAAATCAAATTTTATCGAAATTATACAAATTTCAACCCCTTGCCCTACAATATCGAGTGATACTCGTGACAATGATTCTGAACAGAGTCTAATAAATGTGTATGTCAATTTCCTTTAAACCGAAATCAAATTCTATTTTGGCGTTGTTAATGTACAGCTACAGAAGAACATACAGGCATACAACAGATACAAATTTGCTCCTTTTTCTGGGAAACTACAAATTACAAAAAAGTAATCACCGAAACCGTGAAATAAATCGCGGTGCTTTTAAAAGTAATCGGTCGAGAACTTGGTGTACACCCTGTACTCCCACCCTCTGCTCACTATAGTACGCCGCGCGAAGGGTTCAGGTAGAAAAGCCGCGTGGAAGTCGAAGTGAACCGAATTGCCACAGAAGTTCCATTAGCGAGGGCACCGTGTTGTGTACTCGCGCCGGCGAGGTGTGTCGCAATTCCTGTTGCTGGTTTTCGCTCCGATCCAGAAGACGACACCCACATGCCATTGCTTCCATTACCATATGCGGAGATCCCGATGGTCTTGCGTTTCCCCGTGTGGCAGGGCCGTGTCTCTCAGTCACCGGGCGTCTCGTGGACCGTCAGTTTGGTAGATCGGTGCTCGCCGCTGGTTCGCTGTTCTCTGTTCGCTGTTCGCTCGGATCGACGGTCGCTGGTTCGTTCACTCGTTAGTACGATCGCCGACTCGCTCGCGTGCTCGATCGCTCTTGCGCGCGCGG
>CM052142.1:4042588-4069908 GCA_028454255.1 Halictus ligatus | reverse complement strand
TTTTCCACCAAAATTTTGGCCTTAAATTGTTTATAAAAGAAGAAATATTCATCGATAAGAAAAAACCTTCGATTAATTACGAGATTATACATTACTTTAATGAAATCCGTTTGGTTTTTTCATTTTGGATGATCCAGTCCAGAGATATCGTGGTCACCGCAAGGCGAGAAGAGCTCCTGGTGATCAGCTATAGCAGCTCTCAAAATTATTATTTTTACAAATAAAAAATGTTAAAATACAGTTAAAAGTTACCGTAATATGTGTACAAATTTTTACATTAACCCTTAGCACTCGAATGGCGACTGTAAAGCGCCACTAGACATTGCTGTATCATTGTTCAAAATATTTTTGACCCTATTAAATTTGTTTGTATTTATTAAATTACTAAACACTTCAGTATTGTACGAATAAATTGCACCATTTTCGTATGTATAACATGAAAATAAAATATATAGAGGAGAAATATTCTAGGTCGAAAGAAATGTTTCGTTTTGGAGTTAAAAGAGCTTCGAGTGCAAAGGGTTAATAAATGTAAAAGTCTTCTCAGGAAAAATAAAAAAAAATCGCTTTTTTTAGCGATTCTCCTGACTGTATATAACCCCTTAAAAATTCTTCACTCGCGCGGCGAAAAGTCCAGCGATTCTCGCTACGGTGAAATTTCAGTCTGAGCAGCAAAGATCTTTGTTGTCTTGCACCCGGGTATTGTAAAGAACGTCGCGTTTTCGTAAGTACTCGATCTGCGTTCAAATTTCTGCTACGTTTGTACAGGGTGGAACGGAAATAACAGTACAGCCGGACACGGGGTGATTCTACGTGTAAAAATGAATCGAAAAAGGGATATGACATTTTTTCGTACCACCCCTCGTTTTCAAGAAAAATCGAATTTAATACGGTCACTACCGGGATATGCGACGTCAGCAGTCCTGCAGTTTACTAATTTTTACAATTTTCAATATTTTATGGCGGAACGTGTCGCATTCTTCGAAATATTTTAGGAATAACTGCGCGTGCTTTTCAGTATGACATTTTTTCGTACGATGCCTCGTTTTCGAGAAAAATCGAATTTAATACGGTCACTACCGGGATATGTTTACTAATTTTCATAAGTTTCATTATTCTATGGAGGATGAACGTTGTTGCAGTTTGTAAAACATTTTAAGAATAACTGAGCGTGCTTTTCAGTATATGCAGGAAGTAGATTAGGTTGGTAATGATCAGACGATTCCTACTTGAGCCGCTCACTTGCCAAATAATATAAAATATTATATTATAATATAATCATTAGACTGCGGATATTTATGCACATATTTTTATTGATTGCAAGAACCAGGAGAGAAATAAAAATTTCTTTCTTCTTTTAACACTAGAACTACCAAGCAATAAATGCAACTGGCATACATTGTCTTATAACAACAACAAAATTGGAGTTGTTTAGATTTTGTACCAGTTCTGTTTAAATATCTACTTCGATAGAGAAGTTTATTAAAACATGTTCTCATGAAAACATAGTTACAATTTCGTTATTTCTTAAAGAAAAAATTAGGGGCAAGTCATTTTGACTCATCGGGTAGTTCTAGTGTTAATTATTTTATTAAGCTAAAACCAATACGCTGGTGCCCTTAAATCTTTAAATATGTCTTTAAATTGTGTTTACCCATTTTTGTCATAAATGTATAAAACCCGCAGTCTAATAATTATGTTGTGACTATATTATTATATTACAATATAAATATTATATATAAAAATATTATAGTATATAATTCAATGTAATGAATGTTCGGACAAGGAAATTTATTCTACCATTTTCCCTAAACGAATTTTTATAGTTTCTATAATTGTAAAATATAAAACCGGTCATTTTGACCGTGATAGGTTTACTGTTAAATGAAAAATATTTCAAAAAGAGTAGTTAATCGATTTGGCCTGTGAACGGCTCACCTAATAGCACGCATATCGATACATCTTCGAATTCGATTTTCTCGAAAACGGAGCTCCGTACGAAAAAATGTTGTACCAAATATTTTTCTGATTTTTCTACATAGAATCATCCCCTACCCGGTTGCACTATGATTTGCTACCCTGTACTGCTCTAAACGTTTAAATCCGTTGGTTCTAGCCTTTTTTGATCAGACCAAGCCTTTCATACTGTTTGATTTTCGACATGATTTCGACGATCGAGTACCTCTCACCGTGTTAACACCCACTAACGTTTTGAAGTGTTGTGTGCCTAATACCGATCGAAACCGTAGATCGCCAGGCTTCCCTGCCTCCGTAGATCATTCACGCATATCTAGATCGTCCTCCGAAGGGAGTCGCTTTCGCAAAACTAACTCGCACGGATCCATAGTGTTTTCGATCTACGGCCACACGCGTTGGTAGTCGCGGTGTTGCATTGTCGCTGGGAATAGAAAACATTGATTCGGTGGTTGCGGTCGATTCCAGTGACAACGTGATCGCGACCACCATATTTTGCGTCGCGCGGCGGTCGAAAGCGGTCGGAAGCGAGTTAGGTGAGTTTATACGGCGACGTTGCCCGTTTTGTTTGCACGCGTTGTCGCGTACGCGATTCGATTAATCGATCCGATTCGGATCACGGAAACGTATAACCGAGCTCCGCGGCACGTACGCGAGCCGTTGTGTCGTCTCGCGATCACGAAGAGCTCGCGTCGCCGCGATCCATCCGTCCCGTCTCGATCCCACGTTGCCCACGATCTCGAAACGTTCTCGTTCGACGACCGTTCCCTCCGAAATTCCAAGCGCCCCGAGTGTGTCCTCGTTGTCCCAATTTATCTCCATTATGTTTCGGTATGCCACTCTTCCGAATCGTCGGCCATGATCGCGTCACGAGAGACCTTCGTCGACTCTCGATAACACGTCGCGTCGATCTGTAACTCCACTTAACCCCTCTGTCAACCACCGAATTCCACGGAGGTCCGAAACGATGATCATTTCTGTCGTGGATTGCGGATTTTTATGCGAAATAAAAACTGTCTCTATCAATCACCGGATAGCTGTGCAGTGATTACTCCATATATGTCACAAATGCCTAGGCTATAAATGCTGTAGAACTGTCCCCATTGCCGCGGGGTATAATTTTTGAGGAGCCATGAAACGAGGCCTCTAGCTATCCTTTTCTACGTTAGGAAAGAGTCAAAGTATAGTATCTCCTGGCCGATATACGTCCCGTGTATATGTCCCTAGACCCGTGTTTTGGACATATATCGAGTAAACACGGTGAAATCTGTTGATTGAGATAATGAGCATTATACAGTATTTACTCGATATATGTCCCAAGTGCCTATCCGGTAAATGCCGTAGAACTGTCCCCATTGCCGCGGGGTATAATTTGTGAGAAGCCATGAAACGAGGCCTCTAGCTGTCCTTTTCTACGTTCGGCGTGGGTCAAAGAATAGTATCTCCTGGCCGATATATGTCCCGTGTATATGTCTCTAGACCTGTGTTTTGGACAAATATCGAGTAAATACTATAAAACCTGTTGATCAAGATAAGGAGCATTATACAGTATTTACTCGATATATGTCCGAAACACGGATGTGGCGAGTGACATATATCGGCCAGGAAATACTATTCTTTGATCCACGCCGAATGTAGAAAAGGACAGCAAGAGGCCTAAGTTCGTGGCCCCTGAACTATACCCCGTGGCAGTGGAGATATCTCTGGGACTTTTATCGGCCAGGTATTCGGGCATATAATATAGAGTAACCAGTGTATAGGTGTTCATATAATAAGTGTATGGAATTGAGGAGAACTGTACCCCGCAGCAGTGGGAATGTTTCTGTGACTCTTATCGACCTGGTATTTACGACATATATAGAGTAAACAGTGTATTCGTTCATTTAATAATTTTATAGAGTTGAGAACTCATAGAATCTGCATAGAATCCGTAATCTATAAGAATAATGTATAACTAACATATACACGAACTTTGTCCACTTCTAGCGATTTCGAAAATTTCAAAATTGCACATGGTTTCATCAGGTTTTTTCAGGATCGTAAAATCGTGGGATACCGCGTGTACCAGCGGTGGAACGAACAAGTATTACGAGCGTTCGCGAAAGGGCGTCCTTTCAGTTTTTGCGATTTCGAAAATTTCAAAATTGCACATGGTTTCAACAGGTTTTTTCGGGATCGCAAAATCGTGGGATACCGCGTGTACCAGCGGTGGGACGAACAAGTATTGCGAGCGCTCACGAAAGGGTCTCTTTTCGAAAAGCAAGTCGCAGTGAACGAATATCGTAGCGTTTATTGGCCGGTAGCCTAGATGGAATCGGTTAATCGGTCGTAATTAATTGCCGCTTCGGAGAACGAGCGCCTCCTACTCGATTAATTTCGATCGCGTCGTCGAACCTAATATCTCCGGCTTCCATCGACGTCCGGGAGCGTGTGTAATCCTTCGCTGGGACGATCGCGAGCCTAAGCGATCAGTCTGGAAAGCGGATTTTTTCTAGCTTACTGCTGTTTTAGAGCCTAGTGATAATTATTAGATACACCTGTCGACCTTTTGCACTCGACTGTCTCCCCTAGGGAGACAGCTTTATCTTTTCAGCAACTCGAATGTCCCTTCAAGATATGCAGTTATGATAGCAAGATCACTGTACCGGCCAGTAAAAGTTGCTGTTTATGATAATTGGACTGCGGACTTTCTGAATTTGACAAAAGATTGAAAGGATTCGAGAACGTTGACATGCTTATCTTTAACATGTCCAAATTATTGATGAGACAAATAAATTTGTAACTTAGCTTCTGCAGCCTGCGACTGATGCTTAAAAGTTTTATTTTGTATAAAGTAGTCTAGCAATTAGACTATTTATGACATAATCGAGTTGCAGCTTAAAACAGTAGAAATATTAAATGAATTTAACACTAGAACTACCGGGCGAGTCAAAATGACTTGCTCCTAATTTTTTCTTTTAGAAATAAGGAAATTATAAATATGTTTTCGGGAGAAATTTTTTTAACAAACTTCTCTATCGAAGTAGATATTTAAACAAAACTGGTAGGAAATCTAAACAAATGGAATTTTGTTGTTCTTATAAATCAATGTATACCATTTACTGCTTGGTAGTTCTAGTGCACAGGATGACGACACACTGTCTCGAACTTATCAAGATTATTAACCAGTTACCTCTTCGAAAAATGTATAACTAAATTGTGTCGCAAAAATTAACCAGGTAGTGTATCGACGAGTATACTCGTCACAATACAAAATATTGCCATCCCTTCATGACGAGCATACTCGTCTCAATATACAATATTGCCATCTATTCATGTCGAGCATACTTGTCATAATACACAATATTGCCATCTATTCATGTCGAGCATACTCGTCATAATACAAAATATTTCCATCCCTTCATGACGAGCATACTCTTCCCAATACACAATATTGCCATCCCTTCATGACGAGCATACTCGTTATAATACAAAATATTGCCATCCCTTCATGACGAGTATACTCATCCCAATACAAAATATTGCCATCCCTTCATGACGAGTATACTCGTGCCAATACAAAATATACAAAAACAGCTAACTGGTTAAAAACGAAAGTCGATGACCGTTCCTAGCAATCGAAGCCAACAATTTATTTATTTTGCATAAAGATCCGCCCAGTCCAATTATGATTCTTGCAGGAACGTACGTATCATCGTTCAGTGGAGGAGTATCCTTGCGATTTCGAGGAGGTGTATTGTCCTAGGTGTTAAAATTTCATGACAAATCTCGTTCCAATAAAATACGTAATAACTCGTTGTAAATAATGTGCGGGAGGCGTGGTCCGAGTTGCTGGCAGGTAATCCGATAGCAAAGAATGCCGTTCGTAGCGCATTTCCGAGGATCGTGCGAAGGTCGCAGAAAATTTGGGGGCCAACTGGTAGATCGATGGATAGTGTCGGTGTGCATTGGCAATTAACAGCGGCGGTATTATTCGTCGAAGTTTGAGCGCCGCACGTTTGCTTGTTCGACTGTTCCTTTCCCTGTCCGTGCAGCCTACGTATCAAGACACACACGCACACACCACCTATCTACCTACCCAGCTGCCTACCCATCTACCTACTTACCTACCTATCCGACCACCTACCTGTCCGTCTGCCTGTCCGTCTATCCGGCTGCTTGACTGCCTGCTTGCCTGATGCCTGACGCCTGACGTCCCGACGCCAGTTCTAGGGCCGCGTAGGCGATCGTCGTTTCCCCGTCGCACAGTGGTCCCAAATCGCCAAAACGTGGACAAAACCTCACAATCTTATTAAAAAATTATTGATTCTGCTTGAAAATTGGTATCAGGCCGTTTTTGGGATCGCTGATCACGAATCAAAATGGCGGATCCAATATGGCAGACATATACATTAAAAAATTATTGTATCTGCTTAAAAATTGCTATTAGGCCCTTTTTGGGATCGCTGATCACGAATCTGAACTTGAAATTAGAAAATTCGCTGTCTCATACTGACCTGACCGAGGGGAAACAAACTAATTCTCCGGATAGCAAACTCTAACCTTTGTATTGTATAAAGTAGGTATTCTATTCGCACTTCATAGTTCCCAAAGAAGAAAGAATTGAAGAATTGCTTGTCTTTTTACGTACTATAAGATGCCATAATAAAAAATGTAGGTTTCCATTTGAAAAAAAAACAAAGTTGTCCTTCAAATGATCTTGAAAACACCATCCAAATAAAACACTGATACTGCCTTGGACGCGTGTTTTACACTTTTTTAAATATTTTGTATACTTTTTGAGATATACGGCTGCAAAGTTTTCAAATGAACAGCTGATATAAAAACAGCGTTTCTTGTTTGAAAAATATAAAAAAATTTCGGATATATGATTCTTTATAAAAAAACTGACATTCTATTCAAAATCTGTTTAAATTTTACTGAAAGGCTTAGTGCATATCTCTCACGACCGCAGAGGCACCGAGGGGCAGCTAATTTTTTTTAGAATTGCAAGATAATACTATGTAGTGGAAGCTCCAACAAGTTTTAGCGTGGGACCTGGTGAGACTTGCAATTTTTGCTCTAAATCGTAAAAATTTATGAATTCATTTTTACTCTTTCTTTGCATACACAGTTGTCAGTTAACCCTTAGCACTCGAGTGGTGACTCTGAAGCACCGCTAGAAATTTTTGTGGCATTATTTCAAAGAAATTACAGAAAATATTACAATATATTTGTTACATTACAAAATTTGTATTTAATAGATTACTATACACTTAAATATTATATGTGAAAATCGGATCAGTTTCGTATGAATAGAACGAAAATATTCTAAGACGAAAGAAAAATTTAGAATGAAAATAGCGCCGAGTGCAAAGGGTTAACAATAAACCTTTGGCACTAAAACCTGTGCAACTTACCTCCGCAAACAGTATCCATAATGCACAATTAAAATCGAAACGTTTCAACACAATTTCTACACTGTGCACTTGAAATTCGCAATGTGCTTCACAAGCTTAAAAAGGTATGGTCTAATGAACTCGAAGTTCGGACTGTGACTATTGGTCAGGTATAAAAAGACGACCTTTTTGCTGTTTATCCACACTTAGAAACACTCTTAGAGTAACCAATCCCATACTTAAAACTTACCTAGCCGAAAGTTTATATTTTCGGTTTTGGCCACGTTTACCGGGTTTGGGATCGCTGTGCGTCGTCGCGAACTATTGAACCCTCTCTCTTTCTCTCTCTTTCTCTCTCTCTGCGTCGCGACGTTGAGAACCGTGGAAAAACGAGTTTGATATTTTCTCGAACGGGATGGGGTGTTTGTTGATTTCCACCGGAATATCGTTGGGAACGCGTCCACTAACCGACCGGCACCCTTTTCTGATTGCAGACGAACGAGACGCGATCCAGAAGAAAACATTTACCAAATGGGTGAACAAGCATCTGAAAAAGGTAAGCTCCACTGAGTGTCGCCGCGGTGAGAATTCCTCGGAACGGCTCGAAACGTTGGATGGCGAGCGAGCGGACATTTTGCGCGTCTGCTAGCTTCTCGATCCTGTTAGGTCTCGTTGGCCCTTCGACTGTGGACCGTTGGAAACCACGAAAATACGCCAGCACCGGTGATTTCTCTTTATACGTCGCGAAGTCCTGGATGACGAACGTCGAATTACCCCCACTACCGCGGGCCCATACGAGGGGTCACGAAGCTCGAGGGTAAACATAACACGGCTGGTATGTCTCCCGGACGATGCGCTGGCATGATTCTTAACATATATCGAGAATTCACTGTACTGCGAAATGAGAAACTAAGAGATCGTCGATTAGACCGGCGATGGTCGACTGCCGAGCTTAGCTCTACTTGTCGCTTCAACGTGAACGCTTCCACTATGAAAGTGGATGCATTATACAATTTCGACCCGTCGCTTTCTTAGCTTTCATCGCAGGTCTAATACAGTGAATGCTCGATATATGTCAACAACACGGGTCTTGCCAGCATCGTGTATAAGAGACGGCCGAGGCCTCTCTTGCTTCGTGACCCCTCACGGGGTATACCACACGGCAGCGGGGATAATTCCGCGACATTTACCATGCAGGTCTTGGTGACATATATAGAGAAATCGTTGTAGTACGCTAAGAAACGTTCAGAGGATTACAGACGACGAAGCCGATAGATGCAACTCGCATCGTCGAGCTTTTATCACGCCTAACGAGTGTCCGATCATTCAGCGTAACCGATGAATCGGCAGTCAAAGAGTCAGTAGCTGAAGATCAAGCGTGGTCGATCGTATCTCGCCTCGAGAAGCCGGGGGTTTCGAACGGTGTGTGTGGTCCGACGGTGGTGGTGGTGTTGGGAAGTTACGACGTCGAGCTGCGGTTAATACGGATCAGCGTTTACCCGGTCGTAATCCATCGTTGAAGTATGATATCCGCTAGGGGTGATTCGAGTTGAGCGAGTTACGGCGTTGTTCCTCGAAGTCCGCGGCAGCGGCGGCCCTTCCTTCGAAATATCGAGCGATGCTAATTATAGACCGACCTTAGACGTACGTGGGCCAGGAGGCCACGGTTCGCGAAGTCGAGTCGAATCGCAACGGGGCGAGACGACGCTAGGCGAGAGAGTATCGAGACACCTGATAGGTGCGAGCGCAACGGCGCGCAACGCCCTGGACAACCAGCTGTTTCGTAACCGCGTGCTCTCCGCGCGCTCTGTCGTGCCGCCGCTGTATCCAGCTACCCGCGCTTTACGCATACCTAAACGATACGATACAACGACCACGGGGGACCTTACACCAACCCTGCGCCACAGGTATACACGCGTGGGTGGGCGTGAACATGTGCAAACGTGTGCAGACGCGTGCGTGTAGGACGCGCGCGTGGGCCGCCAGCGTGTCGAGCTACCTTCCAGGTGAGGGTATTTCACGCGCGGCTATAGAAGGCAACGCGACGAGGAAACCGAGTGGGAGAGAATCGAGGAAATCGACGAGATCGAGCCCAAACACATCCGCAACCTGTTCCACCGCTTGTCCGGGATAAGTGGCGGGGCCGAGCCAAGCGGTTACGCACTTTGGCAACCGCGTCTAGGCCCTGCGAGAACGTTCACGCACACCCACGAGGCTGCCGCTGCAGCGAACTTCCCAGTCAAAGGGTGCTTGCACCTCCGCTAGGCGGTTCAACATTTTACTAGCGTTCTTGGACGCTCTGCAATCTTTCTGGGGCGCTCTACAATTTTTCTCAGAGACTCCGCAATTTTCATTCGAGGCCCTACAATTTTTCTTGGGGGCTCTGCAATTTTTCTCGGAGGTCCGACAATTTTTCTCGGGAGCTCTGCGATTTTTCTCGGTGGTCCTATAGTCTTCCCCCGAGGCTCTGCAATTTTTCTTGGGGACCTTGCAATTTTCCTTCGAGGTCTTACAATCTTTCTTGGGAACCCTGCAATTGTTCTTAGAGGTCCTGCAATTTTTCTCGGAGGCTCTGCAATTTTTCTCGGAGGCTCTGCAATTTTTCTTGGAGACGGTGCAATTTTCCTTTGAGGTCTTACCATTTTTCTTGGAAACCCTGCAATTGTTCTTAGAGGTCCTGCAATTGTTCTTAGAGGTCCTGCAATTTTTCTCGGAGGTGCTGCAACTTTTCTTGGAGTCTCTGCACTTTCCGTCGAGGTCCTACAATTTTTCGTGAGGTCTCTGCAATTTTCCTTCGTGGTCCTACAATTTTTCTTGGAAACCCTGCAATTGTTCTTAGAGGTCCTGCAATTTTCCTTCGAGGCTCTGCAATTTTTCGTGAGGTCTCTGCAATTTTCCTTCAAGGTCCCACAATTTTTCTTGAGAACCCTGTAATTGTTCTTGGAGATCCTGCAATTTTCCTTCGAGGCTCTGCAATTTTTCGTGAGGTCTCTGCAATTCTCCTTCGAGGTCCTACAATTTTTCTTGAGAGCCCTGCAATTGTTCTTGGAAATCGTGCAATTTTTCTCGGAGGCTCTGCAATTTTTCTTGGGGTCTCTGCACTTTCCTTCGAGGTCCTGCAATTTTTCTTGAGAACCCTGCAATTGTTCTTGGAGATCCTGCAATTTTTCTCGGAGGCTCTGCAATTTTTCGTGAGGTCTCTGCAATTTTTCCTGAGGACTCGTTGCCTTTGCAATTATTCTCGGAGGTCCTACAATTTTTCTCGGAGGCTCCTTAATTTTCCTAGGAGGTACTATAATTTTTTTTTGAGACTGCAATATTTCTCGTAGGTGCTACAATTTAACTGTGAGGTCCTAAAATTTTTCTTCGGGGTTCCGTAATTTTTCTTAGAAATCCTATAATTTTTCTTTGAGGTCCTGTTATAGTTTTTGGGAGACTGTATAACATTTTTGGACGCTCTACAATTCTTTAAAAATATATTGTACCATATCATCCTCTATCAAATTTTGAACTAAAAAAAGAAAGAGCCCATTAGACTGATAAGATTAAGTTGATGTATGTGTCCATCGAGACTCGGTGCAGCAGTTTCTCGACTTTTATCTCGCATCGGTCTCGATCGAAGCGTGTCTCGAGATTTCTCGTTGAATTTCTGTTATTCCATTATCTCGATCGTCTGGACGCAAGTCATCGCGTCGACGTTTTAAACGACGCCGACGCGCGACGTGACGAGCAGTAGGTTTTCGGGTCGACGGCGTTGGTTCCCCGTCGGTTGGTTGTGAGATCGATTAACGAGATTCCGAGTATCGCTACCGAACAACCGTCGCCACTGTTCTGCGGCGCGTCGACCGACGAGCATACGCAAGCCGGCGAAGAGAGAGAGAGAGAGAAATAGAGAGCGAGAGAGAGAGAGAAAAAACAAAACGACACCGTCGATGCCAGTGACGATTCGGACTTCGACGAAACTCTTTCCGTCCTCTTTGCTCTCTTTCTCGCTTTCTCCTGTTCGTTCTGCTCTCTATCCACGAGCACGATGACGAAGAGAGCGGACGTCGACGACGCGGCGCGCGACCGCGAACAATTCCCGCAACTCGAGACGCGTTAGCCTTGATCCTCGAACGAACGACATCGTTGATTTGATTCGTCGGTTTGCGCCGATGACGCGTCTCCCGCTTCCGTTTTCGGAATCGGAATATTCGAGCCAGCCACTCAGCGCACCGACTCGATTCCTCGATCGATGGATCATCTCGCGACACCGGGAGAAATAGAAGAGCCGCCACGCGGTGCTCGTCGATCGGAGCCCGGGATAAATTCTCCGCGAGGCTTTCTCGTTACTCGACAACCAGTATGCCGTATGCAGAGGAGTAACCGGAGAGAAAGGAAAAGACGGAACGAGAGTGAGAGAGGAAAGGAGAGAGAGAAAGAGAGGCGAAGCGGTTCGTAAGCGGCGCGAGCATAACTCGAATGGCATTTCGAGGGTTATCGAGGCTCATTTTCTTCCTGTGTTAGTCGCCGCGCGCGCCGTTTCGAGCGGCGCCTATCGAGACCGCATTACTTACCCCTTACTCATGCTCGCCGCCTCCGCTATCTACCCTCTTTCGCTCTTCGAAACGCTCTTCCGCGTTCTCTGACCCAGTGCAGAAGCTTTTACCGCTGAGATTTTTGCTTTCAACGCCTTTTAGTCCTCCGACCACCCGGAGCAATGTACGAGGCCACCGCCGAACACTTTTGCCATTTGCAGGGTGGGCGTGTCCCGTCGTCGGTAGGCGTGGTTTCGCAGCTCCGACGAAACCTGTTTCTCTGCTAAATTGGACCATCTCTGCTTATCCTGGACTTTATAGTCAAAATCTAACTTCGAAGATAAACGTCTAGTTTTCCTCTTAAGCGGGCGTGGTCTTGCCTCAGTGGGCGTGGCTTCGTAGCTTTCGATTCCGTCTTATTCCCACAATTCTATATTCTGTGTAAATCTAGCTCCAAAGACCCTATCTGCATAATAGGTGTGGCGCCCTGACTGGGCGTGGCTCCACGACTCCCAGTTTCTTCGAATTCAGGTCAATTTTCGTCGCACCCATTTTTCTCTCTTTCTCTCTGCACAATGGGCGTGTCACGTCCTAAGCGGTTGTGCCCTTATAGCTCTCGGATTCCTCGGATCCGGGAAAAATTTTGTCCACGCCCTGCTAGAAGACTCTGTATCCCCTATTTAGCTTCGAAGATCCTCGTGTTCATCCTTTCTATGATGAACAGGCGTGACCAGACCCCTAGTGGGCGGTGTTCTACTTTGTCGCCGATTTCCCCCGAGGCCGGAGCAACGCCCCACGGGGCAATTCGTGCACCGTCCAGCTCGTTTTCGTTTTCTCTTTCGGCGTTGGTGTTGCACACGCGACTCGGTCCACTCCGGTAATGGATTCCAGGGGAACACGGCGAACGGTACTGCGTGTTTGCTTGTCGCTCGGTACTGGTTCTGCGCGGTTGGCTGCCTACCTGTTCGATTCCGCGCTCGCGCGCCCACCTTTCCTCTCGTAACTCTGACCTTATTCGGAAACGTTCTCCTGCGGACGTCGTTCCCGATTTACCACCTCTTGCCCCGGTAAGTAGGTGGCCAGGTAGGCAGTTAGGCGTGCTAGTACAGGCAAGCGACGGCCAGCCAGTCAGTCAGTCAGTCAGTCAGTCAGTCAGTCAGTCAATCAGCCGGCCTCTGGAGATGTTGCATATCAGGGTGGGGAAAAACCGACGGCTCGAGAGTGAGTGCATGGTTGGGCATGACGCATCGTTGCTATTGCGTAACATCCGTGCCAGGAAATGGTCCGCTGAAGTAACATAGAGAGACGTCCGTGGATTCCATTCCGTTGAATAAAGACGTTCCGTGAGCCAACCGACCAACGATTTTCGACCGTTGATGGATCGCCGGTACACGGTTCGAGCCGGTGATCTATGGAGCTACACCGAAAACAGGCAGACGCGTCGACGGTCTCCCAAGAATTTCGAGAACTCGCTTCTTGTAACCGTTTCCTGGCCGGGGTTTTGCGCTATGAGCCCGTTAGGCACGGACACTTAATTCCGTAAATTTGCAAAAAGAAAAAAGTGGAACACTTGTGTCCTCCGTATATCCTGCTCCCTCTTTGTAGAGTATCTCGAAGGGGGCGTGGCTTCGTGGCTCCAGACCTCGACGGAGCCAAGGCAGCGTAGAGCAGTCTTTGCTCTGCTTAAATTCTATATCCTGCACATACCTAATTCCTTTTGTGGAGGCTTTGTTTCCCTGAACTATGACGGACCCAGGGCAGTGCCCCATAGGGCAATCTTTGCTTAGATTCTTCAACCTCCGAAAAGCAAATTCCTCTTTGTGTGGTCACTTTGTTGCCCCGAATTATGATGAAACCACGGCAATGCCGCATAGGGAAATCTTTGATTAGGTTCTATATCCCCCAAAACATCAAGTTCCTCCTTTTGTGGGCGCTTCGTTGTCCTAAATTATGACGGAGTTAGGGCAGTGTCCCATAGAGCAACCTTTGTCTAGATTCTACATCCCCCAAAACTGTAGCTCCTTCTCGTGTGGGCGCTTCGTTGCCCTGCACTATAGCGGAACCAAGACAGTGCCCTGTAGGGCAATCTTTGTTTTGTTTCTGCATCCCGCAAAAATCAAATTCTTCTTCGTGTGGGTACTTCGTTGTCCTTGAATTATGACGCAGCGAGGGCAGAGCCCCATAGGGCAATCTTTGATTAGATTTTACATCCCCCAAAAATCTAGCTCTACGTGTGGGCACTTCGGTGCCCTGAATTATGGCGGTGCCCCATAGGGCAATCTTTGTTTAGATTCTACAACCTCCAAAAATCAAATTCCTTTTCTTGTGGGCGCTTCGTTGTCTTCAATTGTGGCGGTGCCTGGGCAGTGCCCCATAGGGCAATCTTTGTTTAGTTTCTGCATCCTCCAAACATCAAATTCTTCTTCGTGCGGGTACTTCGTTGTCATTGAACTATGACGCAGCGAGGGCAGTGCCCCATAGGGCAATATTTGTTTAGATTTTACATTCCCCAAAAATCTAGCTCCTCCTTGTGTGGGCGCTTCGTTGTCCTGAATTATGGCGGGGTCCCGTAGGGCAATCTTTGTTTAGTTTCTGCATCCCCCAAAAATCAAATTCTTCTTCGTGTGGGGGCTTCGTTGCCCTGAATTATGACGGAACCAGGGCAGTGCCCCATAGGGCAATCTTTGTTTAGATTCTACAACCCCCAAAAATCAAATTCCTTTTCTTGTGGGCGCTTCGTTGACCTGAATTATGACGGCACCAGGGCAGTGCCCCATAGGGCAATCTTTGATTAGATTCTACATCCCCCGAAACATGAAGCTCCTCCTTGTGTGGGCCGCTTCGTTGTCCTGAATTATGACGGAGTTAGGGCAGTGCCCCATAGGGCAATCTTTGATTAGACTCTACATCCCCCAAAAATCTAGCTCCTCCCAGTAGCTGTGATCTGAATGTCAACGGAGCCAGATCAGTGGCCCGTGGGCCATTTCGCGCGTGCGGTCGCGGCTCGTTAGTTTTGCGAAGAATCTAACGAGGCACGAGAAGGTTACGATCACCATAAATGCATAAAAACTTCGAGGCGTGTTACGTCATTGTATGCTCCGGGACCCGTGACGAGTCGGACTCGTCGCCGACGACGGGTGCATCGGGCTAATTACCTGGGTACTCAGAGTGAGTAATCAGGTATTCCGGGTAGCGAATGACTGCGCTCCAAAATTAGCCGTCGAGGGAGCCCGATTGCTCAACACCGAGCGGCGGCGGGGCGTTGTAAAACCGATTGATCATAGGAAACCGTTCGAAACCATTCACTTTTTCGACGGCCATTCACAAGCGGCGCGCGAGACAGCCATTTCTGCGCTCGATCGATCATGGCGGCGGCTACACGAGATTTCGAGCCCGACGATCATCGGTCGTTGTCCCGAGCCGGGCAAAAACATACCGTGACGGCGTGTATCCGATCTCTGTTTCTACTCGCCCGTTTTTACTTTCGTTTCCGCGCTCCTTTTACTCTCTTTGCGCTCGTCCCGACGGCCGCAACGCCCAGAAAGAGAAAGATCCGAGAAAGATCCAGAGAAAGAGAGAGAGAGAGAGAGAGACAGAGAGAAATAGTAGCATCTCGGCTCTCGGCTCCGGCTCGCGACAACGCGCCGATTGTTCCTCTCCGAGGAATTCTCCGATTACATAAGATACATTACGAGATGAAGACCCCGACCGGGTCGTGGTTGTTCTGTACATGTTCTCTCTTTTTGTCCCCGCACGCTCGCCGCAGCACTGGAAGTACGTCAAGGTATGCATCCTCCAGGAGTGTTCGCATCCGGTCCCTCCATTAATTCGGACGAGTGCTCCGGGAATTAGAGTCGTAGCCTAATTCTTCCTCGCACGCTTCTGCCCATCTTCCCCCCAACAGCATCGCGGAGAACACGAAGTCCCTTCAAAAATTGCACTTCAGATTTTATTGGAGATGTTAGACGGATTACTTTGCCCCAGGTGTTCTGAAAATTGTGTCCACAAAGGCGTTAAATTTTTATTGCAGATAAAGGAAATTTAATATCGGGACCTTCAGTTTTTCCCATCGAAATTTCGAGAAATTCCGAGAAAATTGTTTTCATACCTAGTACAGTGTTCTTCTCGATAAATGTCCAGAAATTGGGTCTACGTAGTGACACATATCGTCCAGAAGATACTATTGTTCGAAACACTGCCAAACATAGGAAGGTAACGGGGTGTACCCCCTGCGTCAATGGACATAGTTCCGGGACTTTTATCGGCTAGATATTTGGGACATATATCGAGAGAAGGCTGTACACTCAGTCTAACATCTCAAAAAAAGAAAAAAATGCTAGAGTAGTCCGGTGCAATTTTGAAAAAGTTGTTAACACTAAAATGGGTTGATACGCGTTTTGTGTCATAAAAATTACAAAATAGATTTTGATTAAATTATGAAATAAATAATTATAATCATAATTATAGATTATTATTGATTATTGATTTTAATAGAATTGATTTTACATGGTCGAATAAAAAGATCGAATCGTTTCCTATAGAAGAATCTTTACAATTTCGACAATTGTTAAATAAGAAGTATGAAATCGATAACCTAGGTTCACCGTGAAAGTACGGTAACGAGCAAAACTGAATCTACACTATTTGAAGCAACATAACTTTTGAAAAATTAGATCAAATGACTTGAATGTTATTGAGAAGTTAGAAGGATTAGACGAGGTGTGAAAAATGTTTGAATTGGTCGGAATCGCAAAAGAAATAGTAAAAGTTGGTTTTTTTAGCTTTTTTATCTGAGCCTGCATTGAAAATTTAAAGAATGTATTTGATTCTCTCGAATAAATTATATCCATGCTGAAAATTTCAAGTTAATTCGTTTACGAGTTATAAACGCTTAAATGTGGAAAAATTCCCATTTTTCACGATTTTATAACTCGTAAACGAATTAATCAATATCGATGAAATTTTCATTATGGATATAATTTATTCAAGCGAGCCAAACACATGTTTTAAATTTTCAATATAGGCTCAGATAAAAAAGTTGAAAACCAACTTTTACTATTTCTTTTGCTATTCCGACCAATTCAAACTTTTTTCAAAAATTTTGTACACCTCGTCTAATAAACTAATCCTTCTAACTTCTCCATAACATTCAAGTCATTTGATCAAATTTAAAAAAAAATGTTGCTTCAAATAGTGTAGACTCAGTTTTGCTCGTTACTGTATGATCACTTAACCCTTAGCACTCAGAGTGATGACTCTGAAGCACCACTGGAAATTCTTGTGGCATTATTTCAAAGAAATTACAAAAAATATTACGAAATATTTGTTCCATTAAAAAATTTCTATTTGATAGATTACCAAACATTTAAAAATTATATGTGTAAATCGGATCAGTTTCGTATGAACAAAATAAAAATATTCTAAGACGGAAGAAAAATTTAGTTTTAGAATTAAAATAGCGCCGAGTGCAAAGGGTTAATTTTGTGCCAGAGCGTATAAGAATATTTTTCCGAAGGGCTGAAGCGTCCGATGACGACAAAACGATTAGAATTGCATGGGTCAAGGAGCACTCGTCCGCACGACCGACGGTAGTGGATTAGGGTACCTCCTGGCAGAGAGTGCGGTCGAATTGGGCCTTTCTGCCAGCCGTGGTACAGTTAGCATGGCGGTTATGGGATTTGGGTAACGGGGCGAGCCACTACTCTCGGTCGCGGGCCGAAAACGGGGGCACGCGGAAAACGCAACCGACACATCCGCGGCCCTCGATATATCGATTTCTCAATCGAGATTTTTTTCAGACTTACACGTGTCTGCACGTGTGCGTCCTTGTGAACAACCAGCCATGCTGTTCCCCCACTGTAAGTCCACGGCAGGTGTCGCTGCCGACCCGTTTTGCCGATGTTACCAGGAATTTTACGCATGCACCGAAGACCACCGTGTGTGTCCTAGTTTGTCGACCGAGCAACAAGTAATTCCTTCCCGATCCTCCGTCCTTTGTCTGCGCGAGCGCATCCTTGAACGCGAAAGGAAGCTAATCTCGATTTCTCCGTCTTCTTCGAATTACTCGACGATCGACCGATTTTTCCATCGCGAGCCGCCTCTCGCGATTCTTCGCGCCATTGCAGTTTTCTTTGTACAGTCTACTCGCAATAATATTCGGACGCTTTTCACACTGGGTTTACGGACCACTAAAACCGACTATTTTACATTACTTTACAAAAATAATTATAATACGCTGCCCAAATTGTTAGCCATTTTGTTTTGACGTATACCCAAAAATGTAAATTTGTTGGATAATTCCTTATGGATGTAGTTTTAGGATCTTAACGATTTTAATAATTAGGTTTAATAATAGAATTGGAAGTTTAGAATTCGTTTAGAATTTTAATAATTTTTGTAAATTGAAAATATTAGAACTCGTCGTTTTGACGGGTCACGTAAACCTAGTGTTAATTAGAGTTGGACTATTTTTTTTTAAAGAGTTACAATGAATTCGCGCTATAAGTCCCTTGCGCTTGAGAGACAATTTTCGATTTCAACTTTTAAAAATTAATGCTTACTATTATTTCATCGATTTATTCTGGTTTTATTTCTTGGAGTTAATCGGTTTGGCACAAGGGTGGCTCGAATTACGTTCAGGATATGCATAAATGATCTACGTACCGTATTTTTCCAATTTTTTATTTCAACTTTTAAACATTAGTGCTTACTATTGTCTCATCGATTTATTCTGGTTTTATTTCTTGGAGTCAATCGGTTTGGCACAAGGGCGGCTCGAATTACGTTCAGGATATGTATAAATGATCTACGTACCGTATTTTTCCAATTTTTTATTTCAACTTTTAAACATTAGTGCTTACTATTGTCTCATCGATTTATTTTGGTTTTATTTCTTGGAGTCAATCGGTTTGGCACAAGGGCGGCTCGAATTACGTTCAGAATATGCATAATTGATCTACGTACCGTATTTTATCCAATTTTTTATTTCAACTTTTAAACATTAGTGCTTACTATTGTCTCATCGATTTATTCTGGTTTTATTTCTTGGAGTCAATCGGTTTGGCACAAGGGCGGCTCGAATTACGTTCAGAATATGCATAATTGATCTACGTACCGTATTTTATCCAATTTTTTATTTCAACTTTTAAAAATAGTGCTTACTATTGCCTCATCGATTTATTCTGGTTTTATTTCTTGGAGTCAATCGGTTTGGCAAACGGATGGCTCCAATTACGTTCAGAATATGCATAATTGATCTACGGAACGTATTTTTCAAATTTTTTATTTCAACCACCGAGTTCGAGACGCGTCGAGAAAAATAGCTTCCAGTATAATCGGAGCTTAAATCGGTAATTGCTCAAGGCGAATTACGCGATCACCTCGACACGCCGATTCCGGCTTATCTCGTTGGGAACGCGTTTAAAGTTTAACGGGCGGTTTGACGCTCGTGGATTCCGCCGCGTTCGCACGTGACGCGCCGAAAGAACACGTTTATTTCCGCGTGGCACGCGATATATCGCCCGAGCTCCGAAATACTCTCGCATACCTGGCCTGCTCTCCCTCTGTGTATCCTGTAGTCTCTCCTCTCTCCTCTCCCTGCACGTTTCGCGTTCGCAGAGTCGAATCAGAGTTCGCTCGTTGCCTGCTCTCACCTGCATCCTCCGTTAGTTTGAAGAACCCGAACACCGGCCTCCAATTTTAACGCAACTCGCGCACGTTACAGAGCTCGAAAGAACGATTTAACATGGATTTTTTCTCATCGCCCGCAATTCGCAATCAGAGGGTGAAAACATCCCCCCACCCAGGAAAGTTAAGGGTTGCATATGTGAATAGATCGAGCTCTGGCGTTTGAATGCGAGTTTCCTAAAAATTCGGAGGAGCTATTTGTCTCTGTGTGTGTATATGTAACTTTTACGTTGTAGATGCAATTCCCAAATTGTCGTAGAGACGGGAAAGAGCGTTTTTGGTAAAGAGATTTTTCTCTTTGGTCGAGCTCTATCCCTGAATGCGAGTTTTCTAATAATTCGTAGGAGCTATTTGTCACTGTGTGTGCGTGTGTGTGTGTGTGTGTGTGGACATCTAACTTTTATTAGGAGTGCCCATAAGTAATGAATTATTTGCAAAGAATTTGTTTTGCCTTTAGCTCTGTACCGATCGTTGAAGTGGAAACACGTATTCTTTTACAGTTTTCGGTAAAGCAGCCTGTGTTAAAAAATTTTTTAAAAATATAATTATTTTTTACCACACTGTAATAAAATGGCGGCGTACCTTCCGAGGATCATATTCGTCACTGGATACTTTTTCATTTTCATGCGGGATTTAATGCGACAGTAACAACGAAGTCAATTTGCGATGTTTATGGAGATGTATTGAAGGTCAACAAGTGTCAACGTTGGCACAGGAGGTTTCCTGCTGGTAATTATGATCTCTCTGACAGGCCTCGAAGTGGACGACCAGTTGAATTTGATAACGACACACTAAACTCTCTAGTGGAAGCTGATCCAAAATTAAGTATACAAGAATTATCGAAGAGCCTTGGATCCACATGATCAATTATACAAAGGCACCTAGACGAATTGGGCAAGGAACATTCGTCGATCAATTTGCACTTCATTGCCATCCAGATTTCACAGAGATCCATTTCTTAGCAGAATCGTTACCGGGGATGAAAAATGGATTCTTTTTTTTTTCCATCAAGGGTTTACGTCGCATCAACTGCATGGTTATTAGCGACGAATAGGTGTATCAAAATGGATTCTTCATGATAACATAAAGCGTTTCAAACAATGGCTTCTGCAAATAAAACCGCAATATCGACCCCTAAACCTAGCTTATCACTTAGGAAGGTGTTACTGTGCATTTGGTGGGACTGTCGTGGCATAATTCACTTTGAGTTGTTGATACCTGGAGAAACAGTTACTGCTGAGTTGTATTGTCAGCAATTACAACGGCTGTATGCAGAACTATTGAAAAAGAGGACATCTTTATCCCACAGAAAAGGTGTAATACTGCAAATTAACTCACTTAGGAAACTCACTTAGGAAATTCACTTAGGAAAAAATCAAAGAATTGCAATGGGAAGTTTTACCGCACTCCCCGTACTCGCCGGATATTGTTTCCTGTGACATAAAAAATTCACTTCTGTAGAAGATGTAAGGGGTCACCTTGACTCATATTTTGCTTCGCGAACCCTGGATTTCCATAAGGGGAGGGGGGATTGAAAATTTGCAGAAAAGATGGCAAACTGTCCTCGATAATGCTGCAGATCACATATTAAATTAAGAAATAAAAACCTGAATTTCCTACAAAGTTTGTTTTAGATTTCAAATGAATTGATTACTTATGGGCCCCCTAATACATTATAGATGTAATTCCCAAATTGTCCTAGACACAAGTACCAACATTTTTGGCAAAGAGATTTTTCTCTTAGATCGAGCTCTGGCCCTGAATGCGAGTTTCCTAAAAATTCGGAGGAGCTATTTATCACTGTGTGTGTGTGTGTGTGCGTGTACATGTAACTTCGGCGTTGTAGTTGTAATCCCCAAATTGTCGTAGAGACGCGAAACAGCGTTTTTGGTAATGAGACTTTTCTGTTCAGTCGAGCGAGTCGGAATTGAATTAGCGAGCTCTCTGACCCGTGAAATCATTGTTACAGGCCAGCAGACATGTCGGAGATTTGTTCGAAGACCTGCGGGACGGGCACAACCTCATTTCCCTGCTGGAGGTTCTCTCGGGCGAGCATCTCGTAAGTGTTCCGCAACCTTGCATTCACGTTGCATACACGGTACGTATACCGTACGGTATACCCCGGTGATATATTCCGGTCATGCCGGGAAACTTGGCAACGGTTTAACCCTCGCTGCACGGGGGAGGCTGCTCGTTACGTAACCGACGGGGTGGGGCCCACTTGACCCCGATTAAAAACTCGCCGATGGATTCATTATTACGCCTGATACCGGCCGGCATCGCCTGGAAACTCTTGCGCGGCCTTCGTCCTGTCTATACCGTCGAGTTAGGGGATGATTAATTTCGCGGGTAGCTCGGATCTCGTTTGAGGAAATCAGGGTCAAATAGAGTCGCGAGCCTATTTCTATTCAATGGGAAAAGTAGTTTGTCTTATTGCGAAGCGAGGGGTTCGACCGGGTCTGTAGATGTCTGTCTAGTGCGCACTGTTTCTACTTGCGGCGAATTAACCCCTTGCACTACTTTCACGAGTCTGACTCGTGATGAAGATTCTGAACAGAGTCTAATAAATATGTACGTTATTAGTTTCCTTTGAACTGAAATGCAATTCTATGTTGCCATTCTTAATGTACAACTGTTGAAGATATATAGGCATACAATAGACATAAATTTTCTCCTTTCCTTAGGAAATTACGAATTACGAAAAAGTTCTGATCACTGAACACGTAAAATACATCGTAGTGCAAGGGGTTGAGACATAGATTTACAGCCACGAATAGTATCGACACGGTGACACAATTAATATGTGTAATATCTCGCGCGTAACACTCTACAGTAATTGTTACTAGACTCCGGATTTGTATGCAAAAGAAAAATTCTGGGACACTAAAATTGAATAAAAATTCGGGTTTTCTTTTAATGATTTTGTCGAATCGACAAATGGCGCAAGAATATTCTCAAATTTTTCTAGACTCATCCACAGTAGAACAATTAATAAAGAAACGAACGCGGTGCAGTGTTCTCTCGATATATGTCCAAAACACAGGCTAGCCATGGACGTATATCGGCTAGGAGATACTATTCTCTGATCGACGCCGAACGTAGAAAAGAACAGGTATACCCCGCGGTAGTGGGGATAGTTATGGGAATTTTATCGTCTAGATGTTTGCGACATATATCGAGAAAAGACTGTACATCGGTTCTTGTTCGTGGCGCTCGTACGGGACAGCATAATTAGTGGATAGTTGACCAGCCGGTATGAGAACGTTTGTTCGTTCATGCGACATTTTAGCGAGGAGATAACTGTGGCTTGTTTTTTTAGCCGCGGGAAAGAGGTCGGATGCGTTTCCACATGCTGCAGAACGTGCAAATGGCCCTTGACTTTCTTCGATACAAGAAGATCAAGCTGGTGAATATCCGCGCGGAGGATATCGTCGACGGTAATCCGAAGCTGACCCTCGGCTTGATATGGACCATCATACTGCACTTCCAGGTGAGTATCCCACTCGAGTTGACAATAGAAATAATAAAACTGTAAAATAATAAAACTATACTCGATCTAATCGTACTCCACGGAGCCTAGAGCTCACTCGAGAATCGAATTCTCCTGGCGTGTGCGATGCACTTGTCTCTCGACGCACACACGGACTTGGCTCGCCTTTCTAATCGCGATAATTAATTATCGGACGATAAGCGAAGATAACACATCGAGCTTTCCACGCTCTCCCACGCTCTCTCTCTCCTGCTCTCTCTTCTTCTCTCTCTGTCTTTCTCTCTCACTCTCTCACCGACAAAAGCGTTCTCTATGCTCTCGGCGAAACGGAACAAACGCGATATACCCCGGTTAATCCCTTGCGCTACGATTTATTTCACCTGTACAATAATTAATGTTGAACTTCCAAAAATGTTGTACTTCCTTGAAAGGGAGATTCCCGAGGTGGTTTGAAAGAAGTTTTTCCGAAAATCTTCTCCGGGGCTCCGTTAACGAGTTATTAAGGAAATACACGGACCAATCGGAGCGCGGTTACAGTGGACGAATTTCGGCTCGGCCAATACCGAGCCAGTAGCCGCGTTCTGATTGGTCTATGTTTTTCGTTGATGACTCTTTAACGGAGTCGTGGAGAACATTTTCGCAAAGGAAAAAGTTACTTGAAATCAGAAGGGGAATCGCTCCTTTCAAGGAAGCACACTTTTGGGACACCCTTTATATATATATCGACGAGAACAAAATAGAATTTTATTTCGTTTTCAAGAAAATTAACCCTTCGTCTGCAACCTTATCCTTTTATGTCTGCATACTGGGTCGTTTAGCTTTACGACTAATTTGTTTACTGTTCTAGGCTTTCTAAAGTAATTCTGAAATACGCATCGAAGTCCCTGTTTTGGTAGTTGGAATTTCAAATGTTTAAAGTAAAGATGAAAATATCTTAAAGAAAAATTGGAGCGTGAAATTTCGTCTCAAGTTGCAGTCGAAGGGTTAATAACTGGACTGTGGAACTTTATGCAAAATAAAAACTTTCTATCTGAATTGCAACAAACTGGGGTGAAAAGAATTCAATTTCTTTTCAATCACGTTCAATAGATTGAAAATAATACAACAGTATCTTTAAATTCTTCTAATTTTGTTACTGTTCTAAATTACACCTATCCATTTTTGTCATAAATGCATAAAATCCGCAGTCTACTAATAACATTTCGCGGGTTTGGTCGATGGTTTTTAGCGCAAGGAATTAAATTATTCGAAAGATCGCGTGGTCGAAATTTCTTTCTGAAAAAGAAAAAGAAAAGAATTGATATTTGATTCTGTTACCCATATCGATCACGATGCATCTGTCTAATGATGTATTTTTTGTTTTGTTTCGCGCCGCAGAGCTGGCGACGCAAGGTAAGTTCCCTCCATTTTTACGTAGTGATTCCCAAAGACGTTTGACAGACGTTTGAAACGAAGGGAATTCATGATCGAGAAGTATCGAGACCGCGTAGATCTCTTTATCGACCGCGGGGACCGATCGGGCAAGGTAGATGGCGCTCGATGGTAGATCGCGATCCATCGATCCGCCGCGCGTGGGACGTGTTGATTACAAGACTGTTGACGAATCTTTATTATTAAACGTTCTCTGTACTATCCTGACTGACATACTACGACTTTATTCAGGCTATCGAAGGATCATGACTCTAACAATGTAATTTAATCCTGTGCCCTCTAAAAAAAAAACAATCAGAAATCAACGATTACTTCGTCCACAAGCTCGAAGGAACATGAAGATATTATTGACAATTATGGTACTTAATTATTTCCGTAAACAATCAATGATTTAAGTGTCAATAATTGTCTCCAAGCGGAGAGTTCAAACACGGTGGGAAGATTAAAGGAATTTAAAAACACCGACACTCGTTAAAATGACTAAATGAGCAAAGAAGTTTATGGCTGTCGTTATCGAATTCGAATTCGTCAGACTTTGTGGTAATTAATGGACAGTTAAGACTGTTATCTCAAGTTTGAAACTCGCCGAACCTCGCCTAATCGCGTCATTGTCATTCCTTTGTCATGAGAAAATTCATAAATTTGTTCGCTATTGTCTAAACACATTGACGTCTCATAGACATTATTGTCTTGGTATTCTAGCATTCTGAAGTTTTCAAATTTCTCCTTCATCACTAAACCTACCACGGTCAAAATGGCCGGATTTCTATTTCACAATTACTGAAATTATAGAAACGTTTCCATAAGAAATTACTGAATTGATTTCTTTATTTAAGCGCATATAGAAAATCGTACAAAGTGTAAGTAAATTCAATCTTTTCTCTTCTATAAGACGTTTCATTTTTGTATGTTTTGGTAGGTTTAGTGTTAACCTATTGTCTTGCTATTCTTGCTATTATTTTTCAATCTGCAAACTGAAATACAGTGAATTCTCTATATATGTCGCCAAGGCCTGAGTGATAAACGTCGTGTCAACAACACACGGTTTGGGTATCTCTCCTGGATGATATATGTCGTTGTCAAGACCTGTGTTGTTGACAAATATCGAGAATTTACTGTACCATTATTCAAAATATTTTTTTACATTATTAGATATTGCATTCAATAAATTACTAAAAATTCAGGATTGTACGAGTAAATTCCACCATTTTCGTATGTACAACATGAAAAATATATGCAGGGTGTCCCACGTGACTGTCATTTCTTGTTGAAATTTTCATTTGACCTTTCAGACCTTGACAATACTAAACAAAATTTTTTCAAACTTTTTTTTATTGCAATGTATAGCCAATCGAGAACTGATTATTGTCAGATTATCGCAAGTACTTGAAAAATCGTGAAAAGTGTTGGACAAAAATGTGGGACACCCTGCATACAGGGTGGGACACTTAAAAGCGGCCACCTGAATAACTTGATTGTTATTGGTGATAGGAAAAAACTCATTGGGCAAAAATTATTTGGTATCGAGGGGCTGATTATCCGATGCTACTAGTTTTTTATGCTATGAAGGAGATATGAAGGTCATCTCTGTTTCTTTAAATGGAACCACATATTTTTGAACCCCTACGATTGTAGCTCTTCTCGAGACAATTTCAACGATAGTCATTCAAGGTCATTCAAAGGTCATAAACAAAGAGGAAGAATATAAATTCTGTAAACCGTAGATTTACTACACGTGCTATCATTTTGTCCCGCTTCCGAAAAATAATATTTATATGTTTTGTGTTAGAATCCTGTCGAATCCTACGTTGTGGACGATATTTCGTAAATCGTATACACAGACATGCTCCGAGTTATCGGTAAAAGAAAATATTTATTTTAATCAGCTTTTAACACAAAATATGAGCCGTTTATTTTGAAAGTGGCCTAAGTCCATTTATCTTAAAATCGAGATATTTAAGGGTTTGCGTTTCAATGAATTTAAAAATATACGTATAGGACATTAATGAGTCGTACTGCTTAAGTGTATCTAAGGGTGTTAAATTTATAGTTCCTATTAAAATAGTGGCAATTATTAAGTGAATAATATGCGTTATCTTATCAAGAATGGAGTTAGGCCACTTTCAAAATTAACAACCAGATTCATTATAAAATTTGAAGGTGTCTAAGTCCATTCAACATAATTCAAGATGCTTCAAATTGAAAAAAAAAAACAATACTGAATTTATTTTACATATCCTTAAAACACTTCAGGAACATAATTTATGCAATTCAATTAACTACATAACGTGCAAAATTACAAACATAAATTTATTACAAAACAATTTACTACGCATCTACATTTTGTGCGTGTAAAAGGGATTTGAAGTAATCATGATGTTCCGGTGGTATATATCGTAATAGGTCCATTATGCCCTTGAATTTTGCTGTTGTAATTGGTCTGATATTTTTATACAGTGGTGTCAATACAATATTTGGTCTACCCCGACGTGGTAATAAATTCAGGACTTTAAAATTTTCATTCTTATTCATTGATGTCTCATACAAAATTTTATACGGTTCATTTCTGACAAAACGCATCCAACATATTTTTAGCCAGTTTATTGATTCTCCATTAGAATTTTTTACTCTTTTAAAAATTGCATCTTCCAATAATTTTGTTGATACAAAATCTTCTTGTCTCCTTTCTTCTTCACTATCTGAACTAAATAATAGTCTTGTTCTGTTCTTCCCCATGGGTGAAATAATTTCTAAAATTTAATATTAAATTTTAAGTTTTATATTAATTAAACGTACGGGCTATTCAACTAACGCAATTGTCCAAAAACTGAGGTTAAATTGTAA
>CM052142.1:3976460-4042488 GCA_028454255.1 Halictus ligatus | reverse complement strand
TAATATTAGATCAAAATAATTAGTAATTTAATTAATTGGAAGGTCTGAATTATGTGATTCAGTTACGACGTAGTTGAATTACTATTTAACTGACATGCAGTGTAATTCAATTGCGTAGTTAAATTACAATGTAATTGAATTAGCACAACTCTGATAGATCGGCATTTTAAAATTGCACCTGCTCATTTTTCTCACAAAATCCGCAGTCCAGCAATTTTTCAATATCACTCACCGGTGCGGTACGATGTACCTACGTGTCCTCGAAGGGTCAACGCGTACTCTACTTAAAAGCACCATCGATCAATTGAAATCAATATGAATTTTTCTCGTTAAACTTTTGAAGGTCATTAAAAGCCATCGACCTGTGAGTTTTCTTGGGACGTCCCGTAGCCTGCGCGAGAAGCTTCAACGATTCCGGTGGGAAAATCGCTGGAAAGTTCCGCCGCGTGCCTTGCGAAATCGTGTTGCAATAGGAAACCGATTCTCCGAGGAAAAATTAGTAGAACGCGGAATAAAATGTTGGAGCGAGGGATGAACAGTGTTATCCGTGTTATGCGTGTTCATTTGGGAGTCAATTGTCGCGAGTTACAGTGATTTCTTTATATATGTCGCCAAGGCCTGGATCATAAATGTCGCAGAATTATCCCCATTACCGCGGGGTATACCCCACCTCGGACGCCGAGGAGTGTAAACATAACATAACACGTCCAGAAGACGTTTTCCTGTGCGTCAACATATTTAACACTATACTTACCACGGTCAAAGTGACCGGTTTTATATTTTACAATTGTTGAAACTATAAAAATCCACTTATGGAAAATAGTAGAATAAATTTCCTTCAATTTCCGTAATATTGCAAATCACGGACAATCTCAATAAATTTGGGGTTGCCATTTTTACAAGATGATACGTACCAAATACAGTGAATTTTTGATATACCTCAACATAGGTCTTGCCAACGACAAATATCATCCAGGAAACATACCCGAGGCGTGTTATGTTTACCCTTTTCGGCGTCCAAGGCCTCTCGAGTAGTGGGGATAACACCGCGACGTTTATCATCCAGGCCTTGGCGACATATATCGAGAAATCACTGTACTGTTAATGTAGGTTCAGTGTTAATCTAATTTTTCCCGGGGTTGATTCCACTGGCAATCAGGCGGGAAGCGTGTCTGACCGCTGCAGGCCGCTTCTACTTGCCCGTAAACAAGAGACTTCTGACTCTCTCGGAGCCAAACAGAAGTGGTCAGAAACATAGTTTATCCCACCATGCACGATCACCCTCTTCTTTCGCGAACATTCTTCGCAAAAAGATCGTTGCACCCAGCTGAGAAAGTCCGCCAGTCAACTTACATAAATATTGCAAAGCGAACGAAAGTACAGGCAACACCGTTTCGCAATGGCATGCACGGCTCACGAATTCCCGAATCGTTTCGCTTATCTTATCACCGCTCGGCGGAAATATAATCAGATTAATACACACCGATGACAATCGGAACGATTCTTGTGTCGCGAGCCGCGATTTCCGTAATCGTTGCTATCGGCCCCGGGCTGTTGCAGTTCGGCATTTCAATCCTCGAAACGTTGACTGTACGCTGCCAGCGAACCGAGAAGCGTCGATGGTTCATGGGATTCGCGTCACGATCGTCACGGATGGCACCGCGTTGGAGCCGAGCCTAGATCGTGACGCGATTCCCGATGGATCGTCGATCTCGCAAAAGGCGGCTTCGTCGATGTTTTTTTTTTTCTTAAATAGTTTTCATTTGCTTAATATTAGGGGGACCCATAAGTAATCAATTATTTTGAAATCTAACACAAACTGTGTAGTAAATTTAGTTTTTGTTTCTTAATTTATTATATAATATCCATCATTGTCAAGAACAGTTTGCCACCTTTCCTGCAAATTTTCAATCCCCCTCTTATAGAAATACAGGGTTCGCGAAGCAAAATATGACACAAGGTGCCTCCTTACATCTTCTATAGAAGTGAATGTTTTATTTCTTAAATAATGCTCTAAAGATCTGAAAAGATGATAGTCGGTGGGAGCAATATCCGGTGAGCACGAGGGTGCGGTAAAACTTCCAATTGCAATTCTTTGATTTTTTCCTGAGTGAGTTTCGCTGTATGGGTGCGGGCATTGTCAATTTGCAGCATTACACCTTTCCCGTGGACTTAAGATGTCTTCTTTTTCAATAGTTCTGAATACAGCCGTTGTAATTGCTGACGATACAACTCAGCAGTAACTGTTTCTCCAGGTTTCAACAAATCAAAGTGAATTATGCCACGACAGTCCCACCAAATGCACAGTAACACCTTTCTGAGTGATAAGATAGGTTTAGGGGTTGATATTGCAGTTTGATTTGCAGAAAGCCATTGCTTCGAACGCTTTATGTTATCATGATGAATCCATTTTTCATCTCCGGTAACGATTCTGCTAAGAAATGGATCTCTGTGAAATCTGGATAGCAATGAAGTGCAAATTGATCGACGAATATTCTTGTTGGTCTCAGATAATTGCTGGGGTACACATATTCCTTGCCCATATGCCTTTCCCATTTCGTGTAGGTGCCTTTGTATAGTTGACCATGTGGTCCCAAGGCTTCTCGATAATTCTTGTATACTTAATTTTGGATCAGCTTCCACTAGAGATTTTAGGGTGTCATTATCAAATTCAACTGATCGCCCCCTTCAAGGCCTGTCAGAGAGATCATAATCACCAGTAGCAAACCTTCTGAGCCAACGTTGACACTTGTTGACCTTCAATACATCTCCATAAACATCGCAAATTTTCTTCGTTGTTACTATCGCATTAAATCCTGCATGAAAATGAAAAAGCAATGACGAATGTGATTCTCGGAAGGTACGGACGCCGCCATTTTATTACAGGGTTTAAAAAAAAATTACTTTTTAGAATATTTTGAATACAGGCTGCTTTACCGAAAACTGTAAAAGAATACGTGTTTCTTCTTCAACGATCGGTACAGAACTGAAGGCAAAACAAATTCTTTGCAAATAATTGATTACTTATGGGGGGTACCCCTAATATTTACAGTATTAACAGAAGGCGCAAAAAAGAAAAATACTAAAAACTAGCTAATGCTATCGGGGTTATACGAAGTTAGAGCTATGTTGGGTTCGTCGTTTCGTATCAGTATTCTTCATGATATTGTATTAAGAGTTATTCAACGCTTGCAGAGTTGTGCAGAATGACAATTGTATTACACCAGGAATTATAATTACAAAGTGATTGAATTACATTGTAATCCAGTTAGATTGCAATTTATAATTCAGATCTTCATTCAATTAAATTACAATGAAATTTCAATTGGAGTACAATTACAAAATACTTTGTAATTAATTTACATAAAATAACGTTATGTATTACGGTCAAGGAATAGAAAATACGCCACATAGAGACAAGCAAACAAGTATATGAAAGAAAACACATAAAAATATATCGCACTTCTTCAAAGTTTTGGGCTATAATTTGGTGAGAGGTACTTTAATTACACATTCGATTGAAATAATTAGTAACTGAATTAATGGAAAGGTTTGAATTATGTAATTCAGTTACGACGTAGTTGAATTACTATATAATTGAAATACAATGTAATACAATTCTGTAACTGAATTACAATGTAATTGTGAATTAGCACAACTCTGGAGGCTTGTATTACTATCAGTCTTGTCGCTCGATTATGTTCGGTAACGGGTAATAGAAAAAAGAAAAAAAGACCCGGTTGAATATTTATTATGTAGGGGAGGGGGGAGTGTGTGTGTGTAGGGTTACGTCAACGTCTCCTCGGTGTCGGAAACAGGTCGGGTAAACGAGGGTCTCCCGGAAGATCCGAACGATCTATCTGAAGGGTGTGTAACCGTCTGACGATTTAGGATCGTCGATCGAGTCGACGAAGACCTCGAGACGCGGTGAGAACGGCACGAAACGTATCGTGACACGGATCGTTCGCAAAACGACCACGCTGACTCGCGGCGAGGAGAGATGTGTGGCCGAGGATCTGACGAAACGAGCCACTTCCGGTTACCTGCAGGAGACCGCTGCCTCTTCGTCCACCGTCTCTTTGAGCCGTCAGGCTTCGCCGAAACCGAAAACCGTCAGGGTAAGCGACGCCGCGAGAAAATGCCTCGATCATGCTCGCTCGCGACAGAACAGCCACAGCACAGAAATATTTATTGTATTTCGTTCTGAGCGATTTTGGGGGCTGGAGAAGGGGATGAAATGTTCTAGTGGGATCTCGTGGAGGTCCTTGGAGGATGAGCCAAGTGGAGAAAGCGTCCTAAGTGCGACACTAGGTCTAGAAGCTTAGAAAACAGAGAAATTCAGAATTGTTCTAAGCGATTAGGGGGGTGGAGAAGGAATTTAATTATTCTGGTGGGATTTCAAGAAGGTCCTCGGAGGATAAGCCAAGTGCAGAAAGTGTCCTAAGTGCAACACTAGGTCTAGAAGTTTAGGGGATCGAGAAATTCAGGATATTTAGATAACAGGACCTAATTTGATATTATCCTGGCATATTGGGGGTGCAAGGGGGATACTATTCTGATCTCGATAGGGTGAAAGGCAATCAAAGTGGAAAAAGCTTCTCAACTGCAACACTAGGTCTAGAAGTTTAGAAACCAGAGAAATTCAGAATAGTTAGGTAACAATACCTAATTTGATACTAACCTGGGCGATTAGGGGGTGGAAGAGGGATCGTATTTTGACCTCAACAGGGTTAAATGTGAACCAAGTTCAAAACCGCCCTAAGTGCAGTACTAAAATTAGGTGTGGAAGGTTAGAGAACGGAGAAATTCAGTATAGTTAGATAACAGTACCTAATTTGATATTATCCTGAGTGATTGGAGGGTGGAAGAGGGATAGTATTCTGTTCTAAACAGGGTGAAAGGTGAGCCAAGTGGAAAAAGCGTCCTAAGTGCAACACTACGTCTAGATGTTTAGGAAACAGAGAAATTCAGAATAGTTAAATAACAGTATCTAATTTAATATTATCCTGAGCAATTGGAGGGTGGAAGAGGAATCGTATTTTGACCTCAACAGGGTTAAATGTGAACCAAGTTCAAAACCGCCCTAAGTGCAGTACTAAAATTAGGTGTGGAAGCTTAGAGAACGGAAAAATTCAGTATAGTTAGATAACAGTACCTAATTTGATACTATCCTGGGCGATTGGAAGGTGGAAGGGGGATAGTATTCTGATCTCGACAGGGTGAAAGGTGAGCCAAGTGGAGAAAGCGTCGAGAACAATCGCAGCCAGGAGATTTCGTGTACGACGATCGTCCGATAACCGTCAGCTGATTTTAATTTGTTTGTTGTTTGCACAGATATCGGACATAGTAGTGGGCCAAGAACCGAACGTCACAGCCCGCGAGGCCCTGCTAAGATGGGCCCGAAGATCAACGGCGCGTTATCCTGGCGTGCGCGTGACCGACTTCACAGGATCCTGGAGGGACGGTCTGGCATTCAGCGCGCTGATACACCGAAACAGGCCAGACCTGGTCGATTGGAGAGGCGCCCGCACCAGTCAGCCAAGAGAGCGGCTCGACCGGGTCTTCCACGTCGCGGAGCGCGAGTATGGCGTTACGAGGCTTCTCGATCCCGAAGGTAACGCTACGTCGATCGATAAGACGTTCCCCGTTTCTTCTTTTCTCCTTCCCCCTCTGTTCGCGTCCAAGTTTCTCTCCCGTCGACGTTTCTTTCGCGTCGCTTCCGCTCGCCGCTCGGACACCGTGACGGTTGTGGTTGCTCTCTTTGCTACGTGATAACACCGAACATGATTTTCTTTTTGGAGAACAACGATGAAAACGGGATCGAAGGAGGTCCGCTCTTCCGATCCGATTCCCGACGAGTCGAGAACGACTTGTATCCCAACGCTCAGATGTCCCAAACTCCTTTTAGTTCTACGCTGACCCTTGTGCTCCAAGATTAGGATCGGAGGTCTCAATCTTTTGCCCCCAATTAGGATTCGATGCACTCAGTCTGTCCAACAGATCGAGGAAGTCGAGAGCGACGTATATCTCAGAGCTCAGACGTTCCAAATTGCTTTTAGTTCTCAGCTGACCCTTGTGCTTCAAGATTAGGGTGACCGGAGGTTTCAATCTTTTACTCCTAATTAGGATTCGATGCCCACAGTCCGTCCAACAGGACGAGAAAGTCGAGAGCGACTTATACGCCAGAGCACAGACGTCCCAAATTCCTTTTAGTTCTCAGCTGACCCTTGTCCTCCAAGATTAGGATGACCGAAGGTTTCAATCTTTTGCCCCTTATTAGGATTCGATGCCCACAGTCTGTCCAACAGGACGGGGAAGTCGAAAGCGACTTATACGCCAGAGCACAGACGTCCCAAATTCCCTTTAATTCTCAACTGACCCTTCTCCTCCTAGAATAGGATGACCGAAGGTCTCAATTTTTTATTGGTGAGGCTCCCACTTTTCACTCGATGGCCACAGTTTGTCCAACGGAACGAGGGGGTCGAGAGCGTCTTATATCCCGGAGTACAGACGTCCCAAATTCCTGTTAGTTCTCAGCTGACCCTTGTGCTTCAAGATTAGGATGACCGGAGGTCTCAATCTGTTGCCCCTAATAGTGATTCGGTGCCCACAGTGTCCAACGGAACGGGGGTGTTGAGATCGACTTATATCCCAGAGCACAGACGTCCCAAATTCCTTTTAGTTCCCAACAGACCCGTGTGCTTAAAGATCAGTATGACCGGAGGTTCCCATCTTTTGCCCCCATTTTCCACTCGATGCCCACAGTCTGTCCAACGGAATGAGGCGGCAAACGTAATAGTAACCGGTCGAGTTAGCCGTCTCAGGTCGTTCGCAAAGGTCGCCGGTGCTTCGCTGCCTCGTGATATTCTCCGGATGCATTTTCAGAGAGCTATGTCGTGTGGCCCCGATTTTCGAACGTTCGTGATACCGGTCGAGAGAGTTTGCTTTCACCGGAGAGCGAACGGATAAGCACTAAACTAACTAACGAACTAACTAATTGTAACCGTTCTGTTTGATCCTGCACAGACGTGGATACTCCTGAGCCGGACGAGAAGTCCTTGATAACGTACATCTCTTCGCTCTACGACGTGTTCCCGGAGCCGCCGGCGATCCATCCTCTGTACGACGCGGACGCCCAACGTCGTTCCGCGGAGTACCGCGAGCTGACCAGCTCCCTGCACCAATGGATCCGCGAGAAGATGAGCCTGATGCAGGAGCGCGCGTTCCCGCCGACCCTGATCGAGATGAAGAAACTGGCGGCGGACAGCGCCAAGTTCAAGAACGAGGAGGTGCCGCCTCGCTACAGAGACAAGCAGAGGCTCTCGCATATTTTCCGCGACCTGCAGAAGTATTTCGAAGCGGTCGGCGAGGTCGACATGGAGCCCGAGCTGCACATCGACGTGATCGAGAAGAACTGGAACCGATTGATGATGCTGCATCAGGAGAGGGAGCAGGCGATCATCGACGAAATTAAACGGTGAGAGGAGGACCGCGCCGCGGCGAATCTCTTCTTCTTCTTCGGCTCGTTTTCGCGGTGTTCTAACGGGGTTGTGTTTCTTTGCGCAGACTCGAACGACTACAACGACTGGCCGAGAAGGTCCACAGAGAGATGAAGACGACCGACAACCGGCTGGAGGAGCTGGAGAGACGCGTGGAGGACGAGGCCAGACGCCTGGACCGTCTACATCCTCTAGAGGCGAAACACGCCGGAGACCTTCTCGAGCAAGACATACGAAACACCGAGATACAGATACAGAACATCTTCACCGACGTGCACACCCTCACCGAGGGCAGATACAGCCAAGCGGCCGAGCTCCATAAAAGGTAACGGACCTTCAACATCCTCAGACAACAGATCCTCTTCAACCTCGTGCCATCCCCGGGATGAAAGCTCTGTCATTCGCTCCGAGAAGCGTACGAGACCTTACTCGATGACTGGTTCGCTTAAAGATGGTCACAGTAATCATTTTGCAGTCCGAGGTCATATCATAGAGTACAATGTTCGGAGATTCTATGAATATTCAATATTTTATCAACTCCTTGATGAAAACTGCGAACAGAAATGTCTGAATATTAAGTCTACTGGAAAGTTCTGTCCGATAGTGTCACTTCAAGTTTCAATCAATATGGACATATTGATTTGAGACATATATGACTATCTCTCTTTACCATTGCATTTACGCACATGTACTCTCCTAAAACGATGGAAAGTATATTCTACGATAAATATTATTAAATGCACGAAAATTGTGTTATTTTCTTTCAATTCAAAAACGGACAGAACTTTCCGGTAGACCTAATATGTATATTATCATTTCCCTTTAAGTTGAAATGAAATTCCTATTTTTCCTAGTAGATTGTAGGCATTAAAGAAGTGTGTTCTAATCATTGCAATCATAAAATAAATTGTAGCGCAAGGAGTTAAGAGGATACGTTTGATAAAATGTTTTAACAAAGAAAAGGCTAGCAACGAAACAAAAATCTGGCTAGTGTCTCTAGAACTCTTCGCTTCACTGATCAATCAATATTCCGTTTCAGAGTGCAGAAGCTGCACCAGCGATGGGTCGCCCTGCGATCCCTGCTGCACAAACGCTTGGTGCAGCCCCTGGCAGCCGTGTCGTTCCCGGTAGAGGAGCGTGTGGTGACGAAGCACCGTACGACCGTCCACGAGACCCGGCTAGTGGACACCAACCCCCATTTCCGAGCCCTGCACGACTGCATCGACTGGTGCAGGGCCAAGATCAAACAGCTCCAAGACGCGGACTACGGTTCCGACTTGCCCAGCGTGCAGAACGAGCTGGAGGTCCATCAGAGGGAACACAAGAACATCGAACAGTTCCATCCGAAGGTCGACAGATGCGTGCAATCGAAGAACCATTTCCACGGGGAGGAGCTGACCCTGTACAGCCAGCACCTCACCGTTCTACAGAAACTTTACTCCGAGTTGCTGTCCTCCTCGAACAAGAGGCTCTCCGATCTGGACACCTTGCACGATTTCATCCAATCGGCAACCGGCGAGCTGGTCTGGCTGAGCGCCAAAGAGGAGATTGAGGTCACTCGAGACTGGAGCGACAAGAACCTGAACGTGCAGACTATCGAACAGTACTACGAGGTACCTGTCCAATTTATTAGCTGTACAAATCAGTTTGTGGCCCTCACAATTAACATACCTTTACTCCACATTCGAATCTTTTATCCAACCCATTGAAAATCTATTAATCACTTGTGTAAAGCGGAGTAAACTAATAGGAATTAGTGAAGATTATTTTAGAGAGTAATATACGTTTGTAAGTATTCAATGAATTCATGAAAAGAGGACTACGAATTTATTTGTGCACCTAACATACGATATTCACCCTTCCGTGAATATTTTGCTGAGCGAAGAGAGACTCGTTAACACTTCTATTCTTTTCCAAGCGTACATATGGATCCGGCTTAGAGGTAACGAAGAGATCGTAACACTTTGCTACTTACAATTAAGACTATACCTACCGGAAGCCTATTAATAGCCTTTACAGAAGTTTGAAACTCTTCCGTTACCTTAATAACTTCTTTCACAGAGGTTAATTTGGTTTGGTTCACTAGAACTGAAGTTGCTGTTGAATGTTTTCACGTAGAACGAATTGCTTTCGTTTATTCGAAGGTAGAGGAGTTCTGCTTGGGAGAAAGTAGTTCGAAAGGGTTACTAGGTTTCTCGTAGGCAACCTGTGGTGCGAACGATGGCTGACGCAGAATCAGAAGTGACCCGTTCGACCGCTAATCGAGAAACACTTTCAGTCACTGATGAGCGACCTGGAGAAACGGGAGATCCAGTTCTCCGCGGTGCAAGATCGCGGCGAGGCTTTGGTTCTCCAGCATCATCCAGCCGCGAAGACGATAGAGGCGTACATGTCCGCGATGCAGAGCCAATGGGCCTGGCTGTTGCAGCTGACTCTGTGCCTGGAGGTGCACCTGAAGCACGCGGCCCAGAGCCAGCAGTTCTTCCGCGAGGTCCAGCAAGCGGAACAGTGGATATCGAAACGGGACGAGACGCTGAACACCATCTACTCGCAGTCCGACTTCTTCTTGGACGAGGGCGAGCGTCTGCTGAAGGGCATGCAGGAGCTGCGGGAGGAGTTGAACGCTTACGGCGACCAGGTGCAGAAGCTGGTCGAGCAAGCGAAGGACGTCGTGCCCATGAAGCAGCGTCGCCAGCCCGTGACCAGGCCCATGCAGGTCACCTGCGTCTGCAGTTACAAACAAGTGAACGTGAGTTGAACGCACGCTTTGTCACACCTGTGGCCAGCGAAGCGTGGCCGGCTCTAATAGCGTGTAGCAAATGGTCTATTGCGAAGGACGGTTTACTCCTTTGAGCACTCGTTTTAATTCCGAAGCGTTATTCCCGATCGCTGTCCAACGAGAGAATGCTTGTTTCAGATGTCGATCGAGAAGGGGGAGCAATGCACCTTGTACGACAACTCCGGCCGCATCAAGTGGCGAGTGAAGAATCAGGAGGGCGTCGAGTCGCCGGTCCCAGGCGTCTGTTTCGCCCTTCAACCTCCGGACAAGGACGCCCTGGACGCTGCTGAGAGATTACGACGCCAGTACGACCGGAGCGTCGCGCTGTGGCAGCGCAAGCAGCTGCGGCTCAGACAGAACATGATATTCGCGACCATCAAGGTGGTCAAGGGCTGGGATCTGCCGCAGTTCTTGGCGATGGGTCAGGATCAGCGCACGGCCATCAGGAAAGCGTTGAACGAGGACGCGGAGAAGCTTCTGTCCGAAGGTGACCCGGCGGATCCGCAATTGAGGCGGCTCAAGCGTGAAATGGCCGACGTGAACAAGCTGTTCGACGAGCTGGAGAAGCGCGCTAGAGCCGAGGAGGAGTCGAAGAACGCCGGTCGAATTTTCAACGAGCAGGTGTCGACCCTGCAGCAGGTGCTCGACGAAGCGGAGAGGATCCTGAACACCCGCATAGCGGCCGCGCTGCCCAGAGATCTGGACAGCCTGGAACACCTGGTACTGCAGCACAAGGACTACGAGCAGAGTCTTCGTCGCGTGGCGCCGGACCTCGACAGGGTGCAACAAACTTTCCGTGGCATCACGCTGAAGACTCCCGCGATGAGGAACAAACTGGACGCGATCACCACCCAGTGGAATCACATCTGGAACGTCAGCAACCTGTACGTCGAGCGGCTCAAGTGCATCGAGATCTTGCTGTCCAGCATCGAGGAGAACACCAACGTGATTTCGGAGTTCGAGGTGAAGCTGGCCTCGTTCGACGAGCTGCCCTCCGACATCAAGGGCCTGCAGAACGTGCTGGAGGACCTGCGGGTGCTGCAGACCGCGATCTCGCACCAGCAGACCGCGATGGACCAGTTGAACGAGGACGCGCACAACACCAGACGCCTCGTCGAGAAGTCCAGGTCGAGTCAACGTGGCCAAAACGCCGATATGGACAGATTGGACGCCGAGGTGAACCGACTGAATGCCAGATGGACCAACGTCTGCGGACAGCTGGTCGACAGAGTGCGCAGCGCCGATGCTGCTTACAGCTTGGCCCAGCAGCTGGAGCACGCGTATCGCAACGAGGTCGACTTCGTCGACGAATCGTACGGTAAACTGGAGGTGGAGAACGCGAAGGTAATACTTGATCGTCTGTACTTAGGGTGGCCCTTATGCTCCCACTTCCGATCTTTTCTGGTCTCTCGCCCCTCCCCTAAATTGTGACACGTGGAGCGAAAATGAACGTGTGCCAAATTTGGGAGCAATCGGTGGACAAAATAATGTACGCACCTCGAATATTTTTACAATTACGTTTATAACTTCGTAGTTTTTACAGATATAATAATTATGTATTTGCACAAAATGAGGGTTTCTTAGTCTACTTTTAAGTTTTAACAAAAATAATTTCAAAAACATTTAAAATTTTCCAATAGACAGGTCCGTTACATTTATAAGGGTATTTTCTTTGGACAAAATAAAGTACGCATGTGATAATAACAGTCAAAATTAAGTTCCAATTGAGAACTAGTATTTTGTATGGCCGCCCTTTGCTCGTATGACCTCTTGCAAACGCCGAGGAATGCTCTCGACGAGATTCCGGACGTGCTGTTCGTCGGTGTTTCCCCACGCCTTTTGCAAAGCTTCGAATAACTTGAATTTATTCGTTACGTCACCCGTGTCAACCTTCTGGTCCAAAATGGACCACAGATTTTCAATTGGATTTAAATCCGGGGATTGTGCTGGAAAATCTAGCACTTTGATCCTCGAAGCACGAAAGAAAGCAGCAGTTTTATGCGCGGTATGTTTAGGATCGTTATCTTGTTGGAAGATAAAGTCATCTTCCAGACCAATCTTTAGCAGAGGCTCCTCTAAATTCTCGTTGAGGATGTCAATGTATTTGTCTGCTGTCATAATACCATCTATTTTGACGAGATTTCCCACACCCGACCACGCAAAACACCCCCACACCATAATACTGCCTCCTCCATGCTTGACAGTTGTTTGGACATTTTTATCCAGAAGCTTCTCGCCGGGCTTCAACCAAACCCGTGTTCGTTGTTTATGACCAAATAGGTCATACTTACTCTCACCACTCCAAATAACCCTTTTCCAGAAGTCCACTGGCTTATCGACGTATTTTTTTGCAAATTGGAGACGTTTCAATTTATTAACTTTTCGAATTAAAGGGCGACGCTGTGCAAAACTGCTCCACAGTCCAGCTTCCTGAAGTCTCCTGTGCACGGTTCGTTCACAAATGTTGAGTTGCACATTTTCCCTGATTACACGACTAGTAACAGTCGGATCTTTCTTCGTTTCCCGGATAATTCTACGATCGTCGACTGAATTTGTCTTTCTTTTCCGTCCGCGACCGATCTTATCAGCTACTGTGCCAAGCTCTACAAATTTTTCGTAGATCTTTTTGATCGCTGCTTCACTAACATTGTATTTTTCACCTATTTTCCTATTGGAGAGGCTTTTTTACCGGTCGTTAACTATTAATTTTCTAATTTGTACAGAAATTTGTTTCGTTTCCATGTTATTCGCAATGGAATGATACAATCTTGCTTCTAAGAGAACTGATGGCTAACTGAAACTTTATTAATACGTTTATTTGTAAACATTCTTTCATCTCCAACGGCAAGAAAAGGTATCCTACATGCCATTATAGCTGAAATTAAATAAACACTCTAGTGCGTACTTTATTTTGTCCGAGGAAAATATGACAACAGACGCAACGGGCTTGACTAATGTACGATGTTTCATGTTTTTGGAATTTTTTGTCATTGAGTATAAAAGTAGACTAAGAAACCTTCTTTTTGTGCAAATACATAATTATTATACCTGTAAAAACTACAAAGTTATAAGCGTAATTGTAAAAATATTCGAGGTGCGTACTTTATTTTGTACAGTACGGTAGAACGTAGACAGTATTTCATAATTTGTGGGGATGAGAATAAAAAATTTCGGAAACGGAGTTCTGACTCTTACCGGGTAAGGGGCACCCTGACCAAGACCCGTAGAGGGTTTCATTCTTCTACATTTTCGTACGTTTGGTCCACAGAATCTGTTGAGCAAGGTGGTGGAGCGTGCGCCAGCGATCGAGGCGGTGAACATGACGGGCGGCCGTTTGATCCGCGAGGGAAAGGTGAGATGAGACGCGACTCGTTCGCGAACTGGGTGCTCGCGAGCCTCTTAGGCAGGCTTAGCTGGCCTATCTAGGTAGCCTTAGGTAGCCTCTTAGCTTACTGTGTATGAACGCTTGCGTGAATGGGATGTTGCGTGTGTTCGTTTCCACGTCGACTAGACTTAGTAGTTTGAGAACACCGCGGAGAACCGTTCCGCGTGCGTGGTCTTCCGTGATTTTGTCGCGGTTACCCGAATCGCGTTTCCCCCCCCCTTATCTGTCGCGTCCCATTGTTCCGTGAAGCCCGCCCCGAGACTGCTAGATCCTGCGAGGATGCTGATCGGCGTCGGTGATGGCCAACGGCGCCCTCCGTGGAGCCCGCTGCGATTCGAACAAACGCTGCTATCTACAATTGCCACTGTCGCCGCTCTCTATCCGCCCACGTTGGACGTTCTACTGGCAAACCAGGAGTCCCGTCTACCTTTGGGTCTTTCCTCCACGGGCTGTGGTTTTCAGGATTCAACGCATCGTACGATCTTCTCCACGTGCCTCGACTCCGTCGGCGAGTCCTCATTGTTCTTTCCAGGGACCAACGACGCTCTACGCTCGTTCCTCTCCGCTTTCCGGGCGGCACTGTCAACGCTTGGACCGCTTGATAACCTAGTTGCCGAACCACCGCAGCGAGAACACACGCTAATCTCTCGTTGGGAGCTTGGAAGTTGGCGCCAACGCGAGGAAGGAGATCCTGATCCTAAATTCTCCCACCTTTTGGATGATCCTTGTCTTCCTTTGTCCCTTGGTGGCGAACGCAGCGCGACTGTGCAACCAGCGATCAACTGTGCCAACCACAGGGCTCCCAACGAGGAGGATCCACACCCTGGATCACCTAGGATCGACGATCGGTCCGTCTCCAGAATCCGCTTCTCCCTGGCTTCGACACACGGCCACCGTACACCAACTCGCTTTTCCGACACACTTCTAACCGTTCCTTCGCATACTTCGCTTTGAACACGTTCGCTACCATCGTCACGCACACGTGACGCTCGTGATCTTGTGTAGTTAAACTAATTAATCTCTAAACTGGTCATTTAAAAACGTAACGTAGCGTCGAAGGAGTTTCACCACTTTCGTTTTGCTAAATTGAGAATATTTTAACAACAACCAGCGAAACAAACGGGCGCGGTAGCGAACGCGTTGACACGCACGGTCCACCGGGTGGCCTTCGAGATGCACCTCCGTCGGACGACATCCAGGATGTCTTTCCTGAAGCTTGTAGAGTCCCAGGCGGAAAAGAAGACGGGCTTTGTTAACGGTCCAGCTTTGTGTCTCCCCGATCCTCTCGCGGTACACGTAACACAAGAGGCGCTTGTAGGCTGACAAGGTTTGTCGGGCATGTAGCTTGTCCGGTTTGTTCCGGGTGTAGCCACTTAACCGGGAGGGCTGAAGCGGCCGCTTTAGAATCGCTGAGACGTCACCGGAGATAATGTCGGTCAGGGGTTCGCTGACGGTGTAGAAGGGTAGCGACGCACAGGCGAGACCTAATTGTTTTATCCTCTAACCGTAACGGGCCTAACCGAAACCCCTAGATCTATGGACAGAGGCTTCGAGCGTTCAAGGAACAGCTGGAAGAGCTCTGCCCGTCGATGGACGCCTCGGTCAAGAAACCAAGGAGAGAGATCGCGTCGGCGGTCGAGGACGTCGCCAGGGACCTAGACAACCTCAACAGGAAGTACACCAACCTCGTCAACATCCTCCAAGACCGGGTCAGGCAGATGGCCGCCGTGCACCCCGAGGACGCGTCTCTGCAGGTGAGTCCTCTCGCTTGGTCGTTACAGTGGTCTCTCTATATATGTCGCCAACGCCTGGATCGTAAACGTCGCGGAATTATCTCCACTGCTCGAGAGGCCTTGGACGCCGAGGAGCGTAAACATAACAAGACGCGTGTTGTGGACATATATCGAGAATTCGCTGTATTTAATATTGTAGAAAAATTGGTGCACAAAACCAAGTCATTCGTTGGGACCTAAAATCTTGTGTAAAGGGCATAGACCCTAAAATTGATCGTTTATTATACTACTCGATAGGACCCTCCCAAAGAAAACCCTGTGAGACAAGTTTGAAGCCGCGGCACCCCTACCATAAGGGTAGCTACAGTGTGCAAACAGTTTTAACAAATTATGCTCCATTTCTCCCGTTCTGTTTAGAAAAAAATTCATAAATATTCTATCGAATCGCACACGCGACCGAGAATTTTTTCCAAATTTTCGACTGCAAAATCGATTTTTAAAAAATTCCAGAAACTTAAAATTACCGCTTTGATATTGATGTCGCGAACTATAACAGTTTTCGAATTAGTTTTTGCAATAGTTCTAGGGGACAGCCCCCATGTTTCAAGTTCGACCTGGAGGGTTGTTTCCAGCCCTGCAAGATCTCGAACATTTTTCCGATCTCGGTTATGCGTCAGGTTTTCATTGAGGAGAGAGAGAGAGAGAGGATCGTTGATCCGTACGGCGAATAACAGCTGTGCTCTCGCGTAGTTTCGTTGTTCCCGCCTCGGAATCGATCGGCGTACTCGCGCAGAGGAATAGAGGATTGTCCGCGAGGGCAGGAGCGGGTAGGCGCGGGAGAGGCGAAGATTAGGCGACGGCGCAGAGCGTAAATCGTTGCAGTTGGCACTCGTCCGGGTTAGGCTCGGCGTCTCCGTGTCGCTTGGACTCTGAGAGCCGGGACGGTCGGTTGCCGGCCGCGATTCCCGAGATTCCGATTTGTTGTTCCCGGGGCGAGATGCGCAAGGACCGAGGTCTCGAGTCCTCCAGGACCGGACCCGCCATGACCGAGATCAGGATCGTGCGAAAGGTGCGAGGACTACCTCCGAGGAGATAGGGATAACCTCCTCCTGCTCTCCTCCTGCTCCGGCGTTTCCTGCGGACGGGCGAGGATCTCGGAGATCTCTCCTGATCGTCACGTGTGCGAGACCGGTCGGAGCACGTGCGCTGCCTTAGTCATCGATTACGTTGGCCTTAATTTTACACCGGCCGTCGAGGCCGCCGGAATGTTCCACGCCGGCCAGACAACGTCCGACGAGATCGACGAATCATCGGACGCGATCGCGGGCTTTAGAAACGTACCATAATGACGCGAACAACCGGAATGCAGACTTTGATCCTGTTGACTCGTCGTGCTCAGCCTCGGGGCATCGGTTGATTATGTTACTGCCGCTTCTGGAATGTGTGACATATTTTATTATCGCTACAGATTCTTCGGTAGATATTCTACGCAATGATCGTTCTGGCCTTGTGTTGTTGTCTGACCGTGTGACGTCATCGCGAACAAAAGAACACTTCGTACAGTCGTTCGCCACTTATTTGCCATTTCCTGTCTCTTTCGATGGCCCCCGAGGATTAGGATCGCTCGAAACGAGCCTGTCGGAGACCATGGAATTATTAAATTGCGAATAGCATTGAATGTTACGAATGGCAATGACTGTTTCCTGCGGCGCGGTCTCTCGCGTCTCCTTTCACGCAATATCCATGGAGGCTAATTTTATGACATCCTCTCGAGTGTCTAGGTTATTTTCTCCTCTTCAAACCGTAGAACTTGTCTGAAAGTCCGTGTTTCCCTTGGAGCGCAGTCTCTGGTAGATCACAGTTGCGGACGATGCGCTATAACAGACGACTAGACTCCAGATTTTAAAACAGCAAAGATACTGGAAGAATTTCAGTGTATCAATTGTTAACACTAGGTTCACGGAATCCATCAAAGTGACGGGATTTAATATTTGTATTCCACGATTACTGACATTGTAAAGATGAGGAATTCTTCAACACATTTATCCTTTTGGAAATATACTATTTCAAAACATGGCTAAAAATGTGGATAGACACGTTCGTGTTCTTTTTGTAAAGTAATGGAAAACAGCCACTTTTAGTGCTCCGTAAATCTAGTGTTGAGGGAAGAGAGACATTCCGGAGTGGCCCCTGGGTTCTTGCGACAGATAATCACATAAATCGAATTTAGAGGAATTCTTCTAATAATTTGATTTGAAACCGAGGTCTCTGTACATGCCAAAATCAATGAGTCCTTCGCAGGAAGTGGAAAGGGTTCCGGCGGGCGCGAAGGATCGATACGCAAAAGATCCCACTCCGGATAGTATAAATTTCTGTGTCGCGTTTGGTCGCCGAGGCGGCGATTCTACGAAGCATATGGTCATCGCGAGAGGCTCGTATGTTTACGGTCGTGCGCGTAATAGTCTGCCGGCGGTTTGTAGTTTCGTGAAAGCGAGCGTAGAGAACGCTGGCTCGCCGTTAACGAGTCCGCGGCGTTGCTAAAAAAAGAATCTGACTTGGTCGCCTGTCGTTTACGCGTTTACGAGGCTTCTTGCCAACTCGAGGCGAGTCAGTTGACACGTTGCATCTCGGCCCGGTCGAACGCGAATGGTCGTGCTCTCGCGCGCGGAGATCATGCTCGCGGAAAGTGGTAGTGGGACAGGCCCGATTATCGGGAGAAGTTAGCGAGAACGTTCTTCTAATCTGTTATTGCCGTAATCGCCGCCGGCCGGTGGACTATAACGAGGCGCGATGACCGTCGACGAGAGGCTCTTCAACGTGGTAATTCTTCTTCGGCTGGTGCTTGTTTCTCTTCGCTGACTCATGCGATCTTGCAATCCGGCGGAAAAACTCCGTTTATGCGAATTACGTGTTGCATCAATCCCAGATAACAGAGCTACACGTTATACTCCGATAATAGATTTGTAGTTAATTCGGCTTGGCGCGATAATGTTTCTGCGATCCCATTCGCAAGAACCGCTCGATTTGCACAGTGTTGTTGGAGGCTGTAGGAGATTTCGGGTCAAAATTGATAACTCTTAAAATACTTCATCTTTTATCTTGGACCCCTGATGCTTTTTTAAAGATCGTACGAAGCTCCATCGATCGCTGACAATAGAAAGGAAAAATTCATTGTAAAGAGTTTAAACAATCCCCAGTTTTTATTTAAGAAAAGGTTTCTTAGGAATTTTCTTGTCGCAGTTAGTTGCCGCGTAATTACCGAGTAACTTTTGTGTAGACAATATTTTTGTCGGTTTATCGAAAATGAAGAAAACATTCTCCCTCAAGTTATAAATTTCAAGAAACTCGTATATTCAGCGAAAACTGTGATCAGTTTTAAAAACTACATTTTGTCGTTAATGTTTTTCATATTTAATATTTATATTACAATTCGAATTTTTGGCTGGTCCACTGGATCGAGTCTACAATGATTTCTCTATATTTGTCACGAAGACCTGGATGATAAATGTCGCGGGATTATCCCCACTACCGCGGGACTTATACCTCGGACACTGAGGAGTGTAAACATAACACGGTCCGGGTATGTGGACCATATATGTCGCTGGCAAGACCCGTGTTGTGGACATACATCGAGAATTCACTGTATTTAATATTGTAGAAAAAACAGGTGTGCAAACCACGTCATTCATTGCGACCTAAATTCCTGTGTAAAGGGCATAGACCCTAAAATTGATCGTTTATTATACTACTCGATAGAACCCTCCAAAGGAAACCCTGTGAGGCAAGTTTCAAGCTGCGGCACCCCTACCATAAGTGTAGCTACAGTGTGCAAACAGTTTTAACAAATTATGCTCCATTTCTCCCGTACTGTTTAGAAAAACATCACGAAAAAATTCATAAATATTCTATCGAATCGCAGACGCGACCGAGAATTTTTCCCAAATTTTTGACTGCAACATCGATTTCTAAAAAATTCCAGAATCTTAAAATTACTGATTTGATGTTTTCACTGTATTTTTGGGTGTGTTGTTGACATATATCGAGAGCTCACTGTACCGTTCTCCATCTCAGGGGATTGGGCCTTCCTTTGATAAGACGCGATGCGTGTTCGCGTGACTGGAAGCTTGTTTCGGAACGTGGGACGATTATCCAAAGTCTGAAACTTGAAACACACCGGTAGCCGGTGATTAGCGGCCGTTTCGCGAGGCACTATCTCGCGATCAGGGTTCTATTTCGCGGTTCCAATTAGCGGGAAACTTTGCTTCGGGTTTTTAGGGTTGAGGTCAGCCCTTCGCCGAGGAGAACCGCACGACAAAAGGTGTTCCCTCGGTGGCACTTACCAAGTTTGGGCTCTTTCCCAATTCCTCGACAACGACCGTGTTAGCCGGCGTGCTCGATCTCTCTAAATGCGGACTCGCGATAATTGCCGTGTCGAGCAGTTTCGTTATCGGGGAGGACGTCGTTCAGCATGACGAACGTGTCGATGACGAAATCGCCGTTGCTTCGAGTACACCCCCGTCCAGAAGTATCGGTCGCTGGTTTTCTAAACAGTAACGGTGCGCCCATAGTATTGTGCAAACTGCGTACTGGTTTCCTTGCGCGATTTGCATAATTATTCCGTCCGTATGGTTCGACGTGGGTTTCATAAACGGTAGGAGTAGAGGAATACGCCGCAGGTAAATTCGTTGATCGCGTCAAGTCCTTGTCGTTTCGCGTGGGCGTCCGCTTAATTTTACCGCTGATTGGTCATTTTATAATCTCCGAGTTTTACCTCACCATTTACGAGCGGCTCGATACTTAACACTTTACAGAGGTTATGCTAGGCAGGCGCAGAAGGTGTATAAACGCTAGATACAAGTAACCATATTCTGTCGGTAGATTTAATAAACTAATAAACTAATACCGATCGGTGAAGCTGATTAATGGGCTACCGGTCGGTAAAGTGTTCAGAGCCTGGAATAGTCACGTGACTTTTTAATCAATAATTTCCATTGACAGCCTTCAGATACAGACCGTCTTGATCCGACGGATCTTAATTCTGCGATTAAACTTATCACATTTTATGCTCTGTATTATCTATATTATGCATTCTGACTTGCCAGAAACGTGCTTCAAGTTTTTGGCTTTGTTTCGCAGAGAATCAAGACAAAATATAGCTGAATTTGTAGCTACAGATACTTTCCAGTGCGCACTGCTCTCGATTTCATGCAGAAAACTCATTAAATGGCATAAAAATGCACGGCATTCCGCGGATTCCGCGGCACGCACATCGTCAATTTTTGGCCTACTTCTAACGCTTATATTGCCAAATATCTGCATAATCTCGACAGCTCATGGCCAGCGCGCACTAGATTGAACCTTCCTCTTTCGAATGAGCCCTTTACCAGCGACAAAATACTCTAATATAAGGACGAAAACTTGGGGCACGTAAAACCATTTTTTGACGGTAATGTAGTCACTCTACCTTATCGCGAATCTACGAGCCCGGGACTTCAACCCCTTGCACTACGATGTATTTTACGTTTTCAGTGATCAGGACATTTTTGTAATTCATAATTTCCTAAGGAAAGGAGAAAATTTATGTCTATTGTATGCGTATATGTTCTTCAATAGTTGTACATTAAGAATGCCAAAATAGAATTGCATTTCGGTTCAAAGGAAACTAATAACATACATATTTATTAAACGCTGTTCAGAATCTTCATCACGAGTCAGACTCGTGAAAGTAGTGCAATGGGTTAACCAGGCCTTTTCAAGCTCTCTACCACTTTGACTGCCAAACTAGAAGCCTCAAAAGCTCCATAAAATCGAAGTACGTTATACAATGAAATAAAAATTGAAAGAATTAAATGTATAGAAACCTCAAAAGTTCCATAAAATCAAAGTACGTTATATAATGAAATAAAAATTGAAAAAATTAAATGTATGATATTGAGTAGTCATCCGACCTTCTTGTATTTTACAGATCCTAACCAAATATAGTAGGACGAATATATTAACGTAAAAATTGATTTTAAGACCTGGACAAACAATTCCTTCACCCACATTTGGGTAACATGTCAGTGAACGTGCCACACTAGTGCCCCCCTAATTTTCCCCACTAGCTAGCGCCCTCCACAATATTATCAAAGCGTCAGTTTGGAGAATAGCTCATTCTAATTTATGATCACTGTTTGAAACTTTGCAGCGTGCTCTGCAGGAGCAAAGGCCGCTCAGGACGTTCCGCACGGAGTTCAACATCTACGAGAGCAGCAGTTGCGAGGAGCGGTACTCCTCGACGACGACCCACTACACGCAATCGCAGTGAGTAGATCCCGTAGATCTTGGCGGACGCTTCAGATATCCGGTGTCCTGCCTCAATCAGAAAAATTCTGCTAAAACGAATCGGTCGGCAGGTACAGCCTAGAGCGTCATGAGAGGACGGAGCGCACGGAGAGGACGGAGACGATCGTCTCCGACACGTTGCGCCGCTCAGGCTCTCAGGATGCCTCTCGCTCGGCGCACGACGGCGTGTCGACGTTGCGCTCGGAGCAGCAGCACGAGCTTGAGAAGGAGAAGACGACGATCATCAGACGACAAGAGGATCGCGACGACGATAAGCGGGCGGATCGCGAGGACTCGGTGTGGTCGCGTGCTGCGAGCAGCGCGAGCGCCGGTGGCAGCAGCAGCAGCGTGCACTTTAGCGAGATTAGGAGCGTGAAGCGAGTAGACCGTTCGGAGGAGGGTGTAGGTACCGAGAACGTGATCGAGGCTAGGGGTATCGTAGATCCGAAGACGGGTAACGTGTTGACGGTGGGCGAGGCGATCAGCCTCCGGGTGTTGGACGTTAGAAGGGGTAGGATAGCGTGTTCACGGGACGGCCGTCGGACCGTCACGATCGAGGAGGCTGCGCGCGAGAAGATGATAGACTCGCGGCTCGCGGATCGTCTTCTGGGTCCGTGCGGCTTCGACGAGGAGGGACGGCCGGTGTCTCTGCTCGAGGCGATCCAGCGGGAGCTGTACGACGCGGAGAAACCGGACGGGACCGGGGACAGAGCGAAGGTAACATACTTCGGGCAGGGGCCGTCGTCGAGCGAGGCGAACGACCACGTTAATACGGTTAGCGTAGCCGATGCGATCGTCACACAAGCGGGTCCGCGAGGCGGGTCCGCCTCGAGGCTGGACCCGCGGACCGGTCACCTGGTCACCGAGGACGGCGAGAGGTTGTCGGTTGAGGAGGCGCACGCCAGAGGTTACCTGGCGAAGCTCGACGTCACCGTGACCGTCAAGAGGAACGCGTTGCCCCTTTCCGACGCGATATCCCAAGGCCTGGTCGACGACACCCTCGGCCGTGTTCTCGACCGCGTCACCGGCGAGAGCTACGCGATCGACCAGGCCGTCGAGAAAGGAATCCTGGACCCCACCGCGAGGGAGATCGTCTACGCTAGAAACGACACGAAAGTCACCCTCTCCGAGGCCCTGCGTTTCGGGATTATCAATCCGAAGACTGGCAAGTACATGCACAGCTTGACCATGGAGAAACTGTCGCTGAAGGAGGCGCACAGGAGGAAGTTGATCGCGAAGCCGATGACCCTGAAAGATTGCAGGGACTCGGAGATGATCGACGAGACCGGCAGAATCACCAGTCCCGCGCACAGAACCAAGCTGACCGTCACGGAAGCCATCGAGAGAGGCGTGTTGGACGGCGACAGATTGAATTCGATAGTGGACGCGAGGACAGGGGAGGCTGTTACCCTGTCCGAGGCTCTGAGCCGAGGCTTGATAGACCCGCAGAGGGCTACGTACAAGAACGCGGATGGCGAGTTCGCTCTGGCAGAGGCTGTCGAGAAGGGACTCGTCACCTCGCTCGCACAGAAGACGATATTCGACGTGGACGGGTTCAGGGACCCTCTGACAGGGGAGTACGTTAGCCTGAACGCTGCTCTGCTGAAGGGTCTGATCAGCCCGAAAGCTGGCGGCAGCTATATCGTCGATCCGAACACCGGAGAGACGGTCTCGTTGGCGGAGGCCGAAGAGCGGGGCTACGTAAGGCCGGAAGTGTCGGAAATGTTGAACAGAGGGATAGGAATCATCGAAGAGGGTAGAGAGATCACGCTTCTGGAAGCTGTGTTCTCGGAACTGCTGGATCCGAAAACGGGCCTGTTGCTGGACCCCAGGACCAAGAAACCCGTGTCCCTGGAGAACTCGATGAAACGAGGTTTGATCTCGTCGGACGGCGCAGCGCTGCTCACGGGATTGTTGAACGTCACCGTCACCACGCAAACGGTGACGAAGGTGAGGGAGGTTTATACCGAAGACACGGAAACAATAGCGCGAAAGGAGGGCAGTCCTTTCGCGGATGACAAGACGATGAACGACGCTCCGGACACCTTTGAGACAGCTGCGAAGAGCGTCGTCCCTAAAGCCATCGGCACGACCACGACTATCATTGCGAAGGATCGAGTGATCTCTACATCGCAGGTGAAGGGGACGACGGTGATCAACATCAGGGACAATTCGATAGACAGCGTATCGTCTGAGACGGAAGAGAACGCGCTGAAACCGTCCTGGTCCAGGTCGAGAAAGGACACCGAATCGGATCAGAACTCGAGCTTCGATTCTTCGGTGGACACATCGATCCGAGAAGAACGTTCCTCGGCGGAGAGGAGGGTGTTCGAGCTACCAACGGACGGATGGTCTCTCGCCGAGGCGATCGAGAGGAAGCTGTTCGACCCAACGTCCGGTCTCTTCATCATCCCTGGAACGGACAGACTCGTCTCGTTCGAGGAGTGCGTCAAGCTGCGAATAATAGACCCTAATTCGAGTTTCGTGATCGACCCGAACAACGGCAGGAAGGTCTCGCTGTTGAGAAGCCTGGAGAAGAACGTCTTAGACTCCACCGGACACTACTGTTATCCCGAGAAGATCTCCATGAAGGAGGCGATAGAGAAGGGCTTGATCATCTTCGAGGACAAGCACCCGGAGAGCGACAACACGCAGAGACTGTTGAGGATCACGAAGCTCTCCGGCGAACCTGACAAATTGGAGCTGTCCGGACAGGACGATCCGTCGAGACCTATGGAGATCAAGATCAACGAAGCCAGTCACGCGATACCGGACCCTGTGAGAGTCTCCAAGGGTCTGATCTACGATCCGAGCACCGCTCTAGTCATATCCACCGAAACCGGAAGGTCCAGCGAGCTGTTGCTCGCATTGTCGGAAGGCACTCTGCCGTCGGAAGTGGTGGTCGTCAAAGACCCTGTCACGGGGAAGGATGTGGGCATAGCGGAGGCCATTGAGCGAGGCATAGTGAACGCGGAGACGGCCGAGTACAAGGTCGACGAGAACAGGAAGATGTCTCTGCTGGACGCGGCCAAGTTCGGCGTGGTGTCTGTGCTCGGCTCGCCGTTGGTCCCAGTGACGGCGTCGTCTCCAGCAACGGAAACCGCAGGGTTCAAGATGGCCGAAGCCGAGAGAATCACCGGAGATGAAGCCTCGTACGCCGAAGAGATACCAGGAGGTAAACCGACCACTTCCACTTCCGTCTCCGAGCTGGACTCGGCGATAGGGTCCGCGTCGATGATGGATTCCGTAATCGATTCTTCGCCTACGGCGGCGACCAGCGAAGAGCACTCGGTGTCGAGGACAGAGGGAGACGCCGAGGAAGACACGAAGCCGAAGAGATCCAGCTTCGAGCAACAGTTCCGAGCGACCGTTGGGAAAGCGGTGGCGACAGACTCGGACGGACCGGCGAAGCCCATAGTGCTTCAGAAGATGAGGAAGAGGGTGGTGAAAGCTAAGGAGGCGCTGGAGACCGGCTTGATCGACGCGGAAACGGCGGAGATCTTCGCGGAGAGTATGGCGGTGTCGGACGGCGCGCCCGTGACACTGTCGGCAGCGATTAAGAGCAAGAAGATCGACGCCTCATCCGGTAAGATCGTCGATCCTCAAAGAGGAGACGTCCTGAGCATCGGGGAGGCCGTCGAACGCGGAATCTTGGACCCGGAGAGCGCCAACGTCCTCGTGCCTCTGGCGCAGAGCCTCTCGATTCCTGGATTGTACAAGCAGGGTCTCCTGGACCCCGAAGAGGGCAAAGTCGTTCACCCGGAGACAGGCGCCCGGCTCACTCTGAAGGAAGCCATCCTCTGCGAGATCGTGGACCCTCTGTCGCAGCTGACCTGCTCGGACGGACGCACCGACACCCTGCGAAACGCTATAGACAGCAACCTCGTCGACCCCGAGAGATCCTTGATCAGGACCAGCAGCGGAGACAACGTCACCCTGATGAAGGCCGTGGAGAGCAACGTCGTGTTCAAGGACTCTGAGAGAGGCGAGCAACAGATACCACCCGCTGGAATGACGTTCGCCGTTGCTCTGGAAAGAGGACTGATCGACGCGAGCGGCACTCAGATCAAACACCCGATCACAAACGAACGTCTGACCCTGGAGGAGGCGATCAAGGGCAACTTCATCATGTCCCTGCCCGGTCCCATCGCCTCCGACAGCATGGAGGTCACCAAGGCTCTGGAGGCTGGGCTGATCGACAGGGACAAGGGAGTGTTCGTTCATCCGTCAACCGGCACTCCGCTGCCAATAATCGAGGCGATCGAGTCGGGTCTGTTGGTGGTGAAACCACCGACCACTGTTGTCACCACCACCGCCAGTGGCGTCACCGAGACCATCACCTCTTACCACACGGTGACCACGAAGACCTTAGGAATCCTGTCCGGCTACGAGCTGGTGAACGCAGCCGAAATAAGGAACATCGAGACCGGAGAGAAAATCAGTATAGAGGAAGCGAAAAGCAGAGGCATCGTCAGGGACGAGTCCGAGCGGCGAGAACAGTTCACCACCAAGGACATCAAGATGACGTTCGACGACGCGCTGAAGAACGGGCTTCTAGACGTCGCGGCTGGCACGTACACCGATCCGTCGACCGGAGTTGCTATGGCTATTCACGACGCTATCGAGAACGGTCTTCTGGACGTTCCTACGAATAAGCCGGAGACCACTGCCGCCATCGAGAAGATCGACAGTATTTACGACGAGAAAGCCGGCAGGTTCGTCGACCCGGACACCAAGAAGGCTTACACGCTCGCGGAAGCGATGGAGACTGGACTGGTGGATCCTAACACCGTGGTTTACGACACCAGGTCCGCGGAGCCTGTCACAGCCAAGGAGGCGGTCGACAGAGGAATCATAGATCCTGTCACGGGGAAGATGAAGGGCTCGGAGGGCCGCGGAGGTCTCAGCTTGGCGAAGGCTGCGAAGTTCGGACTGCTAGCGGTGGTAGCCGCGCCTGTTCTCGCTGGGAAAGTGGTGTACGACGCGGTCAAAGATGCTGCTGCTAGCAAAGACGAAGGCAAAAGGCCTGTTAAACCCGCGGGACAGATTGAAACCTCGTCGCAACCGATGCCGGAGCAGAGGAGCACGGCAAGCATTAACCTGGAGAGGAAATCAGCGGCTGAATCGCTGCCAAAGAAACCTGCGAAACTCTTGATCGAAGATAAGGAGCCAGTAGAAGCGACACCGGTAAAAGACGCAGTGAAAGCAGAGGACCCGAAACATCAGGTTGAGTCGAGAGAGCATGAAGCACCCCCGGCGACAGAAATTCAAAAGACGAAGGTGGAAGAGACTTTGAAGAGTCCTGAGACAGAGGAAGACAAATCGAAGACGCAACCGCAGAAAATAGAGGATCTAAAAACCCAGCAGAAGAGTCAGGAAGTGTCCGAAGTAGATTCGACGGTACAGTTGAAGGACACAGGTTTGGAAAAGACTGTGGCTGTTCAAGATGAGAAGCTCAAAGCAGTGCCAAAGACAGAGGACCATGGAAAGGAGGAAATTGCCGAGACAGTTGCAAAGGTTGACGTCCAGGGCGAAGAAAAAATTCCCGAGAAAATTGGAAAGGTTGAGGTCCAGGGCGAAGAGAAAGTTCCCGAGAAAGTTGCAAAGGTTGACGTCCAGGGCGAAGAAAAAATTCCCGAGAAAATTGGAAAGGTTGAGGTCCAGGGAGAAGAGAAAGTTCCCGAGAAAGTTGCAAAGGTTGCGGTCCAGGACGAAGACAAACTTCCCGAGAAACTTGCAAAGGTTGAGCTCCAGGACGAAGAAAAAGTTCCCGAGAAAGTTGCAAAGGTTGAGGTCCAGGACGAAGAAAAACTTTCCGAGAAAATTGGAAAGGTTGAGGTCCAGGGCGAAGAGAAAGTTCCCGACAAAGTTGCAAAGGTTGCGGTCCAGGACGAAGACAAACTTCCCGACAAAGTTGCAAAGGTTGAGGTCCAGGACGAAGAAAAACTTTCCGAGAAAGTTGCAAAGGTTGAGGTCCAGGACGAAGAAAAACTTTCCGAGAAAGTTGCAAAGGTTGAGGTGAAGGACAAAGAAGAAATTCCTGAGAAAACTGTGAGGATAGAGGAACCGAATAGAGAAGGATTGGAAACACAGTTGGAAGAAGACCAGGATCAGATACAGGACCAAGACCAGTACCCAGAGGAGCCTGTGAGAGGAAGAAGGTTCGTGATCCAAGTCACCCCCGACTTGACAGCCAAAGATCTAGTCGCTCGAGGAGCCTACGACCTAGAGAAAGAGAAGTTCGTGGACCCAGAGACAGGAGACATCGTCTCGTTCAACGACTTCGTGATGTATCTGGGCATGCTGGATCCGGATCGCGTGATAGTCAAAGATCTATCCGGAGACAGGTTCGTTTCTCTGCGGGATGCGATTTCGAAGCCGCTGGTGAACAGGAACCTGGGCTACATGGTGGACCCGAAGACAGGCAAGAAGATTCCGTTCTTCGAGGCGGTGAAACTGGGTCTTATAAAACAGACAGCTTCGGAGGTTGTCTCGTCGAATGGGCAAGAATGCCTGAGCCTCCGCGAGGCTGTTGAGGAAGGTTTCCTCGATCCGGAGACTTGTGAAGTTCGGGATCCCGCTTCGAACGTGGTGTTGAAGCTGAACGAGGCGATAGAGGTTGGGTTGATAGACTGCGGGTCTATCAGCATCAGAGATCCGGTGAGCGACGAGGTGCAGACTCTTCAGGAGGTGCTAGAGTCTGGCGGAAAGGTGGACGTCGAGGACGCGTTTGCGAAAGGATTGGTAGCTCCGAAGTCTCGGAAGCCTATCTCGCTGGAAGCCGCCATCAGGAAGGGTCTCTACAACGAGACCAGCGGCAAGATCTTGGACACGTTGACGGGCCAGGCGATAGACGTCGAGGAAAGCGTCCGCAGAGGACTGATCGACGCGTTCATCAGCGAGTGCGAGGACACGAAGGCTGGAACGTTCCTGTCCTTGGAAGAAGCTCTAGGCGAGTCGAAATTGTTGGATCCTAGCACCGGTCGGCTACGGGACACCAAGACCGGAGAATCGCTGCCACTGAACGTGGCGTTGAAGCGAGGCATCATAGCTACCACGGGATTCGTTCCTTCGTTGATCGACGCCATCGTTCAGGAGTACTACTGTCCGACGACTGGCCTGGTCGCTAATCCAACCACAGGGGAGGAGACCACGTTGAAGGAGGCTCTGGAGACCGGTTACGTCGACGGTGAGACGACAGTGGTCAGGGACGACCGCAACGACAGAGTGCTGCCGTTACAGGAGGCGGAGCAGAATCAATTGATCGACCTCGAGAAGGGAATCCTGATCTCGCCGCACCCGATGACGCTGGACGTCGCCTACGAGAAAGGATTCATTCTCAGCACGGTGAAACCGTGGTCCCTGCAGGAAGCCCTAGCTCACCAGGCTTACGACCCTGAAAAAGGCACGTTCGTCATCGACGGGGACAGTTATACCCTCGAGAAGGCGCTCGAGCTGGGCCTGATCGCCCGAGACAGTCCCTCTGTGAAGGACCCGAAGAACAGCGAGATCATCTCTCTCGGCGAAGCGATCAAGCAGGGCCTGATAGACCCGAAGACGGGCACAGCCGTCGATCCATCGACCAGCACTCCTCTGTCTCTCACGGACGCCCTGGACAGGGGACTGATCGTGCCAGCGAAGAGAAAGATCTCGCTGCCGGAAGCGGTGTTCAAGGGTCTCTACGAGCCTACCACGGGCCGGTTCATCGTGCCAGAGACCAGGGAGAAGCTGCCGACCGATCGCGCGATCAAGGCCGGCGTGATAGATCCCAGCACCGCCGTGGTGGTCCGCCAGGCGGACGGCAAGGCCATCACCTTCGACAAGGCCATCAAGGAGCTGATCGTCGACCCGAAGACCGGCACGGTAACCAACGAGAAGGGCCGGCGACTCGACTTCAGGGAGGCTCTGGAGCACGGGCTGCTTCTGGAGGCCAGAAGACCGATGACCTTCAGCGAGGCCATCTCCAAGGGAATCCTCGACGAACGGACGAACACGTTCCTGGATCCGCAGTCGGGCGTTTACCTGAGCCTGCTGGAGGCGATCCAGAGGAACCTGATCGACGCGGACTCGGTCACCGTGAAGGACGGCAGGAGCGGCTTCCGGGAGAGGATCTCGCTGATGGAGGCCATCAGAACCGGCTACGTCGACGGCCTAACCGGCAAGGTGAACGTCACCGCTGACTCGGAGATGTCTTTGCAGGAAGCCTATCAGGCTGGCTTGATAGTGGACCACCGAGCGGCCGTGTCCCTGCAGAGAGCGATCCACCAGGGACTCTACGACGATCATACAGGAAAGATCACGGATCCCAGCACCGGAAGATCGGTCACCCTGCACGAGGCCATGAGGAACTGTCTGGTCAGCCCCACGCTGCCCTGTTACTGGGACAAACGAGCGGACAGATTGCTCTCGTTGGCCGAGACCTGCAGAGCTGGCGTGATAGACAGAAGATCCGGGATGTTCAAAGAGCCCGGAGCCAATCGGTCAGTGTCCCTCAACGTGGCCCTGCAGCTGGGTCTGATAGTCGACATCGAGACCACAGAGTTCAGTCTGCATCAAGCAATCACGATGAACATCTACGAACCATCCACCGGCAAATTCATGCACCCTTCGACCAACAGGAAGCTGACCCTCACGGAGGCTTGTAGGTCGGAGTTGATCGACCCGGTGGCCTCGATCGTCAGAGACGTTCGGACAGAGAAATACATGTCGCTCGCCGACGCGATCTCGTCGGGAGTGATCGACGACACTCGGGGGACCTACAACGCGGTGCCCGAGAAACCCATCGATTTGAAGGAGGCGTTGAAGAACGGGCACATCGTGCCGTCGAAGCTGCCGCTGAGCATAGAGGAGGCCGTGGCCAGCGACCTTTATCGCGGCCAAACGGGACTGTTCGTCGATCCCCGCAGCAACGAGACGATCGATCTAGTCGCCGCGTTCGACACGGCGCTCCTAGATCCCGACACCACCGCTCTCAAGGACGCCACCACCGGGCAGATCACGCCGATCTCCGTAGGCATAGAAACAGGTGCCATAGACGTGCCTCGTGGTCGCGTTCTCGACTCGAAGACGGGAAGAGCGTACCGCATAGACGTGGCCTTGGAACGCGGGCTACTAGTCACCCTGGAGAAACCGCTGACGCATCAGCCGAGACAAAGCTTGACTCGCAAGGACGAGCCTAAGCGAGAGTACACGCTGCAGGAGGCTATCGAGAATCGTCTTGTCGACCCCGAAGCAGCAGTGACAAGGGACCCGAAGAGCGGCCGATTCGTGACGGTGAACAACGCGATGACAGACGGCGTCCTAGACCCTAACAGCAAAGGAATCATCGAGTCCGCCTCGGCCAAGACGCCGGACGGAAAGCTTGCGCCGCGTTTCGTACGGTTCGGTGACGTCGAAGTGTTCTTGGCAAAGCCTATGACCTTCGAGGAGGCCGTGGAGAACGGTTCTCTGTCCGTGGAGACTGGGAAAATGACCGATCCGAGGACCAGCGAGCCGGTCACGCTCAAGGAGGCTGTCAGCCTCGGGATCGTCGACTCCGACTCGGCATTGATCAAAGACACCAAGAAGAAGAAGCTGGTGAAGCTGGCCGAGGCTATCAGAAAGGGACTGATGGACGCCGAGAAAGGCAACGTGCTGGAGACCATGAGCTCGAGACTGTACCCGTTGGCCAGGGCTCTAGACGAGGAGCTACTGATCACGCCGAAACGAGGACTATCCTTCATCGAGACCCTGCAGTTCGGACTGTACGACCCGTTGTCCGGTACCTTCGAAGACCCGTTCCGCGTCGCGTCCGCCCTTGATCGTAAACCGGCCGTGTTGCGAGAGGCGATCGAGGCCGGGTCGATCGATCCGTCCAGCACCGTGATCAAAGAACCCGGGACCGGTAGAGTCGTTAGCTTGTTAGAGGCGATTAGCACCGGGATAGTAGACCCCGTAGAGGGCAGGCTTTGCGGAGACCCATCGGGAAAGAGGCTTGACTTCGCGAAAGCCCTGGACCAGGGTTATATTCTCACCGCAGAAGCTAGGGTAAGTGGCACTCTTTCTTCCCTCTTCTTCTTTTTCTTCCTATTCTACTTTCTATCAACTCTGTATCTGTCTCTGTCTCTGTATCTGTCTCTGTCTCTTGCACTCCGTCGTTCTGTGCGACGCTTAATAGATTGGTGCACATGAAATGTTTCCCATTTTGATTTTCCGACGCTCGGCGAGCCCTCTGTACGCTGCTCGAAAATTGAAAATTAGTTATGACTAGACTGTGTGCGGATCTTTATGCAAAATTAAAATTGTTCACCTGAGTTGCAACGGACTGAAGTGAAATAGATATTTATTTTCTTTCCTATTGTGCTTAGCAGATTGAGAATAATAGTATAGTATGTTTAAATTTTTCTAATAGCTTTGCCACTTCACATTACACCTACTAATTTGTGTGATAAATGCATAAAATCCGCAGTCTAGTTGTGACAGTACGGTAACCAGTGCGGATTTTATTTATGGCAGAAATGTGTAGCTGCAGTTTGGAACGTTATGGACATTAAAAGAATCGAGTATTATCAATGCTATTAATTTTACTACTTTTACTTTAATAAAATGATCAAGGAAAACCATTTTATGTCCTATATCTCAGAGTAGATGCAGACAATTTTTATTCACTTTAATGATAAAAATTTTTCAGTGTCCCTTCTCTTTGATAGTGCTGAGACTTTCGAAATTAACTGCAGTAACGGGAATTGTATTTTACTTTCTCAGTCCGTTTTTAAAATCGTAGTATATTAAAATTTTTATTCATTAAAAAAATTATTTTTATTTAATGAAAATGATACCAAATATGATATAATTCCGATGATATTTACTTAGTGGGGATACGGTAGTGGGGACACGGTAGTGGGGATAGTTCTGGGACATTTATCGGCTACATATTTGGGACATATATCGAGTAAAGATGATTGTATTATGGTGGAAATTGAATTTTTTGGTCGTTCACGTTCGTCATTTCATGAGATCAAAATGCCATAGTCGATACTTTTGCCTCTCCACTGGTAAACAGAAATAATTTACAATAAATTAATAATTAATAATGTAAAATGATTTCCTGTTCTAAATTAAATACCCAAATAAAAACTGTAGACCGTAATGGTACTTTTATATCAAAATCTGCCAACCTAACAATATTGTAAATAATTGTTCGACTAAAACAGAGGGGCGCAGAGCGTCAAGGGAGTAGTACCCCCGTGACTCTTCACGTTTTTGATTTTTCTTTTTGAATCAGCTACCGGCTTGTTGGACTGACCTTGTACCGTAGAGAAGAGCGTTCAACGATTAACATATATACATATATATTTTTTTTCTTATCTAGACCAGTAGTTTAGACTTTCCATCTTCAAAGTAGCACGTGCATTAAAAATCGATCTTACACGCTACTCTTCGAGATCGTATAGAAGTATAAAATCGTGCACGACGTCGTCGTTCCCCCCTCCCCATTTCGTGAGCACCAACCCCATAAGCCGTCTTCCCCCCTCCATTTATTTCTACGTTCTACCGACACGTCTCCTTTTTCTCTTTATTCTCACCGACTTATTCTCTAATCCTTCATTTTCTCTTCTAATTTTTAACCGCTTGCCAAAGGTTATGGATCGTTACGTTATTGTACGCTTACCGATGCATCTTGTCGCCTATCGCTCTACGTGTGCGACGATAGCCGACGAAAAGCAGTGTCTCTCGCGACTGTCTCGCACTTTATTGTCACTACCGAGCGAAGCTTGCCGGTAGCCTGTCAGCCGGCGCTAGCAGAGATCGTTGCCAAAAAAGAAAAAGAAAGAAAAAAAAAACAAAAAATTACACGTCGACTTGTCGTCGGTCATCATCATCGCCGTCGACGTTCCGGGGCATATCCTGCATGGGGGACATCGTGGACGCGCGTTCTACAAAATAACGATCTTCCGCTCTCTAACGTCGCGTTCGCAAGCGGAAATCGAAACGCTGCATGGGGCCACAAAAGAGATCGGAGGGATCCAGAGGGATATCGATCTCTCCTCTTCACACTCTAAACACGCTACCAGAGAGGAAATGGGATTGCTCACGCCCGGGATTTTAGTGTCCTCGGAATAGTGCAAGTCTAATTTTTAGCCTGGACCAGAACCTCTATCTTCCTTTTAGCCTGGACCAGAACCTGCATCATTAGCAGCGGATTCCAAATAATGCCAGAGTGGTGTTAAAGGAGGATCTTCTGTGTAGGCTCTGATCCAGCCTAAAAGATGATGCAGGTTCTGGTCCAGGCTAAAAAGTTGATGCAGGTTCTGTTCCAGGCTAAAAAGATGATTTTCTCTCTGACGCAACATCTCTCTACTTCTCTCCCGATCGCTCTCACTTCTCATTCGCGGCTCGTTCACATGTTCTCGCCTGAATGCGTATAACCAGGGGGCTAATACTTTTCATTAACGACTGTCACTAATCACCGGGTTCATCGACCGAGAGACAAACCCGTGACCGACCAGTTCGCTCGCTGACAACTCGCTGCGACCACTCACAGTTCACTAAACTGAATGAAAACAAAAAATTAAAAAAAAACAAAACAAAACACCACGTCCAAACCACGTTTGTCGCCTGATCGCATCGGCAATGCTAACTCGATCATTATAGTGTTAATAACGTTTGTTGTAATCTGCACGTTGCCTCGATGGACGCGTTCCGTGCTCTCCTTTCGTTCGTCCCTCGTTTGTTCAGTTCCATGAGGTCTCGCGAAAGCGGAGCACGGAACCGGATGAAGGAGATAATGTATTAACGCGTATCGCGAGTCGACTGCGTCTTATATCGTAGAGATGTTTATGGCTTTTTTAAATTTTTCATTCTATCGGCTTGTTTTTAGCTCGATCGCAGTCTATTCGCGATGGTCTGTGTACCGCGGGTGTAACGATTTCCATCGAATCGACAGCGACTAGTCGTGGCCACGTGTTTACGCTTCGGAACGGGCTGCCATAATCGACACCATTCCGACAGACCTGTCACACGAAACGAAAACTCACCCCCCTCTCGTGCATCGCCATCAGGGTCGCTGTTACAGTACCGATCTGGCCTGTTAAAACGATTCCGGGAGTCTTTTACTATGAACACAGTGAATTCTCGATATATGTCAACAACGCGGGTCTTGCCGGAGTCATGTATCGTGCAGGAGACGTACCTGAGCTGTCTTACGTTTACACTCGGCTCCCGGGGCCTCTTCGTGGCTCCTCACGGGGTATAGGGGAGATCCGCGACGTTTAGCATTCAGGCATTGGCGACATATATAGAAAAGTCACGGTGCTCGCTACGAACGATCGAACATTTCTTAACTATTCTGCTTCCTGGGTAGATTCGACTCTAGTAATACATAGAATTAGAATTATTTATTTAATACCACAGAATTTTTACTCCGTTTCGTATAACCGTGAAAATCCGTTAAATATTTCCGCTGTGCTTTTCTGCAAACTTTAACAAATTACTAAAACACAGCCACGCGGATAATCGAAAATTTCAGTTTGTTCGTGTCGATCGTTTAACCCTCCGACGCCTGAGCCTGGGCCTATTTTGACGCAGAGCATAAAAATTGTGCTTTAATTGCTAAGTTCGGGTCAGATTAAATGAAAAACTGTTGTATTAGGAACGACTAACGTGTCCACAAGAAATCCTACCAGAAATATGTTCAAAATGATCGAAGCAAGTCCTGAACATGATCAGTTATGAAATCGGCGAGAATGGTCCGCCGTCCGAGGGTTGAAGCGAAAGACTCTTCGGAATTGTTGGATCCTCGTGCTGTAACAGTTTGAAACAGTGTCTCTCGGGTCCTGTTTCAAGCCCTGCCCCCCGCCACACATCTCTCGAGCCATTCGAACCTCACGAGATGCATTTCGAAATGTTTGTTTTTGTCACTGAAAGTTTTCTCATTTTTTTGCAGGTATTATCCCCTCTAGATCCTCGTTTTGTTCGTTCTAGCGCCAGAGTTTTCTAGGAAATCTCGGATCATCCCCCGCAAACAAAAAAACAAAAAAACGCGAGAACCCAGACCACAAACTCTCCCCTCGTCCGGCACATTCTTCATCCCGTTTCTCTCAGCTGTCAAAAACCTTCCCCGTCTGTGTTACTCTCTCGTCATACTCGAATTCACCGTTGCTCGGATCAGTGACTCGCTCCATCAGACTGTGTTCTTTATTATCGTCGAGAGACCCGCGTATCGTTCTTTTTTTTTTGTTCTCTTTTCAGTAATTGTATACCTATGCTTGCAGAAACGCGTCTAAATTGACGAGAACGCGGCTTCCGTTCAGTTCCATCGTTCGCTTGCCGACTGCATATAAGAACAAAACCACGTACGGGACGAGTATGCAGTCCGATTACTCGCTGCCAGATCAATCAGACCTATTTTTTGGGCTCTTCTAAAACTGTGTTTTGTTGTTCTTGTTTTTATTTTTATTTTAACTCGATTACACGTGTATTTGCACGCGTATAGACAGGCGTGCAATATGTCGACTGCGGATCTTTGTGCAGAATCACTATTCTCCAAGTCACCAAGAACAGCAGCAATACGAAAACTTTTCTTCTTCTTGAATAGTCTTAAAATAATGCATCAATATTTTCTAATTGCGCCTATCAATGCATAAAATCCGCAGTCATATGCAGGGTATTCACGCTATTACCAGCCAGAATTTCTCTTGCAAATAATAAATATTAGACAAAAATGAAATAAGAAGAAATAATACTGCAATCGAAATAATAGCATATGCAATTTTGTGTTTGCATTATTTTCTTTGAGAGATGAAGGTGACCTTCAACTTTTTCCCTCGTTATAACATTTATTATTCGCAAGAAAAACGCCGGTTAGTATTACCGCGAACACCCCGTATATTGCACACCTATATATACACGCAAATAACGTACTGTTGCGTTCTACACGTTCCAAAAGTGTGTGTATGTGTTTTGCATGCGTGAGATACGTTTATAAGCTTACCATTGTTGCCCCCCGCCCCTTACATTTATGCGACACTTGTATTTTTATTAATAATCGTAATTTGCAGATCAGCCGACCCGTTGGTAAGGGGTCGACGTCTTTTCATCCATTTCGACTATATTCTAAGAGAGCACGTTAGAGATTAAGTCCTGTTGCATAATATAATGTGTATAGATCGTTCGATCATCGCGCGTTCCCTTGGCGGAAGCGATACCCGGTATCAATCAATCGTTCTCTGTTGCAAATGATAGCAAGCGGTCGAGGAGAAGTACAAGCTGTGCGACGAGACCTCTTCGAAGCTGCTGCAATGGATCGCCGAGGTCGAGGACAAGCTGGCCGGCCAGGACAACGTCAAGGAGGACGTTGATCAGCTGCGTGCGCAGATCAACGCGATGAAGGTTCGCGAGAACAGTTTATAACGACAGGAGTTGAACTTAGAGTTGAAAGTTCGTGCGACGTTCCTCCGTTGGCCGCGTCATTTGACAACGATCACGCGTTCTTTCAGGAGATCAAGGATGACCTCGAGGCCCACGCCAGACCAGTCTCTTCCTGCCTGGACCAGATTCGCCAGGTGGTGCTCACCGGTGGCAACGTTTTGTCCAGCGAGGAGGTGTCCACCTTGGAGAAGAACGGTCGGTCCCTGAAGACCAGGTTCGACAGAGCCACGGACCGCACCGAGAGGATGGTCAGGCGTCTGATGGCTGCCAGGGACGAGCTGGTCAAATTCAAGTGAGTCTCAATATGCTTGCTGGCGACAGCTTATTTTTTGGGAAAATTGATTCTACGGTATTTCTAAACGATGATCCTTCCAGGAACGAGCTGTCGACCTTCTCCCACTGGCTTGACAACGCCAGGCGAGTCCTCGAGGAGAAAGAGCACTCCCTGTCCGACTTGAACAGGCTGAGCAGCAGCACCGACGCCACCAGAGACTTCATCAGCGACGTGATAGCGCACCAGGCCGACCTCCGATTCATCACGATGGCCGCGCAGAAGTTCGTCGACGAGAGCAAAGAGTTCTTGCACGTGCTCAACGAATTCCGCACCAGTTTGCCCCAGAGGCTGCCTCACAAGGAGCCGTTCTCCAGCCAGGACTCTCCGGTGCGCGGCGAGGTGTCGATCGTCACCGCCCAATACAAAGATCTATTGTCCCGAGCGAATCTGCTGTCGGACAGGCTCTCCGGGGTCGGCGGAAGACAGAGGGACTACCGCGAGTCCCTGGAGAAAGCCAGAAGGTGGCTGAAAGAGGTCGAGCCCAAGGTGCACAGAGCCATATCCGAGCCTATCGCCGCCGAGCCGAAACAAGTCGAAGAACAGCTGAGCAAAGCGAAGGCATTGAACAACGAGATGCTGGCGAACGAACGGCTGGTGGAGAACGTCAAGGTCACCGTCGACGCTCTACTGAGGTCGCTCGAGGGACAGCTGACGCCGAAAGAAGTCGACGAGCTGGAGGAACCTGCCAGAGCTCTGGAGGACAAGTACAGACAGCTGACCAACGCGATCGCCGAGAAGTGCCAGGAGCTGGACGCGGCTCTGGTGCGCAGCCAGGGCGTGCAGGACGCACTGGACAGTCTGGTGCAGTGGTTGAACAGCATCGAGAGCCAATTCAAGCAAGTATCTCGGGCCGTAGTTAATCGATTCGACACGGGAAGATCGATCGACGAATGTTTGTTGTTCTTTGCAGGAACATCCAGCGACCAGCGAGCTTGCAGAAAGAGCGGCTCGAGGAGCAGCAGAGGGACCAACGGCTGCTTCAAGCCGACCTGGACAGTCATCGTCTGAGCGTGGAAGCCGTGGCGACGAGCGCGAGAGATCTCCTGACGAACTCGAGCAACGCGAAGATCGCGAAGCACATCGAGGGCAAGCTGAAGGACGTGCAAGGCAGATTCGAGAAGCTGATGGACAAGTCGTTGCGCAGAGGCGAGTTCCTCGACGAGATCGCGCAAGCCCTCGGCGACTTCCTCGTGGAGACGACGAAGTTCGACAGTTGGTACGCGCACATGATCGAAGCCCTCGAGTCGAGGGATCTGAGCAAGCTCGACGTCGCCGAGTACGAGACCAAGATGGCGAATTTGATGGACAAACGGGAGGACCAGCGAGCGAACTTCGAGGACCTGATCCGCAACGGGAAGAGCCTGATCTCGAAGAAGGACGTGACGGACGTAGCGCCGATCAGAGACAAGATCAAGGCGCTGGAGACACAGTGGAAGGAGGTGAACAACCTGATCGACGAGAAACAACGTCTCAGCAAGTCCAGGGCCGAACAACTGTCCGCCTACGAGAAGCTGAGGGATCAGGTGATCGATTGGCTGACCAGAACCGAGAACAAGGTCCAGGTGCTCGAACCTGTGGCCGTCGACTTGGACAAGCTGAAGAGACAGGTCGACGAGCTGAAACCCATTCAGAAGGAGTACCGCGATTACGGCAACACCGTCGACAAGGTCAACGACCTTGGCATCGCCTACGACGGCTTGCTCAAGGAGCGAACCGAGAGCCCTACTCGCAGACGCGGTAGCACCAGCCCTACAAAGAGGCCAGGTACGTTTCGGTCGCTTCTCTGGTCTCTGGATCCGTGTACCCATCATCTTCTGTACCCCCAGCGCTTGGTAGTCTTAACATTTTGAGCCCGGTGCATCGTATCGGCACGCTTTCGTTCGATCATGTAATCACCACGATTTTGCGCACGTGTGTTCACCTTTACTTGATTTATTCTCCGCGTATAAATCTGGGCTCGAACTTGTTAACGTTTCCATACACCAGCAGCATCCTCGCGGCCATTTCTAGCATATCACTGTCATCGTTCGGTCATCACACATACACACACACCATACTTTTTTTTTGTAGTACGCCGAATGTCACAAGACGGTCGCTCACCATCACCCGCTAAATTGTATGCTGCTCAAAGTCCGGTCTCCCCAGGTGGTAGCAGCGGGTTCAGTAGCCGTCGCTCCAGCCAAGATGGCTTCCATCTGGAGGACTTGTCGCCGGTCCAGCAACAGCTCTCCGAGATCAACAACAGGTACGGGTTGCTCGGAGTCCGTTTATCCGATCGTCAAACCGAGTTGGATAACGTGAGGGAAGAGCTGCGAAGGCACGTGGACAACCTGAAGACCCTGTCTCAGTTCTTGGAGAAGGTGAGCATCTTTTCCGCTTTCGCGACCACTTTCCTGCGATTTAAGCAGGAGCACCATTGCACTCACACGCGTTTCCGTTCAGATCAAGCGTCAAATACCGAAAGAGAGCATGCCAAGCACCAAAGAAGAGGCGGACAAGACGGCCAAGCAGATCAAGATCGTGATCGAGGAGATGTACGAGAAGCAGTCGCTGCTGGACACCACGAGGACTCAGGTTCGCGACCTGGTCAGACGCAAGAAGGATGCGGACGGAGTGGACAGGCTGAACGACGAGATGGAGGACGTGACCAGCAGGTGGAGGTCGTTCAGCGAGCGTTGCAAGGACAGGATCAAGTTCCTGGACGACGTGAAGGACTTCTACGACACGTCGGAGGGCCTGGTTTCCTGGTTAGGGTCGAAGGAGAGGATGTTGGGCGCGCTTGGCCCCATCTCCGCCGACCCGAGAATGGTCGCCAGTCAGGTGCAGCAGGTGCAAGTCCTGCGGGAAGAATTCCGCACGCAGCAGCCTCAGTTGGACCACCTGATGCAGGTCTTCGAGAACATCATCGCTGTAGTCGGCAAGGATTCCGCCGACGGCCAGAGAACCAACGCAAAGTTGAAGTCGATCCTTGACAAGTGGTCCGATCAGTTGCTCAGGCTGGACGAGAGAGCCCAGAGCTTGGGAGATGCTGTGGACACCAGCAGAGAGTTCGACGCTAGCCTGAATCGTCTGCGTGACGCCCTGCAAGCCATCTCCGACAATCTGGATGATCTGACGCTCGAGAAAGACCCTGAAGATCAGCTGAGGAAGATCGAGAACCTGGAAAGACAACTGGAAGGACAGAGGCCGCTCTTGGCTGACGCCGAAGCGGCTGGAGAACAGCTCTGCGAGGTTCTCAGCGATCCAGCGTCGAAATCCGAGATCCATGGTAAACTGGCCGCCGTTGGTAAGCTGTATAACAACCTGCAGAAGAAGCTGGACCACAAGAAGGCCGAGATCGAAGGCAACCTGAGAGACGGAAGACAATTCGAGGCCTCTTGCACGAAGACGTTGGGCTGGCTCGCCGATGAGCTTGGAAACATGTCCGAGAAGCTTCTGGTCTCCGCTGACAGGGATATCTTGCAGCAGCAACTCGACCACCACGAGGTAAGTGGATTCAAAGTAATTACGCTTTTGTCTACGTTAGACGGTGAGCTTAATGTTCCGCGTTTTCTGCGTGTTCAGCCTATATACAGGAACGTGATGGGCAAGGAGCACGAAGTGATCATGCTGCTGAACAAGGGCCGCGACATGCTAACTCGATCACAGAAGGTCGAGAATCGCTCTCTACAGCGCGACTTGGACAAGATGCAGTCGCAGTGGGACCGCCTGAAGAAGGACATCCTCGACAGGCACACGAAGCTGCAGACCTGCGCGGAACACTGCAAGAAGTACTACAAAGCGCAAGACACGTTCCTGCCCTGGCTCAGACAGGCCGAGGATCGATTGGAGTGCCTGAAGCCGGCGTCCTTCAAGCGTAAGGACATCGAGAAGCAGCTGAAGGAGCTCTCGTCGTTCAGGAACGAGGTCTGGAAACACTCCGGAGAGTTCGAGAACAACAAGACGCTCGGGGAAACGTTCCTCGGGGCTTGCGACATCGACAAACAGAACGTCAAGAACGAGCTCGGTGCCATGAAGACCAGATGGGACAAGTTGAACAACGGTAAGCTTCATCTTCGCGAACTTGAATGGTCTTGCAACACTTTCGGTGTCAATATAGCAGCCTCAAAAATACTATAAAATTGTGTACCATGAGATTCCCAACCAAGTTCGTTGGATTCAATACATTCACTGACTTCTACTACTGAATTAATGTCTTCAGATCTACTGACGAGGACGCAGTCTCTGGAGGACACTGCGCGACACTTGATGGACTTCAACGAGAATCTGCGGGACCTGCGACACGGTTTGCAGCGCTGCGAGGACAAGCTGGCGTCTCACGACGCTCTTGGAGGTGCGGCCAAGGACCCGAAGCTTCTCGATAGGATCAAGGTGAGCGAGACCGTCTTCTATATGGCCCTTCCTCTTGTCAGGAGCGAATAGTTTCGATAATCGAGCGACACCGTTTCCCGTTCATGTTTCAGAGTTTACGAGAAGAGACGACGAACCTGAAGAAACCGCTGCAATGCGTGAAGCAGCAGGCGAACGACTTGGCGAACAAGGCCGGCGAACAGGGCGTCGACGCGACGCACTTGGTCGACGAGGTGGACAATCTGACCGACAGGATAAACGACCTGCAGTCGAAGCTGGACGACAGGTGCAACGAGCTGCAGAGCGCCGCCACGGCTGTCGCGCAGTTCAACGACCACGTCAAGTCGATCAGCAATCAAGTCTCTAGCCTGGAGAAGGAGTTGGACTCGATGAAGGCGCCCGGAAGAGAGATCAAGATCGTAAGGATCCAGATAGAGGAGACGAGCAAGGTGATCACGAGGGTGACCAGGCTGTACGAGGAGGTCACCGATCTGGAGAACCTCGGGGAACGATTGGTGGACTATGGATTCGCCGCGGACGCCGTGGCAACGAGGGAGCAGGTCGCCGGGTTGAAGAGACAGGTCGGAAAGCTCGACGACCGTTCCCGGGATCGCCACGACGAGCTAACCGCGACCCTGGACAAGATGCAGGAGTTCTACCAGTCGCACTCGAACGTGATCACCGAGATCGACGAGGCGAACGACCACTTCAGAAGGTTCAAGCCCGTGGGATCCGAGGTGGAGTCGATCAAGGCGCAGCAGGAGGACTTTAGGCTACTCAAGATAAACAAGATAGAACCGCTGGCCCGCGCTGTCGAGGACTGCAACGCCCTCGGCCAGGCGTTGATCCAGACCGCCGGACGAGACGTGAACACCAGCAACATCGAGAAAGACGTCGACAAGATGAACGAGAGATGGAACGACCTGAAGGACAGGTTGAACGAGCGGGACAGGAGATTGGACGTGGGTCTGCTCCAGTCAGGAAAGTTCCAGGAGGCGTTGGACGGTCTGGAGAAGTGGCTGACGGACACGGAGGAGATGGTGTCGAACCAGAAGTCGCCGTCGTCGGACTACAAGGTGGTCAAAGCGCAGCTGCAGGAGCAGAAGTTCCTGAAGAAGATGCTTATGGACCGACAGAACTCGATGTCGTCCCTGTACAACATGGGCCAAGAAGTCGCCGCCGGCGCCGATCCGAAGGAGAGGAAGATGATCGAGAAACAGCTGAACGAGCTCGTAGGAAGGTTCGACAACTTGACCGAGAGCGCTGCCGAGAGGATGGACGCCCTCGAACAGGCGATGGGAGTGGCGAAACAGTTCCAGGACAAGCTGGTGCCTCTGGCTATCTGGCTGGACAAGACCGAGAAACGCGTCCGGGACATGGAGTTGGTCCCAACGGACGAGGAGAAGATCCAACAACGAGTCGCGGAGCACGACGCCCTTCACGAGGACATTCTCTCGAGAAAACCGGACTTCAGCGAGCTCACGGAGATCGCCAGCCAGCTGATGGCTCTCGTGGGCGAGGACGAAGCCGCCGCTCTAGCCGACAAGCTGCAGGACGCTGCCGACAGGTACGCCGCGCTCGTAGAACGATCGGAGGCGCTTGGAACGTTGTTGCAGAGGTCGAGACAGGGTCTGAGACACCTGGTGCTCAGCTACCAAGAGCTCCAGGCCTGGATGGAGGGGATGGAGATCAGATTGTCCAAGTACCGCGTCCTGGCGGTGCACACCGAGAAGCTTCTCCAGCAAATGGAGGATCTCGCAGACCTCACCGAAGAGGTCTCCACGCGACAGACCGAGGTGGACAGTACCACGGACGCCGGGTTGGAGCTGATGAAGCACATCTCCAGCGACGAGGCCCTGCAGCTGAAGGACAAGCTGGACTCCCTGCAACGACGGTTCAACGACCTCGTCAGCCGAGGCTCCGACCTCCTCAAGCACGCCCAGGAGTCGCTGCCGTTGGTCCAACAGTTCCACGACAACCACAACCGGCTGATGGACTGGATGCAGGCCGCGGAGTCCGCTCTGCAGTCCGCGGAACCTCGCGAGGACGAGATCGTCAGACTGGAGATGGAGATATCCGAGTACAGACCGGTCCTAGACAAGATCAACGCGGTCGGGCCGCAATTGTCGCAGTTGTCGCCTGGCGAGGGAGCAGCTACCATAGAGGGCCTGGTCACCAGAGACAACAGGAGGTTCGACGCTATCGCGGAACAGATCCAACGAAAGGCGGAGAGGATCCAGCTGAGCAAGCAGAGGTCGTTGGAAGTGATCGGAGACATCGACGATCTTCTGGAATGGTTCCGCGAGGTGGACAACCAGCTGAGGGAGGCTGAGCCGCCCAGCAGCGAGCCCGAGATCATCCGGGTGCAGCTGAAGGAGCACAAAGCTCTGAATGACGACATCTCCAGCCAGAAGGGCCGTGTCAGAGACGTGATATCCACGGCGAAGAAGGTGATCCGAGAGAACGGCCAGCACGAGGACACCTCGATCATCAGGGAGAAGATGGAGGACCTCAGAGAGACCATGGAGATCGTGTCGGGTCTCTCCGCGGATAGGCTGGGTGCTCTCGAGCAAGCTTTGCCGTTGGCAGAACATCTGCGCGACACTCACATCGGTCTGGTCAGCTGGCTGGAAGAGGCAGAGCATCAGGTAGCCATGCTGCCTATGCCAGCCTTGAGGCCCGACCTGATAGCAGCCCAGCAGGACAAGAACGAGATGCTGATGCAGAGCATCAACGAGCACAAGCCGCTCGTCGAGAAGCTGATCAAGACCGGCGAGGCTCTGATCAAGCTCTGCAACGAGGAGGAGGGCATCAAGATACAGGACATCTTGGAGGCGGATACCGCAAGGTACGCGGCCCTGAGAGCCGAGCTTCGCAGCAGACAGCAGACCCTGGAACAGGCGTTGCAGGAATCCTCTCAGTTCTCCGACAAACTGGAGGGAATGTTGCGAGCATTGTCCTCTACGGCTGACCAGGTGAACGGAGCCGAACCAATCAGCGCCCATCCTGGACGCCTGCGCGATCAGATGGAAGAGAACACAGGCCTCGTCGACGAGCTCGCTCAGAGATCGGAAGCGTACGCTGCTGTCAGAAGAGCCGCCGATGACGTGATCAGCAAGGCTGGCAACAGGGCCGATCCAGCCGTGAAGGACATCAAGAGGAAGCTGGAGAAGCTGAACAAACTATGGAGCGACGTGCAGAGAGCCACCACCGACCGAGGTCACACCCTGGACGATGCACTGGCGGTCGCGGAGAAGTTCTGGTCAGAGTTGAACGGCGTGATGTCTACCCTGAGGGAGCTGCAAGATGCTCTCTCCGGTCAGGCACCGCCTGCGGCTCAGCCAGGAGCGATCCAACAGCAACAGGTCGCTCTGCAGGAGATCAGGCACGAGATCGACCAGACGAAGCCCGACGTGGAGCAGGTCCGCGCTTCGGGACACGAGCTGATGGGTCTCTGCGGCGAGCCGGACAAACCGGAAGTCAGGAAACACATCGAGGACCTGGACCAGGCCTGGGACAACGTCACCGCTCTGTACGCCCGGCGAGAGGAGAACCTGATCGACGCGATGGAGAAGGCGATGGAGTTCCACGAGACCCTGCAGAACCTGCTCGAATTCCTCGAGGAGGCTGAGGAGAAGTTCGCCAGGATGGGACCGTTGGGCAGCGACATCGACGAAGTTAAGAAACAGATCAAACAGTTGGCCAATTTCAAGGCTGAAGTAGACCCGCACATGGTCAAGGTCGAAGCTCTGAACAGGTAACCAACCACGGTTACACAGGTGTAGAGTCTTGTTGCGTCTGTTCGCGATCCGCCCTGACTGAATCGTTGCGCTAACTGAAAACGTATGTCATTCGCGTGCCCTACTCTTTGTACTTGTCTTCCGCCAGCGATGCCGTGCCCGTGGACCGGAAGCGCCGGCTGTAACGACAAGCTTGGCGTCGAGACGATCTTAGACGTCCTCCAATTGGGGACGTCTCTTCCTCTATGCGAAACTTGTCCGCACAGCCGGCCCTCCACGGTAGGAAATCCCTTGGCATATCTGTCTCCCCGAAAAGCACACGCGATCTTCGTTTTGTACCGATAACAATGCCCAAGACACCACCAGAGCGAGATTCTAATCCGAACTTTTGTTGTTTCCGCGCCGGTTGCTGAACGCATAGGAGTCTGACCAGGCAAGTCAACCCTCTCTCTGTGTTGTTGCTGTAGTTAGAGCATGGCTTACATTTATTCTTCGAATCGTCCGGAGTACCGTAATACCATCCCTCCCCAACCCCCCAAGTGTGATCCGTGTTTTAATCTCGTTCACGCCTCGTCTGCGAAGCCGCCGATTTTTGACAAAAATCCGAAGATCAAATTGCAAAAATATCAGAGACATTCGGAGCACTTAAAAATACTAATTTTTGCCAGTCCAAATTACTGAGAGAAGAAATAGCTGTGTATGCAACCCCTGTGTATTGCAATTGTAGTTGAAAAATTTTTATTTTGCATAGAAGTCGGTAGAGTCCAGTTATTGCAGCTCGCATTGACGCTCAATTAGGTTTTGGTAATTTGAAAATGTATTTTGTCCAGTAGATTTTCATTCTAATCACTGTGCACCGTTTCAGGGTTCAGCTGCGAGCATACCGAAGCATAATCAGAGAGGAAACGAGAGTGCTCACGCCCGGGATTTTAGTGTCCCCGGAATAGTGCTAGTCTAATTTTTAGCCTGGACCAGAACCTGCATCATTAGCAGCGGATTCCAAATAATGTCAGAGTGGATGTTACTTCTATGTTAACACTAGAACGACGGAGCAATAAATGTGACTGACGTATATTGCTTTGTAACAGTGACAAGACTGTGCCCATTCAGACTTCATACAACTTTTATTGTAATGTGTGCTTCAATGAAGAGGTTCATTAAAAAATTTCCGATGAAAACATTTTTACAATTCCAGTAATTGTAAAAGAAAAAATTAGGAAGCAGTCATTTTGACTGTTCCCGTCGTTCTAGTGTTAAAAGAGATTCTTCTATGTAGGCTATGAACCAGCCTAAAAAACGATGCAGGTTCTAATACAGGCTAAAAAGATGATACAGGTTCTGGTCCAGGCTAAAAAGATGATGTAGAAAAGTGGAGACACTAAAACCCCGAGCGTGAGCACTCTCATTTCCTCTCTGGCATAATCTCCCCGTAGGCGAGGCGTCGAAGGCCCGTAACACCCGAGTTGCGATCGAATAATCGGAACCGCTAACCGATCCCTGTTGGTTGGAGTTCTAAAACATTGTTGTCTTGTCGTCGAACATTATCGTTGTATTTGCCTGCCTGTCTGCCTGCCTGGCTCGTGGCGTGCCTGTTCCACTGACATTACCAACTCGTAGGTTCCCAAACCGTGGTTTGACTCTCGAGAATGGATCCCTCTCACAATCGGATTTGCAATTCGAGGCAGAAAATAATGGTCGGGTAGGCCCCGGTGATCCTGAATCGGCTCGATGCATTCGTCCTCGTTAGCTTGGAACAAAATCACAGAAGGATCAGAAGCTGCGAGATCGGGCCAGGATTTTCTGCCGTCTTATGGGGTTGTTCTGTGTCTCTCCTCTCCCGTAGAGTCGTCGACCCTGTCTGTGTTCGTTCCGACTAAACACCGTGTTGTTAATCGTACCCGAGACTGGCTGGACGAGACTGTATCTTTTATTCACAAACATTCCTCAGGGTGTACGCTTTCTCACATCGGACGCGTACCGGTTCCCCACGGTGGAGCATCGACGCGTTGACGTCTCACGTGACACGTTTTGCAGGCAAGCCGCCGAGCTGACAGAGAGGACATCCTCGGAGCAGGCGGCTGCGATCAAGGAGCCGCTGGGAGCAGTGAACAAGAGATGGGACGGACTGCTGAGAGGCGTGGTCGAGCGACAGAGGCTCCTGGAGAACGCTCTGCTGCGTTTAGGACAGTTCCAGCACGCCCTCGACGAGCTTCTGGTCTGGATCGAGAAGACCGACGACACCCTGGACAACTTGAAAGCGGTGGCCGGGGATCCGCAGGTGATCGAGGTGGAGCTGGCCAAGTTGAAGGTCCTGGTGAACGACATACAGGCTCATCAGACCAGCGTCGATACTCTGAACGATGCCGGAAGACAGCTGATCGAAGACGGCAAGGGTACAGCCGAGGCGTCGACCACAGCTGAGAAATTGGGCACGTTGAACAGACGCTGGCGAGACCTCTTGCAACGTGCTGCCGACCGACAACGAGAACTCGAAGACGCTCTCAGAGAGGCGCAGTCGTTCACAGCCGAGATCCAGGACCTGTTGTCCTGGCTCGGCGACGTGGACAACACCATCGTAGCCTCGAAACCGGTCGGCGGACTGCCGGAGACGGCCTCCGAGCAGCTCGAGCGGTTCATGGAGGTCTACAACGAGCTCGAACAGACCAGGCCCAAGGTGGAGACGGTTCTGCAACAGGGACAGGAGTACCTGAAGCGGGCAGACTCGTCCAGCGCCGGCGGGCTCAACCATAATCTGAAGACCCTGAAACAACGATGGGACAACGTGACTGCACGGGCAAGCGACAAGAAGATCAAGCTGGAGATCGCCTTGAAGGAGGCCACGGAGTTCCACGATGCTCTTCAGGCGTTCGTCGACTGGCTCACCAACGCCGAGAAGATCCTGACCAACTTGAAACCCGTCTCCAGGGTAATGGAGACCATTCTCGGCCAGATAGAGGAGCACAAGACCTTCCAGAAGGACGTGGGCGTTCATCGCGAGACCATGTTGAACCTGGACAAGAAGGGCACGCATCTGAAGTATTTCTCGCAGAAGCAGGACGTGATCCTGATCAAGAACCTGCTGATCAGCGTGCAGCACAGATGGGAAAGAGTGGTGTCGAAGTCTGCCGAGAGGACCCGAGCTTTAGACCACGGGTACAAGGAGGCTAGAGAGTTCCACGATGCCTGGTCCAACCTGATGAACTGGCTCGACGAGACCGAGAGGACCTTGGACGAGGTCGCTGCGGACGGTGGCCTCGGCGGCAACGATCCCGAGAGGATAAAGGCTCGGCTGAACAAACACCGTGAACTGCAGAAGGCTCTCAGCGCGAAACAGAGCACCTACGACACCACCATGAAGAACGGCAAGACGCTGAAGGACAAGGCGCCGAAGACCGACGAGTTCGCGTTGAAGGAGCTGCTGAACGAGCTGAAGAACAAGTGGACCACCGTCTGCGGCAAGTGCGTCGACAGGCAGAGGAAGTTCGAGGAGGCTCTGCTGTTCTCTGGACAGTACAAGGACGCGATCCAAGCCCTGTTCGAGTGGCTGATCAAGTCCGAGAAGCAGCTGGCCAACACCGGGCCTCTTCACGGCGACTTGGACACCGTGATAAACCTGGTGGAGCAGCACAAGACCTTCGAGAACGACCTCGAGTCTCGAGTTTCCCAGATGGACTCGGTGATGAGGACCGGCCGCGAGCTACTCGGCAAAGCGGCGGCGGAGGACGCGGCCGCCATCGATTCCCAGTTGTCCGAGTTGAACGAGCTATGGGGCACCGTGACCAAACTGTCCTCGGAGAAGACCGACCGCCTCGAGGAGGCTCTCAAGGAGGCCGAGCGGTTGCACAAGGCGGTCCACGTGCTTCTCGAATGGCTCAGCGACGCCGAGATGAAGCTCAGGTTCGCCGGTCAACTTCCGGAGGACGAACAAGAGAGCAGGAACCAGCTGATGGAGCACGAGAAGTTCCTCAGGGAGCTGCGCACCAAGGAGGTCGAGAAGGACCAGACCTTGGAGCTCGCTCGTGCCATTCTAGGCAAAGCCCATCCGGACGGAGTGCTGGTCATCAAGCATTGGATCACCATCATACAATCCAGATGGGACGAGGTAGCCACGTGGGCCCTGCAGAGGAACCAGAGGCTGGAGAACCACATGCAAGGTCTTCAGGTATGCACCGCCGGCTCATTGAATTCGTAGACATGTTAAATAACGCTAATCTTGTAGGATCTCGACAACCTTCTGGAGGAGTTGCTCTCGTGGTTGGAGGGCCTGGAGAACACGCTGAACGCTCTGGAAGCGGAACCGCTGCCGGACGACAAGGCAACGTTGGAGATGTTGATCGCTGATCACAGGGAATTCATGGAGAACACCAGCCGCAGGCAGACCGAGGTCGATCGCGTCTGCAAGGCCAGGCAGATCAAGTCCGTGAAGGACACCAAGAAGATAACGAAGGCTAAGTCACCAGCACCGACGTACGTTCACACTCCCCGTCCCTTCGTTAGACAGACCCGTTTCTTTTAGCGAAGAGTTATCTCACGCGGACGGATAGCCGAGGATCGCGCTCGTCCCCAAGAGTCTCTCATCGTTCCTCCGAGGTAGACGGACAATCGCTAGAGCGAGCAACAGACTATTATATTGTATCTTGCTTCTCGAGGCGTGTGCTCGACGATTTCTATCGTTCGGGTCGTTTTTTCGTTCCATTTTCGTTCTCCGTATGATTGCCGTTTTGAGCTTCGGAGTTCTTGGAACCCTTGGCGTGTGTGCATGACGTTGCGTTTGAGTTTCCTTGTACTTTGGTTCCATTTCTCTTTACTTTGCTGCGTGACAGAAAAATATACACGTTACGATCTCCTTCGCAAAAGAAAAATGAAAAAAAAAAAATACAAAACAAAGAAAACACGCTCGAGATCTTTCCGGACGTCCATGGGGGGACGCACACACACCTGGAACGACAGAGGAGGAAGGTGCGTGTTTGCGAGACTGCTCGCTGTCTCTCCTCGCCTGGTCTGTCTCAGCTCGAAAAGTTTCCAGCTTCGTTAAACGAGAGTGTTTGATACCAGTTTCATTTTCTCGAGTAGAGTATCGGTCGAGCGACAAACGATTGTGCACCGTAGCCAGCATGGTAGAGAGTAACTCTTTTTTCGATACGAGGTGGAAAAAAAAGGACACTTGGAGCGCATCCGAGGCGTATACCGCGCAGGATGCTTCTCGTTGCCGGGAGATTCGACCACCGTCCATTGGTCGGACACCTCGTCCATTCTTGTGTCACAGTAACACTATTAATTTTAAGCTATTAGGTTGTGTAAGAAATTTCCGTGTTGTTTTGTATTTCATTCTTTCCCACAATTTTGTGCTTCGCCAGGTAAAATACTTTTCTTGCTCTACGTACCTACAATTTTTCCAATTATTTAATTTTAGTCAGTTTTCAGGCTTTTGGCGTGGAAGTTCCAGGAAACAATTCATTCTCGACATAGGCTCGACAAAATTCAAGCAGATAGGGCAAGAAAAAGACTTGCAAGTGCATGTATATGCTTTACCTAACGAAACACAAAATTGCGGGAAAAAGATAATAACAAAAAACGCGGGAATTCATTAGACAACCCAATATTTGTATCGAATGCGGTGAAGCATCCTGCAACAAGTACAGAGAACAGGAATCGTACTGTTCGAAGCTCTGAAAAAGAGTGCAAGGTAGCTCCTGGGTCATCGATGACACTTGCATTCGGAGTACAGTCACTGATGTGCAAAGCTGCCGTGTGACTCTGTTGATCCGATGTGACGCGTTTTTGAAGCCTGTTCTCTGTACGTTCTCCCCCGTTCGCTCGTCCCCGTAAGACAGCCAAGGATCGATCGCCGACTTGGGACACGGTGATCGGTGTCTGGTAGAAGTGTCGAGTGATGTGACGCATGTTCCTGTTTAGCCGAGCCAGCCCGGGCCGTGAGAGAACGCCGGATTCGTTGCCGCACATCGGCCCACGCTTCCCACCCAAAGGAAGGTTCGTCAAACCCAGCCTTTAACAATTCGACCTTATAGCCGCCGTCCATATTGCAACTCGCTTTCTCCAAATCCCCGACACGTCGTTCATTCTACTTGTTCTCTCGTCTTTCTTTTGCAGTTCAACCGGGTTTCGTTGCGACTCACGCTCTAAGAACGATCAATTCTTCTACTTTTGCTCCTTCGTTGTATCACTCTTTGGTTTCTTTGGTTCTAACCGTACAGCGTCTTTCTTTCTTTCGAGATGTTCGTTTTCATTTGTTCGTTCACCGGTTTAGAATCCAACGACGTTCTTCTTTTCAACGTTTCATCCGCTTTCTTTGCTTCTCATGCTTCGTTTAACCAAGTCCGTGTCGACGTGTCCTTGATATTACGCCGAGGTTTGACGTGGTTCGTCGTGGTCTCCACAGCAAAGGCGCCGAACCCGAGTTCCGCAGCCCGAGGGTCAAGCTGCTCTGGGACAGGTGGAGGCACGTCTGGATGCTGGCGTGGGAGCGACAGCGCCGACTCCAGGACAAGTACAACTACATACAGGAATTGGACCGTGTCGCCAACTTCAGCTGGGAGGACTGGAGGAAGAGGGTGAGCGGATCGAACGGTTCTTTCTGTCATTGAAAGTCTTCCGGATCTTGTTATCGATCATTACTCCCTTGCAGTTCCTCAAGTTCATGAACCACAAGAAGTCCAGGCTGACGGACCTCTTCAGGAAGATGGACAAGAACAACGACGGTCTGATTCCTCGCGAGGACTTCATCCAAGGAATCATGAACACCAGTCAGTGCCCTGTTTTTTCTCTCCGTAGAGGTTGATTCGGCTAAATGCGCCACATAAATCACTTTGGAACACTTGGCTGAATCATCCTGCATACCAATGGCTGTAATCTTATTCTCTGTGATATTCGTTCTGACGAGACGGTTTCTTGCAGAGTTCGAAACGTCAAGATTGGAGATGGGAGCAGTGGCGGATCTGTTCGACCGTCACGGCGAGGGATTGATCGACTGGAAGGAGTTCATAGCAGCCCTGAGACCGGACTGGGAGGAACGCAGGACCTACAACGACACCGACAAGATCCACGACGAGGTCAAGCGACTGGTGATGCTGTGCACGTGTCGCCAGAAGTTCCGCGTGTTCCAAGTCGGCGAAGGGAAATACAGGGTACCAGAGAATCTCTAAAACGAGCCCCTAATCGACGCTTTACCCCCTGTTCGAACTAGACAAATCGTGGTAACCTTTTGCACTCGAAGCTATTTTAACTCCAAAACAAAACATTTCTTCCGATCTAGAATTTTTTCTTTCTACATATACTTTTTCATGTCACACATACAAAAATGGTGCAACTTGCTCGTACAATACCGAAGTGTTCAGCGATTTATTAAATGCAAACAATATTTTGAATAATGATACAGCAATTTTTAGTAGTGCCTTACAGTCGCCATTCGAGTGCAAAGGGTTAAATCTTTTTCATTAAGATCATTCAATACATGAATAACTGTATGGAAGAAGGGGGTCTATGTCAGGCTTTTTAAATTTTATAGAAGCGCTAGGTTGAACAAGCGAAAAGCCTAGCAAACTTGTAGTCGGGGGGTAAAGCCGTCGAAATAATACTTCATCTGGTATGCTTCTGTCGAGCACCGTTCTGACAACGTTCTATTTGCAGTTCGGTGACAGTCAGAAGCTGCGTCTGGTCCGAATCCTGCGGTCCACCGTGATGGTGCGAGTGGGCGGAGGCTGGGTAGCGCTGGACGAATTTTTATTAAAGAATGATCCTTGCCGCGGTGAGTATTTCACCCGTCTGGTCACACTGTCTCTACTCTACTCCGTTACCGTCGAATACTCGAATCGCTGACTATGAGAAACGCGATGAATCCGTGTCCGAACGTGCTACACCGAGCAAAATGAGAACCAGTCGACGGGACCGGTCCCCGACAGCACCGCGGCCCTCAGATCTCCCTCCGACGAGTCCCAAGATCGACCGTGTCTCTCTCGACTCGCAACGGTGTCTGAAAACCCTCCCGTTCCCCATTTCTCCCCCTTTGAAAGAGGCAGCTAAACGCGGTTTACATGTTTGTTTCGCTGATTAGCGACGCGTGTGGGATTTCTTTTCGACCGGTTTTGCTTTGTTTCTCCGTTGCGTCGCGTGGGTTGTCGCTTCCGAGGAGGAACTTGCGGGGAAGCTGCTTTCTTCGTTGATCTGTCGGACAAGAGCATACTTTTTTCTCTCTCTCTCTCGTTTATCGTTTCCTAGGAAAAGAAATGTTTGCGCAATCAACCCTCCTGTCAATTCTTACCGCGTTATAAGAAACTCAGAATTAGCATAAAAATCAGATCGTATTTCTCTACCTAAAGTAAAGTTGATAAAAAGGAAACAGGGTGGTTGGTTCAATCTTCCGAAGAAAAAAACAATTAACCTCTTGACCACTGTACGCCACTATGGTGGCTTTCCATGGAAAGCATCAGTTTGAACGGCACGCCACTATAATGGCTTTCCGTGGAAAGGGGTGAGACAGGGTTGCGGACAAGCGCGCGCCGTGCTTAAAAGATTAAGAAATTACTTTGATTTGGGGATTATCCATCTGTGATCGTGATCAGAGAGGAAGCAGCTTCTCTTCAGGTTCACCCTCCTCCGAGTGTTCTTTTTCTGTTCCCGTCTACGGACCCTTCACCCCGATTCGCGTTCATCCCATCGCATCGACCGCTGCCTCGGTAACACCTGTTCATCCACACGCGATACTACTCGTATTCATCCGCGTCGAAACGCACGCACGCGCGCGCGCGCGCGATCATTCATTCTCTCGCTCTCTTCATTCACATTCTCTCCCGTTGGTGCATTCTTTCACGTGCGTGTACGATCTCAGCTCCTGAGGTACGATTTTGTGAGCGTGACTAATCAAGATTAATCCTCATTAACCGACCCCTGGACCGTTGCTAACACACACACGCGCGCGCGTAGGCGGACCTTCGCCGAGGCGTCGTGGCTCTCACCTGTAATCGCTAGGTTCCGTGTCTTGGGCTTTTTATTACATACTAATTCGGGAGCGGGCCGCCGTTCTCCACGAGCTTCACTATTCTTTTCTTTAAAACGTTCGCCGTGTTCTCTTTATTCCTTATTGAATTTTATTGACGATAAGCATACCATATGTCCGTTTCAAGTGTCTTGTGATTATTTTTATAACTATCGGATAATTATATGGTACCGTGGGGAACATATCCCTATGATAATGGTTTGACCTTGAGATAGTGTCGGTGCGCGAAGGTTTCATTTAAACTCTTAATTTTATTGATTTTTCGTTGCTGTTTGCTATACCTAGTATCGAGACCTTTACTAAATACGTATTTTGCGCAAGTCGTTGTGGAGTTATTAATTTTACAACCAACGTGTTACGAAAAATTGCTAAATTTGTGCCCTCTGAGGGGATTAAAGACAAAGAAGTTATTGTAATTTTGATTTTGTTATCGTCGCGTCGTACCGTACATTTTTGTCGAGGGTCCAGGTAGTTTAATGAACGTTCCTAGGACTTGAAAACATTTTTTTTTAATTTATGGCTTTATGGTTTCCGATCGAAGCTTGTTGGCGCGGTGGCGGTCCGCTCGGCCGTTGAGCCACTAGAGGTATTTTGGTACATTAGGAGACTCGTATCGCTTGTCATTTTGCCCTATTAATAACGTTGACTGGTTGATCCTCTGTTCCACGATCCTCCCGCAAGGTCACATTGTTCTCCGTTTCTCCCGTCCCATAAATCGATACATCTCGTTTGTCACTCACGCACCACTCTGCCGACGTTTAACCCTTCTAATACTCCGATATCTCTTTGTCTCACGTGTACTTGGATACGCATTCGAGTTTTTTTTTATTCATTGACTTTATTGCATGCCTTCATTCGAACTTAACAAGAAAGATGTATCATTAAGAAAAAAAAAAAAAAAAGAAACGTTATAATTGAACGGACGAATCGCTAAACTCCTCAAATCGTGATTAACCCGTCAAGTTTTTCTAATGCCGATACCGGACCCTAACAAACCGGAACAACATGAGGGTTGGTGTCCGCTCGGTGAGAATCTTTTTATATGGGAATAATTGTCCTTCGTGGCCCGTGCGTTTACAAACAAATGAACCGACATTGAACGGATCCTCTATCCGTATAATTCTCATAACAGTTCGGACCTTCCTACCTGGAAGGTGGAGAAAAAATTGATTACCGTACTGGCCACGAAATCGTCGTTTTCGTATATCCTGCATGTGTTCGTGTTTCATACGTTTGCTTCCTCGCAACGAGTTCGTGTCGCTGTAACGCGTGTCTGTGCTGTGTGATCGTAGTTCGTCTCGAGTATGTACAGAAGTTGTGCGTGAAAGTGTGCGCTTGTGTTGCGTGTGTTTGTGCGCGTGTGCTCGCTCGCGCCCGCGTTGAATAGCATGATAAAAAACGTTGTTGTTCTAACTTCGCGCGCGAAACCCTTCGACGACGTTAGAATCACGGTATCGCGTTGTTCACTATCTGTCTCTCTCTCTCTCTTTCTCTTTCACACACTTTCTCACTTTCACACGTCATTATTTTCCTTCTGATCACTGTGTCCACTTCATCACTTGTCGGTTGTTCGATTACGTTCGTTTCCTTGGATGTCGGTAGAAATCTGTTCGACACTTTTGTCGATGGATATCGCCCAGTCAACGCTGACGTCCCAAGCTGACAACTCTCGAGAATTTGTGCTCCGAATGTGCAGTGCTTTTTTAGTGCTCTGACGGCTAAACTTCACTTGGCGAATCAGAATATTTTTAACTTTCTATTATATAATCATGTACATCTTGACGAGAACATGCCAAAAATCGACGTTTCAAAGTGAGGAATTCATTGGTTCAATAGTTAGGCCTCTGGGAGATCACTAGACTGCGGATCTTTATGCATTTGTAACATGGACGAGTTTATGAAACACGATCGGGAATTTATATTATGAAACTATAACGTTTTTGTTTCACTCTTTCTGTGAAAGGGAGTCTAATCGACGAGGATCATTTTGGTTCAATTTTTAGAAACAGCCCATGAAAATGGGAAAATAGAGATCCGCAATCGAGAGAACAATATTCTGGGCGCTCAGTATACTGGGAGTTCAGTAGTCTGACCGTTCAGTAGCCTGACCGTTCAGTAGTCTGAGAGCTCAGTAGTCTGACCGTTCAGTAGTGTGACCGTTCAGTAGCCTGACCGTTCAGTAGTCTGACCGTTCAGTAGTCTGCGAGCTCAGTAGCCTGACCGTTCAGTAGTCTGGGAACTGAGCACTTTTAGAGCTCAGTCCTCTGAGATGGTAGTATTTTGAGAATTCAATCTTCTGAGAGTACAGTATTTTGAGGGTGCAGTACCTTGACAGTTGAGTATTTTGAGAGCTCAGTCCTCTGAGAGTGCAGTATTCTGAGAGTACAGTACCTTGAAAATTCAGTATTTTGAGATCTCAGTATTTGGAGAGTGCATTACCTTGACAGTTGAGTATTTTGAGAGCTCAGTCCTCTGAGGGTGCAGTATTTTGAGAGTACAGTACCTTGAAAATTCAGTATTTTGAGATCTCAGTATTTGGAGAGTGCAGTACCTTGAGAGCTTAGTATTTTGAGACTTGAGATCTCCTTATTTTGAGATTTCCTTATATGGAGATCTCCTTACTTTGAGAGCTCAGTATTCTGAAAGTGCAGTACCTGAAGAGCTCAGCATTTTGAGAGTGCAGTACCTGAAGACCGCAGTATTTTGAAAGTGCAGTACCTTGAGCTCACTATTTTTTTCGCCTCATTGCGAGTGCCCTAAGATTGCAATGCCTCGAGAATTGTCTGCCCCGATAATTTCTTATTCCGCGAATTTAAAGCGTTGGTAGTTAATAAAACACGATTAATGAAAATGCTCGGAACGTCAGCGTTGCATTCGCATGCCACCCTCCCCGCGGTCGCGCTCGACTAATTGGTCGCGTTGCGTAATAATTAACGGGAAATCATCGCCGACAAAGATCTCATTATCTCGTCTCATCGTAATCATGTATCATCGAGAAGTCGACCAATGCAAATCAAAGCGATTTTCACATGGACACACGACTTCTTCCCGCGCATTTGTTTATATCATTTACGACTCCGACACCAGTTGTTTTATCACCCCCCGCCCCCCACCCGACCGAACTCTTTCGACCGATAAGATCGTTCTATAATACACTGTATGTTTTTTTTTGTCTCTTTTTTTGTCTCCCACCGTACACTCGCACACGAACATACCGTGTACGCCGCTGGCAACGCTCTAACAAACTCTCTACTCGCTGTACTATCGCCGCTATTTTTATCTGCGCTACCATATCCCCCGTATCTCTATTCTACTGTCTCTCTTCCACTTTCGCGCTGAAAAATAAAAATCTCTCTCAATTTCGACCCACTCTCTGGGTGGCGATTCTACGCTGTCGATAACCGCGCATGAACGCTCTTTCTCTCTCAATCTATAAATTACTTTCCCGCTTCACTAACCCTAACCCTTCGATCGCTCTGATTTGTATATTTGCGCCAACTAACTTGCTACAAAAAACGAAAAACAAAAAAAAACAACAAATCTCTCTCGGTTGCCCGTTAATTATCTGCTCTCTGTACATCTGTCTTTCTTCTCTCCCCTGTCGCTGTATGCTCTGTCTTCTATCTACCTCTGTCTTCTTCTTCCTCTACTTCTTCTTCTTCTTCTCTGTCTTTTTCCGTCTCTGTATTATAAAATACATTTTTCTCTGTCACTTGGCCCCCTCGCCCCCCGCCCCCTGCCCCTATTTCTAAAAACAATAATCCCGCGCATACATGTCCTGTAACGGCTTCCTTCTAACTTGCGTGCACGCAACACACCACTGTAGCCAAGGGAAGAACGAATATCGAGCTGCGAGAGCAATTCATACTGGCGGACGGGGTCAGCCAGACAATGACTGCGTTCAAGTCGAAGCCGAGCCCGACCTCGACGTTGCAGCGTACGCAAATCACATCCGCAAATGCCGGACCGATCACCAAGGTAACGCCACCAATCACTCGGGGACCCTCTTATGGATCCTGATCGAGGGCGTAGTGTTAATCATCCCCCGAAAACATCGACGCCACCGATCACGATCTATCCGAGGGACTGTCCCGTTGTCTCTCACTCACTCACTCTCTCTGTCTCTGTCTCTCTCTCTCTTCTCTATCTCTCTCTCAATACTCGTGATCGGCTACGGGTCTCCTCGATCAGAGGAAATCGCGCGAAATGGATCGCTGGATCGGTCGTTGATCCCTACGCACCACTGTGCAGTCTCTCTAGGGATAGCATTTCCGAAGAATCATTTCTAGAGTCCTCTCAACCCTTAACCCTTTGTGGTCCGAAGGGTTTCCGCAGGCCTCGCTACACAACAGCGTCATAATTTAATTAATTTAATTTATTCAATTTTCCCATAGGAGGCTTTGCTGAAATATTATAATTGTTGTTACGTATCATAGAACTGTGGTATTAAAGTCGTGGAAATTAGTAAAAATGTGGAGTCTGGATCGATATAGGACTGGAAAGGGTTGGGGTTCGCCAGAGGAAAATTTCTTTTTATTTATTTCCCATTGGTTCAATCATTATTCAGCTTAGAATATACAGTGGTTATTCAATATATGTCCAAAACACGGGTCTACTCGGTGACATATATCGTATAGGAGATACTATTCTTTGTATACCACTGATATACCCGGCCTGTATTATCTTCAGACTGCGGATTTTATGCATTTATGATAAAAATGGGTGAGCACAATTCAAAGCAGTGTACATATTCAGGATATTTAAGGGCACCAGAGTATTGGTTTTAGCTTAATAAAATAATTAAAAGAAGAAAGAAATTTTTATTTTGCTCCTGGTTCTTGCAGTCAATGTAAATATTTTGTATTTTGCATAAAAATCCGCAGTCTAATTATGTTACATTATCTTACTTGCATGTATTATATTAGTGGAGATAGTTCTGGGACTTTAATCTCTTAGGGTTTTGGGACATATATATTGTAACCGCTGTGCTAGGATCAATCCGATTCGCGAAGTACTAAAACGAAACTGTACAAATTCTTGTACTGAAATCATCTCTGTCTCTGAAAGAATCATTCTCGAAGCGACACTGGAGCTTAAAGAATTTTTTCCGTTCGAAATTTCTACATCTTCTACATACAACATCTCGCGAAGGTCACAGTCGATCTCACCAGCCGGAAGAAAGAAAAGTCGAACATGAACGGTTCGATCCCGATTCTTCTCGATCCCTTTCTATCTATCTTTCTCTATCTCTCTCTTTCTCTCTCACTCACTCTGTCTCTCCATGGTCTTGCCTAGTCGAAGATCTCTCTCGCGGCCACGAACGGGGTAAGTACAAAAACGCGAAAGGCCTCGATTTGTTGAATTCGCATGCGAGCATGTCAGCTTAGAAGACCGGTAGCAATATCGTCGCACCTAGAGCTACCCTCTCAGCACCTCTAGGTAGTCGCTTCAAGTCACCGAAAACCCCCTCGTGCTCCCCGGTTCTCCGTCTCACCCCATATTCTCACCCTTGTTTCACCCTGTTTCTCCACCGTCCACCCCACCGACACCCCACCCCGGTCCCTTTCAGTTTTTCAGCCCCACCGCACACACCCCCACAGCCACGCAGATTTGCGTCTTCGGATCGGGATGTTAGATTTTCGTGCCGTCAGTCGGCCCCCGCCGCCATCTTGGGGGCCTATAGTCACCTCAGGAGATGCGATTTCACGAGACTGTCTCTCTGTTGTAATCTACTGTCTCACAGGGTCGGGCAAAGTCGACGAAAAGTCGGCCATTCGACTGCGAAATTTTATGCAGGCACCACGCCATTCCTCTGGACGATCGCGAAAAATTAATATACCGTCGCTATAGCAACAGAAAAACGAATCTCAAGTAACTCAAATTGTATGATGGATATATGTCAACAACGCGGGTCTTGCCAGCGACGTGTATCGTCCAAGTGACATACCCAGTGTTATGTTTACACTCCTCGGCGTCCGAGTAGTGGGTATAGTTCCGCGACGATTATCGTCTAGGCCTTGGCGACATATATAGAGAAATCGCTTCACACCTTGTTCATAGCTTGCACGACAAACTTTTCAGTATCTTGTTTTGCTAACTGGATTTATTTTGGGCCCAGAAATAAAATAACAAAAACGTGAAATAGAATTGAACACCCGTTGCACGTTTTTTACGTGTCAGAATCATTTTTATTTCTCTCTGACATACATTTTAAATGAATCAGGTTGCCACGTCGTTCTCTATTACATTACTGGACTGCGGATCTTTATGCATTTATGGCTGACGAAAATTTTCAAACAATGCTGGAATATAAAATTCGATAGAATCTAGTAAGATTTTGATTGGTTTTGGATCTGTTAAGATCTATTAAAAATAAAATATGTAATCACCCTTTCATTCCACAATCTCTTCTGACCTTTTCGACAAAGACATCACACTGTCACTATAAAATATCTGCGGTTTTTCATTGAAATACTTTTCAATGGTGAATAATACGGCACGAACTTATGGGACGTCCTAGTACAATGGCTGTTTCCATTAAAAATAGGATTTTATTTCATCCCACTTTCCCAAAACTCATCTATAAAAACTGAAAGTTGCATAAACATCCGCAGTCTATACATTACAGTCAATTATAAATAATGACTCACCCTGGAGTCAGAATCATAGTGAATTCTCGATATATGCCCAACGTGATGTAATGTCCAGGAGCCATACCCTGGTTATGTTCACGGTAGTGGGGATAATTCCGCGACGTTTATCATGTAGGCCTTGGCGACATATATAGAGAAATCAATGGAATTAATTTCGCGAGATCTATCCACGAGAACGCAGGGGACCTGCGATCTTTTGCAGTTCGACGATTTGCCCGGCTCTGATCTCTTTCCGATTCCGTGATCGATCACGGACGTCCGTGGAGAGATCCCGAGGATCTCTAGGATCGCCGCGTCCTCTGCGCAGCGGGAGAGAGGACCTTTCGAGCAGGATCTTCGCGGTCGTTGGGATCGCGATTAGGATCGCTCGAGAGGTCCTTCGCCCGTTGCAACGTCCGAGGACACCGAGCGCGAAACCGTGTTCGCCGCGCGCGGTATCGTCGGCGCATCGATCCTTAAACTTTTCGTTTGTGGTGTAGCGGAGGAGTTTATGAGCCAGCTGACGCCGATATTTGAGAGTTTGAGGCAAAAGGAGGACCTCCCGTGCTCGTATCCCCTCCACATGCACGCCCCCTCTTATCATTGGGTAAATAAGAAAACTCTATTCTCTGAATTCTGCTGTCGTTGGTGTGACACACGGTGTATACCCCAGTATAATAATTAATCATTTAATCTTTTCTATTACATATATATATATATATATATATATATATATATATATACGTACATACATACATATATATTTATTACGTATACTTTCTGTGTATCTTCTGCTGCGTTCTCTTATCATCGTTTTTTTTTAGATTGTTTTTCTTTCTCTTTGTCTGTCTCTGGTTTACTCGCTGTTTCTTTGAGTTGTTTGGTCTTGAGTTTCTCTAATTATATTTGTTGTTTTCTCGCTCGCTCTCTCTCTCTCTCTCTCACACACACACTCTCACTCTCTCATCTCGAAAAGTTTTTCTGTTTGTATTTTCTCGAGTGCCGCTTTACGTTCCTCGCGTCATCGTGCGACGACCGATGGGAACGCGTGTTGTTGCCTCGTTTTTTTCTTTCTTTGTTTTTTCTTTCGTTTGTTTCAATCATACATCGATCATCGATCCGATTTTTTGTGTTTCATCGTACTCGATTCGCCCACACATTCTCGCGAACCACACTCGGATCTCGACACGGTTCCGTAGCTTGGATCGAGGATCGTGAATCGTGCATGCGGTAGAACTGGTAGATTAGATCAGCCGTGAGTACCTGCTGCACGATCGATCGAGAACTCGTTTTGACAGTCTTCGCCTAGGTGCATCGATTCTCTCACGACAATCCGATCGCGTGAAACCTCGTCGAGAAATGATCATCATCGCGTTGACGCGGAAGTGCGTCCACGGCCGTCGACGCGTCCCGGGAGCATTGCACCGTGGTTGTTGACACCCTTTCCCCACCTGTGGAATGCACTGGATGCACTCGCACCTTGATCATTTCGATAACCAAATCTTTCTCGCTGCCGGGACAAATTGAAAGGCGACGGTGTATGCGAAAATTTTACCGTCGCGCCATTACAATTTCGCATTATGCGAATTATCTTTCTGCGCCGTTTGTCCCTTCAAAAATCAGTCTGCAAAAATTCGAAAGAAAGAGAAATTTCATTAGACTATATTTCTAATTTCATTAAATGAATTTCAGTAGTAGTGTCTTTTTTTTCTCATGCTCCAGAGAATTGTTATAGTAATCGCGTGCGAATCGGACAGTTTCGCTGAGCACGCGTGAGAACCTGGCTTCTCGTTGTCGCACAGTGCATTCACCAAGGAACGATCGAAACAAATCAATCTCTCCGATGCATCTATTCTCCGCGAGAAGATGGCACAAATTTCCGGCGAGAACTTTCGAATACACCACTCTTAAGGAGGCCGGCAGGCATTTGGCCTTGACTGAAACGCTATGTTACGCCGTGCCTATTTTTCTAGACATTTTACGTCTTAAATGAGTAAGTAATCAATTAAAAATGCATGTCACCGTGTTTGTACATGTCGTTGCTATGTCTATCCACAGCCTTTTTTTTATACGAACACGAAATCTCTCAAAATTAAGAGAATCTCTCTGCAATATACGTATATGATTCAATATTGCAATGAGCAGTTTAAAAGTGGTCACTTGTGTTTCCTAAAAGTCCAATCTACGTCTGTCTAGAGCCCAAATTGCGAATTTCTACCTCATCGTGGAGTAATTTCTAATATTCAGCATAAAACTCGCTTTCTTAAGCAAGTATGACGTCACAAGATGGCTGACGCAGAGAGATTGTCTTAATTTCGAGAGATTTAGTGTTCGTATCGAAAAAGGGCTCTGTACAGATGTAGCAAAGGTATGTACAAACACGGTGGTATGCATTTTTAATTGATTACTTACTTATTTAAGACGTAAAATATCTAGAAAAAAGACCAGCGCGGAGCAGTATCCACAGATGAGGGGAGGGAGTATGAATCGAGGGGAAAAAGTTACCCCCTCTCTGCCAGTACTGAAGTGTGCACGGCAGAGACGAAACGCCATCGAAAGCTTGAAGAATAGCGGAGTAGAAGGGGAAATTAGAGTGGAGGACTGCGATTCTGCGCCAGTGTATTGTTCCCCCACTCTAATTTCTTCTTGTACCGCGCTATTGCCTACGCTTGCGCCGCCGTCCGGTCACGTGACGCGTTCCGCCCCCGTCGCGCCCAGGTACTGGCAGAGAGGGAGTAACTGTATTCCCCTCATTCCGTGCTCCCTCTCCTCATCTTGCGACACTATAGTAGCGTATTGGGCGCGTAGGATTCCGGAAGGACAGTGAGACTCGTGTTGCCAGATTAAGACTTGTCCCCCCCTCTACCCATCCCCCTCCGCGAAGTTATTCTCCCACTTTCAGCATCCCCACGCTTCCGCCATAGATCGGTCACATGATGCGCGCATCTAATTCGTGACGCGTTTGTGTCTGCGTCTGCGTCGTGAGTTGCCCGATAATGGCGGAGAAGGGTAGCTATATTCCCCTCGATTCCTGCTCCTTCCCCTCATCTGACGATACGCTTCAACCACAGATAGATCATGTGATGCGCGCATGCAATTCGCGACGCGTCTGCATCATGACTCGCCCGATAATGGCGGAGAGCGGTAACTGTATTCCCCTCGATTCCTGCTCCTTCCCCTCATCTGACGATACGCTTCCACCACAGATAAATCGTGTGATGCGCGCATCGAATTCGCGACGCGTCTGCTTCGGCGTCGTGACTCGATAATGACGGAGAGGGGGTAACTGTATTCCCCTCAATTGAAGTCGATTTCCCCTGATCTGGCGACACTGAGTCGCTCTATCCAGTCACACTTGATAGGTTTGTTTGATGTCTTCTTCAAATCACTCGGACCATTTTGCGAAAACACTTGTAACGCGAAGTAGGGGTATCAGGTAACGAAGAGACACCTTGAAATGTTTCTGTGCCATCTTCTCGTGGACGAGGAATACACGACGCTAAACACCGCATGATGTCTCGCTATAGTCCCCCGTACCCTGGGTGTCCGATCTCGCGGTTCGATTTTTCCGATGATTTCCGGCGCGCGACAGTAGACGGGTTATTCTTTGGTTGCCATTGATGATTGCAGATGCCTCTCTGAACGATCCCCCTATTCCCCGTAGAACGAACCGGGATTCTTTGTAGCCCGATCGAAAGGACGATCGTCATCCTCCGCGGCTGCGAACCGGAAGGAAAGATCGTGCGAGAGGATGTCGATCGTTCCGTCGTTTCTTTTTTTGAAGAATGACTCGCGGTTCCGAGCACGGTTTTTCGCGAATATAGACGACACGGTCCGCGGATACGGTGTTACTGCTGTATCGATATATGTGCATAACGATCTCCTGTATTGCTGTATTGGTGCGTGCATAGTGGCGTTGATCGGAGATACTTCGAATCACCATAAGCTACTCTATCTCTCCCAACTTCCTCTGGTAAGTTTGCATGGATCTTCTTTCTTTGTTTCGTTTTATTTGATTTTGATTTTTCTTCACACTGGTTCTAATATAGAAAGTAAAAAACACACGCTCTCTTCGACATTTTAACACGGTCACCACGTTGCCGGCTCCGTGTCCGACGTGCCGCGATCGATCGATCACCCTCGATCGGTCCACGGCTCGCACAACGGCGGCGACGTTTCAAGGTTGCAAACAAACGACCGAGCAGTATACCATTGCGACTCTTCGGCGACGCTGTCGACGACGCGAGGCGGATCTTTTCTGGAAAGAACAAATAAATTGTAGGATCTAGATCGTATCGCTTCCGGAAAGATCGTGTCTCGCTGGTCGACGCGGCGCACCCAACAGCCGATGAACGACTCTCGCTGTTTTGCCTGTTTCTCTGCCTACTTTTCTCTCTCTCTCTTTCTCTCTCTCTCTCTCTTTCTCTGTCTCTACTCTCGAGTAGAACTCGCATTTCTATAGTTCAATGTCGTGCCAGAGGCTTCAACTAACATTTCTGTCGCGTAGGTGAGGGAACGAAGCGCTCGAAGCGTTCCCATGGGACAGTCCAGGGCGTCCCGCTCCTCTTTGAGCGCCGGGACCCCGGACAGCCTCAGCGACAACGAGAGCTCCTTCAGGATTGGATCCGCCAGGAAGACCAGCACGCCTTACAGGAGCACCATCACCCCTGGTAAGCTAACTCTCAGTCCGTTTGGTACCAAACCCTCCTGCTTGGAGCAGAATTTGGTCCCTACTTTGTATCAATTTGGCACCAAAACTTGTCGACAAATTCCTAGCCAAATGCGGAAACAGATGGATAGGAATTTGAGTGCAAAGTTATCAGGCAAAATT
>CM052142.1:3959843-3976360 GCA_028454255.1 Halictus ligatus | reverse complement strand
AAGGATCATCGTCATCCGACAACAATATACATACGTAAATAAATACAAAATTTGTTTGTTTTATATATTTGTTTATTTGCATTCTCTTTGGTATTCAGTATTTTTCTTTCGTATGGTATGAAGCAAAACAGTCTCCAAGATGCAACGCAACTCCACAAGACTTGCACATTAAATTTGTTATCCTCCTTTTTTTGTTTTTAGAACATACGTGGCAGTTCCTTCTTTTCCGTTTATTCGTTTCGGATATACGTATTAATTGGTGTTGCTTTATGTGACCGGACAGTCTGTCAACCGGATCATGATGAGGCGTACGCGATGTTGTGGCAACCTCCAAGTTTTCCTCAGGAGCCGGTACATGGTTTTTTATCCACGAATCAGAAACTTTCAATAAAAAATCGAGAAATCGGAGACTCTTCTGTTCGGTATTGAAATATTGACATGTACGGAATGCATTAAATAATGCGCAATTAAATAGGTACATGCAAACTTTTTTCGACCATTTTATGGTTTTTCTATATATAGGGTAATAACTCAAATATTGGTCTGCCCGATCCACCCCTTCCATGTATTTGTTGTAGTCCAATACACTTTCCGGTTTTTTCATTGTGTAATTGGTTTTTCTGCATTTTCTTTGAGTGTTAGTCAACGTGGCGTTATGAATTGTAGAGATCATTCGTATCGATTTAGTTTTCGAGGCTCTCCATACCTGTGCGAGTACTTCGCCTTTCCGTTGATGACAAGCTTCAAATACATTGACATTTGCGCGCTTTAATTTTTCCGGAAATCCTCTATTTTGCCGTATCGTTCCGCAAACTCGAATCTTCTTTTCAAGCAAATTCTCTGCAAGCTCTACGCTGTTGTAATAATTATCCATGTAGAGGTGATGCCACTTTCCATAAGACGGTGCCAATAGTTCCATTACTGTCTTTGGTATAGGCTGTCCAACGCCGGAATATATCTTGAATGAAGAAATGTATCCCGTAATCGAATCACACAGCATCCGAATGAGTATCCCGTATTTCGTAATTTTCGACGGATTATAAACCTTAAAATTTAACCGTCCACGCCACGGTATCATTCCTTCATCGATTGAGATGTTTTGACTTAGATTAAAATTGTCTTTAAACTTTTTTGAAAAATAATCAATTATGAATTGCACTTTGAAAAGCCGGTCGGCATTATCCGGTTTATTGTTGTTGTCGGAAAAATGTAAGAATGACAATATTTGTCTGAATCGGTTGCGGGTCATCGTCTTGCGGAATATCGGTGTGTCTATCAATGGATTCGTCGACCAATAATCATCGATCCTTGCTTTTTTTACAGTGCCCATAAGGATAGCAAGCCCAAACCATTTTCTAAGTTCTGGTGCCGTAACGTCCACAAATTTGGCATTTTTTTTATCCAGTTTCCTTGTATTGCAATTTTGACTGTAGTACTTGTTAGTTTCATTGCTAATATATTCAAATATATCATTCCCAATATACAATTCTACGATATCCTGGACACTCTGGGTATCTTTGGGAAATATGTTTGGACCCGGAGATCCTTCAAATTTATTATTGGTCCTCGGTAAATCAAAGTCTGACCACTGTGCACTGCCTTCTTCGTCTGATTCATCCGAATCAGTTGGTAACCGTAGCGCTCGTCGAATTCTCCTTGTAAATATTTCCCTATCTTCCGACGATTCTGCTTCACTTTCACTTTTTTGATCTCCAATGTCTTCTTCCGAATCGGCCAAATCGTCCGGAACGTCAGACAAGACGTCCGCGCATTCATCATAAATAATCGTGTCGTCTGTTTCGTCTGCCATGATGAGGCACAAGCACTTATAAAAACAAAAAACTTTTTGACGTGTGTAACTTATTGTTACCTAAACAAAACACCAACAGAACTCAACAGCAACAGATCTCAAAAGATACTGAAGCGCCGAGCACTGAGCGATACTATTTATACTATTTTGCGCGCGACACTAATGTGGTGTCGCCGGCCGTTGGCCGCTATTTTGCGAACGACACCACTGTGGTGTCGCCGGCCGTTGGCCGCTATTTTGCGCACGACACCACTGTGGTGTAGCCGGACGGCATAGTGTTAAGATTCTAGAGACACATCCACGAGGAATTACTACCCAGATTTATTTCTTCGGGCACATATTGTTAACCAATTATCTGCGGAGTTTAATTTTAAGACTTCCTCACGGCGCGGAATTAAAATCAAGCAACGACGAGTATACACGTCGAACGCAGGCCAAATGCCGCTATTATAAATTTTACGGAAAAAGAGTAAAGCACAATGAGAAAGAATTACATTTTTATTCGATAAGAAATTAACTCTCAGCACTCCAATGGCGACTGTAATGCGCCACTAAAAACTGCTGTATCATTATTCAAAATTTTTTTTACATTACTAAATTTGTTTGTACTTAACAAATTACTAAACATCTCATTATTGTACGAGTAAATTGTGCCATTTTCGTATCTACAACATGGCAAAGAATACGTAGAAGGGAAATATTCCAGGTCGGAAGAAATGTTTCGTTTTCGAGTTAAAACAGCTTCGAGTGCGAAGGGTTAACAATTCGTTAACGTCAACCGCACCGCAATGGAGTTTTGAATCGACGCGTATACACGCCGAACGCAGTTAACTGGTTAAAAAAGAAAATCGCTAAAAATTTAGACAGCACATACTCATTATTTTTACAAAACAATGTAAAACAGTCACTTTCAGTGCTCGGTAAAAAACAGTGTAAAGAGCGAAAGAAACGCTGGTAGCGAACGTGCGTCGAGCACAGGGGTTGGGGGGGGGGGGGGGCGAGGAGGGGAAGGAGGAAGGTCAGTTTCGGGATAAAATACGCGACTGGAGTTTCGAAAAGGAGAGGAATGATTTTTTGGTTTTGGCCCCGTAGGCGACGCGCACCGTGCGGCGGTCGTGTATCGACCGTGAATGGAGTCGAGGGTGGCGGACGAGGACGACGGCGAGGGCGAGGGCGAGGGCAAGCCGGAGGATGAGGCAGAAGTGGAAGAGGACGAGGGCGGGGGCGCAGCCGCCGTTCAGCCGCGGCAAACCAGGCCAACGCTGCGCGACATTGCCCGGCTCTGTGTCAACACGATCAGATCGTTCTATGTCGGGGACCTGGTCGTCGGAGTTGCGCCACCCAAGCCGAAGTCCACCGTCCTTCGAGGGACAGAGGTCCCGGTCGCTCGAGCGATGGGCAACCTGCAGAGCGAGGCCAAGAAGAAGACCAGGAAGGGCAGGACCGGCGAGGGAACGGCCAGCGTTCATGGCTCCGTCGACGGCCTCGGCGACACCACCGACACGGGGGATGACGGCGAGACCGGGGACGCGGAGGACACACCGGCCAGGAAATCACCAGCCCCGGCGAAACTCGAGGAGAAGCTAGACAGGCTAGAGAAGTTCGACAAGCCTAGGCCAACCTACCACGGCAAGCGACAGGCTCCCAAGCCTCCCGGATCCGCCGTGAGAAAGGTCAGGACTGCCTGCCGAGGGGATGGCGCGATTCTTTAGGGCTGCGTCCAAGTTCGAATTCACGCCCCTTTTCTCATTATTTAACCCTTCGCGGTCGTATCAAGATTATACATAGGTGTCGTGTTGGTCGGAATTCATTTTCGTTGAACGAACAGTAATATGCAAGATTATGAAGGAAAAGCAACATTTAGTAACTCTTTTTTAAACTTTAGATACATGTAACACAATAATATGTTTTAATTTTGTGTTATGCGAAAACTATATTTTATATTTTTCTGGTCGACTTAGTATCATATAAGATCAATATGGTTCTTTACTGTGGTGGCAGAACGGTAAGAAAGCTTTGGTGGCTGAGAGTAGACATAGGACCGCAAAGGGTTAATTAACCTATTACCCTCGATTCACCCTTCGTGGTGATACCTCTGTCGCACATGGCTCCGGTTTCTTCGAGAACTGCTCCGGCAGAGACCCCGGCCATTTTATTTGGACCAATTTGTCGTGTGCCGTTTTAGTTTGCTGTGTTCGAGAGGGTCATGAGTGAAACGCCGGTGAAAATGGACGGAAACCACGGGAGGATATTCCTTGGTACTATTTCCGAGGGGCGTATGGGGGTTAATGGGTCGCCAGAGGGGGTGAAGATTAAAGGCGACGATCTACAGTAATTGGGACGGACGCAATAATTTATAGTCGGATAGAATCGTGCGACGCTTTCGTCAATCGCATTTTTAGCGAGGTCCTGAACGGATATGCTAAGTATAGCATAGCGTTTAGTAAAACGCGTCACCTCTGACGCGAAACCAACCACGGTTAAAACAACCGGTTTTCTATTTTGCAATTATTGAAATTGTACAAACGTTATCGTGGGAAATTACCGAATTGACTTCTTTATTTAATACTAGAATCACCGAATGATAATTCGAGTGATGTATATTGCTTTGTGATAATGACAAGACTACATCCATTCAAACTGCATACCATTTATATACTAATGTGTGCTCCGATGAAGAAGTTTATTCAAGAATTTCTGATGAAAACAGTTTTATAATGTCAGCAATTGTGAAAAAAAAATTAGGAACCAGTTATTTTGACCGATTCGGTAGTTCTAGCGTTAAGCAAATATTATAATGAAAATCGTACAAAGTTTGAATTCAATCTTCTCCGTTCTACAAGATGTTCTACTTTTATATGTTCTTGGAAGGCTTAGTATTAACACTAGATTGTCGGATGAAAAAGAAGATATCTGATCAGTAGACTGCGGATATTTATCAGTCTTTATCAACAGACTGAAGTGAAATAGAAATTTATTTTCTTCCTTAATATGTTTAATAGATTGAAAATAATATAACGGTATTTTAAAAGTCTAACGTTTTTGCTGTTTTAAAATACGCCTACCCATTTTTGTCGTAAATGCATCAAATCCGCAGCCTAATGATCAGTTAGTGATTCCCTCTGACAGATTGGTGGTGTTGCATGATAATATGGGTGATCAATAGATCATGCATTTATGACAAAAATGGGTAAGCACAATTTAAAGCAGTGGACATATTAAAAAGATTTAAGTGCACCTGCGTATTGGTTTCAGCTTAATAAAATAATTAAAGGAAGAAGTGGTTCTTGCAATCAATGCAAATATTTTTATTTTGCATAAAGATCCGCAGTCTAGCGATCGGATACCTACCTTCATAATTCTATTAAAAACTAACATATATTAAAAGAAAAATTATTTAAGCTTTTCTATAGAGGGTGATCCACGTAACACTTTTCACGAATTTTTAAGTACTTGCGATATAATCTGACAAACAAATATTTTCAACAAAAGTTGATCAGTTTTCAGAAAACAGTTCGAGAAAAATATTTTTTTAGTATTGTCAAGATCACCTTCATTTTTTTAAATGACACTTTGTATTTTTGACGTCACAGTATTATAGCCCGTATCAAGACGAATTCAACGACCTAGTATACTATGACCTTCGGATGACATCGAAGGTAAAGAAATTAAAATTCCAACAAGTAATGACAGACTACTTGAATATATATATAATCTGGTTATTTTGGATTGAAGACAAATTATTTTGGATTGAAGCACCCACATGTGGGCGACGGAATTATTTGTCCAAGTTTTAAAATGAATTTTTACGTTAATACATTCACTGTACCAAATTTGATTAGGATCAGTAAAATGTAAGAAAGTTGGAGGACTAGTCAATATCATACATTTAATGTTTTTCGATTTTTGTTTCATTAAATAACACCTTGATTATATGGAATTTTTTTAGTTTGGCAGTCAAAGTGTTAATAAAGCTGAAAATATCCCATTACTTAACATTCACCTTGAATGACCTTCAATAATTATATCGTTAAAATTGTCTCGAGAAGGGCTACAATGGTAGAAGTTCAAAAATACGTGGTTCCATTTAAAAAATCAGAGATGACCTTCACATATCCTTGACGCCCCCATTTATCAAAGAACTAGTAACATCGGATACCCGCTCGATACCAACTAATTTTAACCTTATGCGTTTCTTCCTATCACCAATAGCAACCAAGTTATTCAGATGGCCGGTCTCCTCACCCTGTGTATAGCAATAAAATCGCAAATGAGTCAGATTGACTCGCTCCGGCAATCTATTGTCAAAGAAATCGTTCCTAGAGACGGCCCCACAATTTCCCAGCCCTTGAAAAACCGCTTTAGTTGTTAACGTTTCGCTCAAAAACGTGTCGTATCTCTTCGGGATCTCGTGCGTGTCGTATCTCTTCCTACGATTCGAGACGCGCGTGGAATAAAATATTTTTAACGAATTTTCTACCCGTCCCGAACAGATTCCCGATTCGGAGGCGCAGGAGAAATCGGTCGACGCTCGAAGGGAGCAAACCGACGGGGAGGATGGTCACCGACGATCCTTGGAGAAGATCGAAGCGACGGAGTTCGGTCCGTCGAACACCCTGCTGGTGCCGGTGACCTGTGCCGGTCAGAGGCAGGGGCCGATGGTTCTGGTGACCGATTCCTGGCGGTTGGCTAACAAGGGCGTGATCGTGACCGAGATCTCGGCCCCGCCGAGCCAGGAGTCGTCCAGTGACAGCGTCTTCACCGATCCCGAAGAGCAGGAGATCAAGAGGGATCTGTCCGATGTGGCTACGTCGCCCACGATCGAGGAAGAGACGTTTCCGTTCCCGCCGGACCAGAAGACCGAACCGAGCCCGAAGAAAGAGAAGATCGAACCGGGCCCGCTTCCTCCGCAAGCCGGTGAGTCCTTTCAATTACCGTTGTCGTGATCGTATTGGCTGCCTACTCCACTCTAATCGCCTCCATAGCATGATACAAAGGAAGCTTCTTCTATGAATTAGCATCCTTTTCATTGAACCTGAATTGAATTGAATGAACATTGAAATTATTCGTCGGGGAGGCTTCCCTTGTTAGAGTGGGGTGAAACGTCCATTGTGACCTCGAGCGTCCAAACAATCGAACTTCGCGACAAATGAGTCGTCCGGTGCCGCCATAGTCGATTTGAACGATACTTGAAGTCTCTATATAGTTGATTGATTTTTCTATATATACGTCGCCAAGACCTGGAAGATAAACGTCGCGGAATTATCCCCACTACCGTGTATACCCCGCGAGGAGCCGCGAAGCAGGAGAGATCTCAGACAACCAAGGGGACAAAACACGGATGGGGTGTGTCTCCTGGACGATACATGACGCCGACGAGACACTTGTTGACGACATATATCGAGAATTCGCTGTAATTGCTCTCCGGAAGAAGGCGTTGCTCCGGAATTCGCCGTCGCGGTGCGAAAGTAGACGAGCGACGATAAACGCGCGATTAAACGGGCCGCCGATAAGAGGGCTGATAAGAGGAGGCGTGACCCACCACGTGTCGCAGTCGTGAATCTTTCGCCGCGACCGCGATCCCTCCGGGTTTTCGAGAAAGCTGCACGCGACGACTATCCGTCGCTGGACCGCTCGCTCGGATTCGACGCGACGTGACGTCAGAGACAATCGGGTTATCGATCTTCGACAAGGCGATGATCCATCGTCCGAGCGCGACAGTGTCACCGGTCGACGATTCGCAATTATCTCTGGCTCGTCGGAGGTTAGCGCTTCGATGTGATACTCGCCGATTCCGAGACCCGGTGTAGTAATACATAGCGTTCTCGTTGTCGAGACGGACGTCGATTAATATTTTTAATAATAATTTGTCCGGTCGAAATGAGTGCGAGCGATTGCCGGTCGAGTTCCACGGGGTCCCGCGGTCCAGGGACACGGAGTCTGGATGATTTTGCAGCAGGTAGGACGGTGCAGAGGACTGGACAATGATCCGCGTTGTTTGTACTGAAAAATGTATTTCGGTGGAGGATGAACATCATTGAGTAAATAGCAATTTTAGCGGGTGAAACAGTTTATCTACCCCGGAACCCTGTTAACAGGATTTTCGGTAATTGTGCTTTGTTAAAAGGAATCTTAGAAACTGTATGTAATAATCCTAAATAAAATTATTACATTCCGATACTAGGGGTTACCATTGAAGTTTCTATAGCTGTTAAATAATCCTTAGCCACGGGTTTTTAACGATTAGAAGATAATCGCTGATGTGTTGAAGGCCTGAAAGGTTAAGGACCCGAGCTTTGTAGATTCGCGATAAGCTAGAGTGACCACATTACCGACAAAAATAGGCGAAAAATGGTTTCACGTGCCTTAACTTTTCGTCCTCGTGTGAGAATATTTTGTCGCTGGGAAAGGGCTCGTTCGAAAGAGGAAAGTTCAATCTAGCGCGCGCTGGTTATGAGCTGACGAGATCATGCAGATATTTGGTAATACAAGCTTTAGAAGTAGACCAAAAATTCCAGGCATGCCGTGGAGTCCAAGTATTTTTATGCCGTTGGGTCTCCAGCTACAAATTCAGCTATATTTTGTCTCGATTATCTGCGAAATAGCTGTCAGAATTCATAATATCAATAATGCCGAGCAAAAAATATGACAAGTTTAGTCACAGACTTAAGTCCCGTCGGATCAAGACTAAGTCTATGTCTTAAGGCTGTAAATGGATATTACACAGCAGTTAGCGACCTGTGGACTCTGAAAAAGTCACGCGACTATCCCGGGCCCTAAGGTGTAGCTTCGGAGTGACTGTGCGTTGCTGTCGGGAAAATAATTCGCCGGTCGTTGAATATTACATAGGTTCGCTTAGGTGGTTCCGGTGTGCAAAGAGAGCGGTCGCGGAGTAGAGAAAGGGGTTGAGGACGGTCTGAAAGAGGGTTCCACCTTTCAGAGAGGCTGATCGTGGAGACGCTGATATCCGTGTTGCCGGAGCAGCTCAAGTCTAGACTGACGGAGGAGGAGATCGAGCAGTTCGCGACCAGGCTGTGCTCCAGACTGCACGCGGACGGGCTTCTCGGATCGATCACCTTCGAGAAGGAAGAAGCACCCAGCAAAGGAACCACCACTGTAAGTTTGAAAAAATCCTTGATCAACGTTTCCTAACAACGGTGAACAATGATTGGGAACGAGCAAGACCTACCGGGGATGATTTTCAGGAGGACATCGAATCGAGCGACCGCAGCGATTCGGAGAAGGAGAACTTGAGACGCGAGATCGAGCGGCTCCGGGAGCTAACTAGAAACGCCGACGGGACAACGGTGAAGGGCCAGTCCACGCAGACGTCACCTCTGACCGTGCTCCCGGAGCAACGGGTCGCAGACAGATCGAGAAGCGTCGAAGATTCTGCGTCGGAGAGGTCCAGCGTTCAGGAGTCGATCCCCGAAGAGCCCGCGATTGGTAATGGCTTGGACAATTTGGCGAAAGGTGCGACGAACGAAGCGGCGGCAAGGATCACTCGCGCGTCCCCGATGTCGGCTTCGCCGCTGCCACCTTCCCCTCCCGCCCATTCCAGCGTAGCTCCTCCTCCTCCTCCCCCACCACCGCCGCCTCCGTCGCCCTTTTTGGATCGTCCTGTCAGCGTACCTGCACCTCATCCCGTTGTCCCCACGTTTTCGATACCGCCGCCGCCACCGTTGCCACCGTGTCCTTTAGCGGCACAGTCGATTCCGTCGCAGAGCATGTCCTCGTTAACCGGGATTCCTCCGCCTCCTCCTCCGCCCCCTCCTTTACCGCCGCCCTTGCAGCCTATGAGCAGGGAAACAACAGTTTCCCCACCTATTCCTCCGCCTCCACCACCGCCACCGTCCCCCGCCCCCACGATCAGCCTCATCTCTGCCGGCCCGCCTCCTCCTCCGCCCCCTCCGACCCCTATGAATGGCTCCATACCTCCTCCGCCTCCTCCTCCTTTACCATCCCTAGCCGCGTCTCTTGTAGGTGGATTCAGCGACTCCTCGATTCCTCCTCCACCGCCTCCCCCGCCACCACCTCCAGCCCCGTCGTTGCCCGACATGGGAGCAGGAATCCCGCCACCTCCACCGCCCCCTTGCACGCCACTCATCGGAGGAATACCTCCACCGCCACCTCCGCCATCCATGGGAGGCATTCTCGGAGGACCTCCACCGCCACCACCACCACCACCACCACCACCACCTGGCGGTGGAATGCTCGGAGGACCACCGCCTCCTCCACCTCCCCCAGGCATGGGACCACCGGGAGGACCGCCCAGACCGCCCCCTCCTCCAGGAGCCTTCTCATCGGCCCAAGGACCCTGCCCTCTACCCGCACCGCCGGTCGGCGGGTGGAACCCGGCGGCAAGAGCGTGTGAGTATCAGGACGCAGGGTGTCTCGTGACGCGTGAAAGGGAGATATCGCGATGATCAGTGCGCTCCTACTCGTTTAGGCATGAGAAAAGAACCCATGTGCCCAGAGGTGCCCATGAAGCCCCTGTACTGGACGCGGATACTGGTGCCGGTTGTACCGACAGAACGTGGTTCCGTCGAAGCTTCGGATGCCCCCGCTCAAGTGAGTCCCTCGACTTCTTTTCCAACATGGTGGGCGTAGTCTGCTGGTCCTCGATGCGAAGCCACGCCCCCCGAGCGAACGTAATTCGAGGGCAAGGGATCCGGTTAGTCACACGCCCCTCCTAGACTATGTTTGGTGAGTGGGGGCGTGGCTTGTGTCACTGAGGGAGGAGCCGGTCACGCCCAGAGTCCAGCTGAGGGGCGTCGTCTAATCATCGAAAGCTTCGACGCGCGGAAATATTTTTCTTTTGCATGATATCCTAGCTTATAGTAGCTTGGAAAGAGTTCCTTCTCGGAGCGATTCATGTTCTGTTCTCCGTAGATACCCCTGTGGGCGGAGCTAGAGGAAGAGAAAAACCTGGACATGAAAGAGTTCGCCGGTCTGTTTTCGCGTCAGGTGACCGAGCGAAAGCCTGTGAGAAAGGCGGACGATTCCACGAAGCCTTCTAAGGTGCAGCCAGCGAAGATCCTCGACTCGAAGCGCTCGAAAACCGTGGGCATCCTGGAGAAGAGCTTGCACGTGGACTTCTACGAGGTGGAGAACGCGGTCTACAACTTGGACACGAATGTGGTCAGTCTCGAGGCGTTGCAACAGATATACGAGATCGTAAGTACCGTTTCAGGTCGCTGGACGACTCTCCTCGAGAGCGCGAAAGCGGTTCGAACGGCGTTCTGTTCCAGAGACCGACCGCGAAGGAATTGGAGGACATAAAAGCCTTCGAGGAAGCGAATCCCGACGTACCGCTGGACCAGCCAGAGGTGTTCTTGAAGAAGCTGTCCAGTATAAACTGTTTTACGGAGAGGATAGCCTGCCTGATGTTCCAGAGCGAGTTCGACGACGCGATCTCCTCGGTGTCCAACAAACTGACAAACTTGAGGACAACCTGCGACTTTCTGTGCAACTCCGAATCGCTGAAAAAGGTGATCGCGTTGATCCTGACGCTGGGGAACTACATGAACGGCGGGAACAGGACTCGGGGACAGGCGGACGGTTTCGGCCTCGAGATCCTGGGCAAGCTGAGGGACGTCAAGTCGAACGTGCCAGGTATAACTTTACTTCATTATGTGGTGAAAGCGAGGCTGGCTCAGGAGACGGACTACAACTTCGAGTCGCCTTTGCCGCTGCCTGTCCCCGAGCCCGCGGACATCGAGGCTGCCTCGAACATCAACTTCGACTACATAACGAACGAGCTGGAGAGGTTGCGCAAGGAATTACAAGGTAAGAGACCTCTCGGTCATCGAGAGGTCCCTCCACGCGGCGAGTCTGCACCGCTTTTCTCTGTCTTGTCTGCAGCTTGTATCAAGAAGTGCGACATCGTGGTGGAGTCTGACCCGGAAACCTCGGGCCCGTTCAAGTCGAAGATGGACAGTTTCGTGCGGGAGGCTACCGCGGAGCTGGCGAACGAGCAGGAGGCGTTCCAGGAGGCGAGGAGCAAGTTCAAGGCGGTGATGAGGTTCTACCAGTACACGCCGAAAGGATCCAGTCTGGACCAGGCGGATCCGAGCGCGTTCTTCGTCCTCTGGCTGGGGTTCTGTCAGGACTTCAAGGTACTAGCGGGCAAGGTTTCGCGCGCGGCCGAACGGCGCAGTAAGTCCTAGCGTTGCCTGAGATCTTCTACTGGTAATTCGGTGATCGCGCGCAGGACATCTGGAAGAAGGAGCAACAACGAATCATGAAGGAGCGAATGGAGGAGATACGGAAGAAGTACGAGAGCAAGGACAAAGTGGCCAAGACCAACAAGAGCGCGACGGGCCTGAAGGCGCGACTCCTCAAGCTCCAGCGCAAGTAACGGGGCTCGCGAGTCCGTCGTGCGCTTCTTTCATGGTGCAACGCCATCCATCCGAAGAAGAGTCATCCGCCTAATCGTCTTCGAGCGAGGACAGTCTGGCTGTCCCAACGCGACAGCGCTCGCGGATCCATCGATCGCCCCACGGATCCAAGGTTACAAGGCACTAAACTCCGGACGAACACGCACACCACGACACTCTATCGCGTAGGAATACCGTTCGTACGTTAAGAATTTGTTATTGTAAATAGATTGGTTAAGTTTGCACAAGATTATTTGCAAATACGAAGTTTTTTGCGATATTACTAGTTGTCGACTGTTCAAGAAAATAAACGATACGTTTTTTACACGATCAATGCGCTTCGAATTCGTCTCGTCCTACTCGTCCGCATCCTCTTCTTCTCGGGGCAAAGGAAAACGGGAGGGGGCTTCACAAGATTTCTTCGTAGACCGGTTCGTTTTGGTGTCAAATGCGTGTGCGTTTTGCGTATATTTTTTGTTTCTTTCCACTGCAATTAGTAGCGACGATACAAAACCTTCAAGTAAAAGCGAAAACAGAGATTAACATTTAAGGGGATAGATTAATAGATTAATCGCCATATCATCATTATCATCATCATCACCATCATCATCATTCATCATCATCATTATCATCGGCACGAGTCCGTGTAGTTCGCGTGAACGCGACTCTCTAGACTACAAAAGAAAACGAAAAAGATAGAAAGACGAAAAGAACAGAAGAAAAAATCGCGAACGGAAGAGTAAAGAACGCCATTTTCTTTTCCCGCGAGCCAGACAGATTCTCGTTCCGCCGTCGCGTGGGGGCCCCCCTGTCGTTGCTAACAATCGGTATCGTTGCGTCTAACAAGAACAATTCCGTCTACGTTTGCTATCGATATATAATATACATGTATATAGTATGCGTGTACGTAGAACGATACGTACAAATCAACGGGAGTATAAACTTCTTTTCTTTTTTTTTTTGCGTTTCGACACATTTCTCTACTTAAACGTAATAAACAGACATCGTCGATAGGAGCGGGTTAGTCACTCTTTCTCCGTTCTTTTTCTCGCGACGAGAATCGAACCGCATCACGGGGGGTCCGCCATAATCGGCCGGGATACGTCGCGCCCACGGTTTCTTACTACTTCCGGTGGTCGGCTCGCCTCGGCAGGCAGGTACGATTCGCGCAGAAAGCGGCACGGCGATAGACTTTTAAGGCAATCCGGTCGCGGGTAGCGTTGACTCGTGATTTTTTTTTTCTTTCTAGGAAACTGTCTTATTCGCGGAGTGGTTCCCGGTCGCGACACCGAGCCGGAGAGCAATCGAGCAATGTATATGTACAGCGGTGTGGTTCCTACCCCTCTCGTCGAACGTGAACACTTTTCCTCCCTCCCGTTCCTCCAACGTCGGTCACCGAACTTCTCGATCTCTTTTCTTTTCCGACGTTTGCTCCCGCCGCGACGATCCCGGGCTTCGACGGAACGAGCGGCTCGCGGGACACGAAACCACGATCGTACGGCGCAAACCCTGTGTAACGATACCGAGTCAGCAGAGAACACGCAAAATCTCTTTTTCTTTCTCCTTCTCTCTATCTTTCTCTCCCTCTCGCACATTCATTGTTACGGCTGAACACCTAGTAGTTCTCTATCGGATAGCGCAGCGTTACAATTACATTAATAATAATAAATCGTTATTCGGCTATGTGTTTCTCTGAGTCTCGGGTAAAGAAACTTGCTTTACGGGACGGGGGAAAAAAAAACATCTGTTAAACCGACACGCGCACCGTGTCCCTAGTACGGTAGCGTCGTCGCAGCGACACACGTATTTTTCACGCGCTATGCGTGCGTATGCGTGCGAAATTGTGTTGCCTCGCGACGAAAACGATTGATCATCCTCCTACAAACCTTCTTTTCTCTTTGGATCGCGATCTAGCGCATAATTCGGTCGCGTCCGTTCCTACACTTTCTTCTTGTTCGTCTCTCCGTTTTTAGTCGCGCGATTCTACGCGTTTTTACAAAATAGTTCGGTAATAATGTTAAGCTCTTTCACACTCGATCAGTTGGGACGCGCCCGGCGAGAGCGCAGCCTCGATGCGCGGATTAGGTAGCGAAACGGTAGCTAATTTGTTTTTTTTTCGGTTTTTCGAGAGAGAGAGTAGGCTGCTCCCGGGTCGCGTCCGCGCGCGCGCTGCTTCGAATCGTTATTACATATATTTATATTTTTATATATATACATAGATATTTATTTATGTATATATATATATTTATAGATTTTATATTTATATATATATATTAGATTAGATTATCCTAAGCGTTGCGTCGACGGTGATCCCCGTTACGCGGGTCGCTGATCCCGCCGTCGACGTTTGGCCTTTTCGTTCGCGTGACTATACGAATATGTCCCGGCGACTATAATCGGAATGGTGCTCGTTGGTCGATCGGCGTTGGTTTTCCCTTCCGTTGGGTGGTCGGCGTCGAGACGGACGTGTCCGAGGCGCCCGACGGCTTCCTCGACAGCTTCAAAGATGGTGGCAGCGGCGTGCTCGATCCGCTGGACGGTGTCCTCGTTCTGCGAACCCACCAAAACCTCTATTAGACCCTGTCCGACACGGAACACGTCCAACCCGAACACCCCAATTTCTGTACAATTAATTCAATGCTGACACTGTGATCAACACTTTAAATCATTCGCTACCACCGTCACAAATATATTCCCACAATCCACAATCTTACAGTTTACTAAAAAATACTGTGTTTACTCGATTTATGTCCAAAACACTGGTCTACTCATGGACATATATCAGCCAGGAGATACTACCTATTACTATTCCTTGGTCCACATCGAACATAGAAAAGAATAGCTAGGGTACTCGGTCCATAGTCCCTCACGGAGTATACAGTGATTTCTCTATATATGTCGCCAAGGCCTGGATGATAAATGTCGCTGAATTATCCCCACTACCGCGAGGTATACCCCCTGAGGGGTCACGGAGCTCGAGTGACCTCGGTCGCCGAGGAGGGTAACACAATAGTGTGGAACACTACGTGATACAGTCTTTTCTCAATATATGTCTTAAATATATAGCAGATAAAAGTCCCAGAACTATTCCCACTGCCGCGGGGTATACCCCGCGAGGGGCCGCGAAGCTCTAGAAGCCTCGGCGCCGAGGAGTGTAAACACAACACAGCTCGTGGACGATATGTGACGCTGTTAAGACTCTTGTTGTGGACATATATCGAGAATTCACTGTACCCCGCAGTGAGGATAGTTCTGGGACGTTTATCGGCTAGGCATTTGGGACATATATACAGTAAACAATGTAATTAAATTAGATTTATAAATTTTGTTGTTTTAAATCATCGTACACCGCGTAATGCTCAAAAAGTTGATGACTTCCTTCTGTTAAATTTTTTTGATGATCACAGAGGTGTGCGATGAAACAAATGCTGGTAGCGAACGTGTTAAAGAGTTGCAAACACAGCCCTTGTAGCAGTACAGCAATCATTTTTGTTCGAACATCTTGAGAACGGACAATCAGAATTGTTCAGCTACAGCAACGGATTGTAGAATCGGTGTTAGGGTTGGACACAATGTCCCTTATTCTGGATCTAGAACGATGATCGACGACGACACGCAGCCTGGTCGGTACGGCGCGGCGCGTGTCTCATGTTCACGGTTCGCGCGAACCACCCCTCGCGGAACAACAAGCAAAAGACAAAACAACCCCCAGTACAAAAACAAAAAAAAAACCCACAACATCAGAGACCGAGAAACGATGGATTACCTATCTGGCTTGACGGCCGACGAGGTGTTAGTCGCTGAATTCGTGCACATCGAGCTGCTCCTGGTGTTAGAAAACAGACACGACAAACGATTAGTCACGAGTCCCAAGCGGTGCCGATCGTTGGTTAGTGGTCGTGTAGAGACAGACATGAGAAAAGAACAGTGAGAAGGGAACGCTTCGACGAACAGTTCTTTCGATTTTGGAATATTCAAACGACTTTTTCATTTTATAAGTTGATTGTAGGCCACTCTAGGCCCTCTAAGCGCTGAAGGGGGGCGCTTGACGGGGGGCACCTTACGCTTCCCTGGGATCTTAGGGAGGGGGCCCTAGGAATCCCCCCAGCGCTTAGGGAGGGGGCCCTAGGAATCACCTGAGAGCTTAGGGAGGGAGCCCTAGGAATTCTCTGAGCGTTTAGGAGGGGGCCTAGGGTTCTCTGGGCGTTTAAGGGGGGCCTTAGGAATCCCCTGAGCGTTTAGGAGAGGGCCTAAGGTTTTCTGGGCGTTTAAGGGGGGCCCTAGGAATCCCCTGAGCGCTTAGGGAGGGGGCCTTAGGAATCCCCTGA
>CM052142.1:3919619-3959743 GCA_028454255.1 Halictus ligatus | reverse complement strand
CTGATCACGAATCTGAACTTGAAATTATAAAAAACAACATGGCGGATCGAACATGGCGGACATATACATTAAAAAATTATTGATTCTGCTAGAAAATTTGTATTAGGCCGTTTTTGGGGTCGCTGACCACGAATCTGAACTTGAAATTAGAAAATTCGCTGTCTCATATTGACCTGACCGAGGGGAAACAAACTATTCTCCGGATAGCAAACTCTAACCTTTTTTTTTTTCCATCAAGGGTTTACGTCGCATCAACTGCATGGCCTGGTCTTCTTAGTGCAGAAATGTTCTTCTTGCTATGGGTGCCATGGATAGCCTTGATTTTACTCCAGATTGTTTTGGTATGCGTAGAACTATTAATTGAGCTTACAAAGTCTAGCCAGCATTGTTTTTTGACTTGTTTAACTATTTTCCTTGCCTGGGCTCTTAGTTTTTTGAATTGTATAAGGTTGTCAATAGTTTTATATCTCTTGAATCTGTTGAACGCATGTTTGGCTTTTTTAATAATATTTTCGCACTCTTTGTTCCACCATGGTACACAACGTATGCTGTTATTACTTATAGGTTTGGTTTTAGGGATAGATAGGTCCGCTGCTTGTGTTATGGTAGTGGTTAATTTTTCCATGATTACGTTGACTTGGGCTGGAGAGCCTTCGAGTAGGGAGTTCAGGTAAGGGATGTTTTGTTCAATTATTAGGCGATATTTATTCCAATCGGCATTTTCAAATTTCCATCGTTCGCTTCGATCGGAGGTGCTGATCAATTGGTTTAACTGAATTTTAGTTAGTATTGGAAAATGGTCGCTATCATGTAGGTCCGGGATGGTTTCCCATTCACATCTAGGAGCAAAATTTGCACTACATAATGTTAGATCAATTATACCATAGGTTCCACTTGATATGGTGAAATGGGTTGGGCTTTCGTCATTTAGGATGATTAGATTGTGGTTCATTAAGACTTTTTCTATTATTTTCCCTCTTGTGTCAGTTCTTTTCGAGCCCCATAGTTTGTTATGGCAATTGAAATCTCCGGTGATAATGCATGGTTGTGGCAATTTATCGAGAATTTCATTGAGTTTGGAGTCATTAAGTATAGATTGCATAAATGTAAGTTCGGGGCAGTATGCACCTTGACTGACACTGACTCAACATCAGACTTAATTTTAATTTCTTCACTAAATAGTCCGTTCTTGATACATACAGCCACCCCTCCGCTTGCAACTTGAGAGTTGCGGTTAGTGATGTACGAGGTGTAATTCTTTATTTTAATGTTTTGATTTGGTTTAAGATGGGTCTCCTGTAAGCAGATGATGTCTGGTTGGTACTTCATGATAAGGATTTGCAAATATGCTAGTCTCGCAAAGTATCCGTTAAGATTCCATTGTAGTATGGTTAACATTGTTATAGTTTTGGTATTGGAGGTGTAGTTTGTATATAATACTCCTGTGGTTCTTTAAATTCGGCTTCTGATTCGTAGTCTGTGGACGCTGGAGTGCCATTTCGTGATGTATTGCTGGCGGAGTCAGTGACTATGTCTGGATCCTGCGTTCCGTTTTTTAATTTTTTTATAACACGATTTACTCTGTTTTTTATACTTCTCCCATTTAATAGATGATATACTACCGATAACATACGGATTAACCCGTGTATATCTTGGGTATATTCTTGTGCCATTTCATACGCGTTTGCCCTGCCAGCGGAGTTCTCCAGGAAACTAATTAACTGAGAGGCACCGATGGGGTATTTGTATGAGGGGTTATTAATACTTTCTTTTATTGTTTCTATCTCCTTACTGATATTGGTGATAGTATTTTCGGTTAGTTTAATCCGTTTGTGTTTTACGCGTGGTAATTTTGTGGCGGGTCGTTCTTCATCCACTAGTTTGGAAGTTGCCTGGGCAGGTTCATAGTTGGTAATACAGATATCTTTAAGACTTACCGTAGTCGATGTAGAAGCTAATGATCTTTTATTACCGGTCGTTGGGTAGCTATTTGCTTGTAGTTCGTCTCGAGTATCGGGTGTCAGTGGTTGAGTATCCTGAGTGGGGGGTTCTTCGGTAAGACGTGGTGTGTCATGTTCGGGGGGATTTCTGTGTTGACATAGTACGGTGTTTCGGTCGTGTGTTTCTTGGTTTTTCGGGCATGCCTTAGCAATGTGCCCCTTTTGATTACATCTGAAACAGCTAAGTGTGTCAGTTGATACGAAGGTTTCTTCGTAAGAGACAAGGAACGATTCCGGGATCTTAATGTTAATATCTTCAGGATTAATATAGATCTGTCGTCTAAAACTAAGTATGTGCGCTTTATCCGGACTTTGTAGGCCAGCTCTCATGAATGTTAGTTTGGAGGTAGTTCTGACATGGTTTTTTTTTTTAAATCTCCTCGATAGTATCGTGTGGAATCGATGGTGAAACATTTGATAAAATTATCCGCTGTGCAGGTGTAATCAATGGTCTTAAACTGAGTTTTTTATTATTGATTTCAATATCCTTGTGTTTGCTTAATAGATTGGTCACTGTGTTCTTTGTATCAAGATATATGCATATTCTGTTATTGGTTATCCGGGATATAAACCGTATGGCGTTTAAGCTTATTATTTTTCCAAGCGCATTTACATAATCGTCTAATGTAGCTCCTTCTATTGACTCGGTAATAATTGCTTGGTCTCGTTTAGGGAAGACATCGTTAGATACTGTAGAGGGGCGTACGTCTTTTGGTTTGATTGTACTTGTGGTGATGGTGCTTCCTTAGTGATCGACAGTTGGGACTTGTTCCGGGGGGAGAGGTCCGAAACCTTCCCCTGGAGTGGGTTTCCTGCGCTCATGGGTCAATCTCCCACGAGTTTCGGGCACTACCACTCACGTGCTTGCGTATACACGCACGCACTATCACCTTCCACACACTATACAGACACAATAACGCTTCGAAATTCGCTATGGGACTCGCACACAATAGACAGTACGTCCTATCGGTACGGTGGCTCGCGCCGAACCCTCTAACCTTTGTATTGTATAAAGTAGATATTCTATTCACACTTCATAGTTCCCAAAGAAGAAAGATTTGAAGCATTGCTTGTCTTTTTACGTACAATAAGATCCCATAATAAAACATATAGGTTTCCATTTGAAAAAAAACAAGGTTGACCTTCAAATGACCTTGAAAACGCCATCCAAATAAAAAACTGATACTGCCTTGGACGCGTGTTTTACACTTTTTTAACATTTTTTACACTTTTCGAGATATACGGCTGCAAAGTTTTCAAATGAACAGCCTATATATAAAAACAGCGTTTCTTGTCTGAAGAATATAAAAAAATTTCGGATGTATGATTCTTTATAAAAAAAACTGATATTCTATTCAAAATCTGTTTAAATTTTACTGAAAGTCTTAGTGCATATCTCTCACAGTTTAACAAGAAATGCAAGGGAAGCACATAAAATACCTACACTGCGTTACAAAAAACAGTGCTACGACCGCAGGGGCACCCAGGCGCAACGAATTTTTTGTAGAATTGCAAGATAATACTATGTAGTAGAAGTTCCAACAAGTTTTAGGGTGGGACTTGCAACTTTTACTCTAAATCGTTAAAATGTATGCCTTCACTTTTACTCTTTCTTTGCACACACAGTTATCAGTTAACCCTTAGCACTCGAGTGGTGACTCTGAAGCACCACTAGAAATTTTTGTGACATAATTTCAAAGAAATTACAGAAAGTATTACAATATATTTGTTACATTACAAAATTCGTATTCAATAGATTACTACACACTTAAATATGATATGTGGAAATCGCATCAGTTTCGTATGAATAGAACGAAAATATTCTAAGACGAAAGAAAAATTTAGTTTTAGAATGAAAATAGCGCCGAGTGCAAAGGGTTAACAATAAACATTTAGCACAAAACCTGTGCAACTTACCTCCACAAACAGCATCCATAATGCACAATTAAAATCGAAACGTTTCAACACAATTTGTACACTGTGCACTTGAAATTCGCAATGTGCTTGACAAGCTTAAAAAGGTATAGTCTAATGAACTCAAAGTTCGGCCTGTGATTGTTGGTCAGCTATAAAAAACGACCTTTTTGCTGTTTACCCCCACTTAGAAACACTCTTAGAGTAACCAATCCCTAAAACTTACCTAGCTGAAAGTTCATATTTTAAGTTTTGGCCACGTTTTCCGACTTTGGGACCACTGTACGCAGTGGAGACCGGTTTGCGTTCGATAGAGAGAAACAGTCACAAGACGGTACCGGTATTCGTATGGGGAAATTCAGGCAGTCTCGCCATACCTTAGAAACGCGCAAACTCGGTGCTGGGAAACGCGAAGCTCGCTGCGTGGGATTATCGATGCAACCAGTCTGTACAGTGTCACTTTGACCTGCTCGCTGGTCTATTCGTTGCTGTCACGCATAGTGTTTCTTCTCGAGAATCCTTTCTCGAGAATCTCTCGAGAAATTTTACAATTGACTGTTTCTCGTTTCTCGAGAAACTCCAATGTTTCTCGAGAAAATTTAAAATCTAGGAAAATTCTTACGAATCTCATTTATTTCACAACATATTTTCGGAAATCAATTTCTAGTTAACTCAAATTGCATGTTACCAATCAATCGCGTACGTACAAGCATAGCTCTACAGGCAGCATATCAATGTCTACGCATGCATGTTTTCAATGTGAAAATTTGTAATAATTGCTGCGAATGCATGTCGACGTGAGGTAATGCACTTGGTGCTTCAATGCTCGCTGCACGACGCAATGTGATACAGTGTTTAGGCGACGCCGATGAAACTTCGGAAAAAAGTGACGGACGCGTTTGTGCATAGTTGGTGTCAAGTTAGTTATTGTTGCTATAATTTATTTGTTACAACGTTTATGTATTTATTATTTGTATAATCTGGTTAATCATAATATTTTAGCCTGTCAGTATGAATCAGACGTACAAAGATTGCTGGGAATATTTCCGAAAACATGAATACAAAGAGTCCGCCACCTGCAATATTTGCGAGAAACATCTTTTATGCAAAGGATCGGCAACCATAGGTCTTCGTAGGCATCTTGAAGGTGTTCACAGTTTTAAAAGAGTGAAGATTAGGGATGAACCAGGCACCAGCAGTTCTAGTTTTAAATCCGTCAAACGATTTCGGCATTCAGGTGACGATGAAGCAATTAATAAATTTATTACACGACCAACTTTGTCAGAAATAATATCGAACCTGGTAGCTGTTGATAGATTTTCATTTCATCAAATCACTAAAAGTGAATTTATAAGACACTGTTTATCGCTCAAAGGGTACACTGTCCCGCGTAATTCGTCAGATGTAATGCAATTAATGATGGAGTATTATTCGCTGAAAAAAGAAGAATTAATTCAGAAAATAAAAACACTAAAATTAAACAACAAGAAATTCAGTATATCTATTGATGAATGGACGAGTGTAAACAATAAAAGATATATGGAGGTACATATGTATTACAGTAACAAGGAATCTACCAGTCTAGGGTTAATACCAATTCATGGAAGCTGTACAGCTGAAAAAATTTTGGAACTACTTAATGTAAAACTAAATTCTTTTAGTCTTTCACTGCAAGAAGATGTTCTAGCTGTTGTGAGTGATGGGGCGTCTGTTATGCAAAAATTTGGACAACTCTCTCCGGCATACCAACAGCTGTGTTATAATCAGGGGATACATTTAGCTGTTTTAAAAATATTTTATGTAGAAAAATATACCGATGATACCAAATCTGGTTATTCGGACGAGACAAATAGATTTTTAGAAAACGAAAATAAGGATTCGACCGATTCAGATTCCGATGTCGAAACAATAGAAACCTCAAATGTTCAATTACGACCAACAATCAGAGAAACGGTCACAGCAATTCGAAAAATAATAAAAATATTTAAAAAATCGCCGTTAAAGAATGATATTCTGCAGAAATATGTAGAGGAAGAACAAAATACAAAATTGAAACTCATTTTGGATTGTGAAACTAGGTGGAACACTATGGAGACTATGATTAAAGAATTTTTGAGAGTACGGAATCCTATTGAGAGAACACTGTCTGAAATAAATATAGATTACATGTGGAACGATGAATATATGGAAATTGCCGAAAGTTTATTAGCAACATTAGAGCCTATAAGAATTACTGTGGAAAATCTTAGTAAAGATGATTCCACGTTATTAACTTCTGAAGGTGCTCTTAAATTCTTGTTTAAAACTTTAGAAAAACTGAATACTGAATTGAGTAATGAGTTTCTTGTTGCTATTAAAGAAGAAATATCTAAAAGAAGAGACAAGATTGTTGTATCCCTTATAAAATATCTGCATAATCCAGAATCCCTGCAAAAAGATTCAGAAGATACATTTTTTTATTTAACATCCAAGGCGGATATGTATAAAATGGCAAATCAAATTCTAAGCAGACTTTTCGGAAAATACAACAATGATTCTTATGAAAACAGTGAAAAACTTTCAGATTCTCAGAATGAGGAAATATCACTGGAAAAACAGTTAGAATTACAAATTGCAGACAGCCTTCAAGAATTTAGTGTCAAAAGTTTAGCGGCAGAAGAAAATAAATTCCCGGCTATAACGAAGGAATTCGAAATTTTTGAGTCCACTGGAAAAAGGACACCCAATCTTCAGCAACTTTTGGATATTCTGTATACGATAAAGCCAACATCCACGCAAAATAAAAGAAATTTTTCTACGGCTACAGATTTTGTTAAAAAAAAAAGAAGTAGATTCTCCGATTCTACATTAGACGCATTATGCTTCTTAAGAAGTCATTTCAAAACAACAGCGTAATGTTTCACTTTATAAAAGTTTGGTTTTAAATAAATAAATTTATCTTTCCCGGGGATGTATGTAGCAGGGCAAGGATTATATATCCAGAAAATCTCCAAATCGACCCGCACAAACTGTCGAACAAATCGCATCGACTGATAAGTTCACATTAATAGTAAACATCATCTAAGAGGAAGCATGTGCACATTATAGTTAAGAGTTTCAGGAACTTTGTACAGACGACGCTTAAATATTTTTTAAATATTTTGTGACTATACATTTCTAAGAGTGTGAATTCGCGATAGACATTATTTTACAAAAGATTGTTCATACTTATTATGTATCTAGATTATGTATCTACATGTACTATGTATGCATAGAAGCAAGAATAAGTGAATAAAATGTGTGAAAGAATTTCATTTGTGTTTATTTCAATCCTGCGAGTTAATCAAATATACCGAAACACTTCCTCTCCCACAAACAAACATCAATAACCATAAGAGAGTCTCTTGGCGTATGTTGGAAGCTTTTCATTCGTCTGACTTCTCGTTGAGTTGTACTACTGCTTTTGGAACCGCAAAAATGCCGAAAATTCTAAAAATTTCGGCCGTCTAGCTTGCCGTTAACTTGTACTACTGAATTTTCGTGCCACCTCTTTCGATATCATATTCTCCTAATACAATGGTCGATTTTTGGAAATTTTAGAAAAATTTTCGATCGTCTGGCTCGTCGTTGAGTTGTACTACTCGATTTCTAAAAATTTTCGGCCGTCTGGCTTGCCGTTGACTCGTGCTACTGAATTTCCGTGCCACCTCTTTCGATATCATATTCTCCTAATACAATGGTCGATTTTTGGAAATTTTAGAAAAATTTTCGATCGTCTGGCTTGTTGTTGAGTTGTACTACTCGATTTCTAAAAATTTTCGGCCGTCTGGCTTGCCGTTGACTTGTGCTACTGAATTTCCGTGCCACCTCTTTCGATATCATATTCTCCTAATACAATGGTCGATTTTTCGAAATTTTCGAAAATTTTTCTACCGTCTGACTTGTCATTGAGTTTCACTACTTGATTTCGAAACATTTTCGGCCGCCTGGCGTGGCGTTGACTTGTTCTACTGAAATTTCGTGCCACCTCTTTCGATATGATATTCTCCTAATACAAAGTTCAATCTTCGGATTTTTTGGCATTTTTCGCAATTTTCGGATTTCTACTAGGAGAACATGATAGCAAAAGAGGTAGCACGAATTTTCGTTGATTTTCGTTCACGTTAATTTTCTCTAATTTGAGTAATAATGCTTTTTCCAAATTTTTTATATCGAATGTTCGTATGATGAAGTGGGGAGAAGAAGAACACAGTTTTCATTCATTACATATTCTTTATTCAATAAAATTAAAAAATGCAATACATTACACAATGGACATCTGCGCATATCGAAATAAAAATAAAGAAAATGCAACAATGTGTTGCTCGTCAGAGGCTGTTTTGGACCCATGTTCCACCTTAAGCCAGCTAAAGGTAGACCAAAGCAGGCCAGTGATGTTCAGTGATGTCCAGTGATGTCCAGTGCAGCACTGGAGAATCCTTGGTCAACGGGAAGGAAGGCAAGAGTGGGCCGGGGTGGTGAGGGTGGGCCAGGGCAGCTCCAAGGTCCTTCGGCCTTCTGGTCCCGCAGCACTTCCGCTCACTTCTGAGTGCACACCTCGACTGACTGACCGAGCGCGGCTGCCGAAATCAGGTGCGCGGTGCGCAACTCTCCCACGCAAATTAAGTTCCGTAGACAAGCACTCACTTGTCCATACTGCCAACTAATTTTTTAGTAAAAATAGGTAATAGATCCTGAGGTACAGAATAACCTTTAAATCAGGAACATTTGTACACACTAATTTATTAGTCACAATACAATACACAACAAATTACACCTCAATAAATTTATTAGCTCTGCTTTTTTAACGATTATAGTAATTCCATTTGCCAACTATACTGCCGGGTACTCCCTTGGCTATCTTACCGCTTACTGTTTTTAGTGAAAATGGCTAATAGTACTCGAGATACAGACTAACTTTTAATCCATGTCTTGAGCGTGTCAAAGTAACTTTTATGTATGATTATTAGGAGTATACAAGATACTCGATTCTTACTAATATTCCAGGTTCGTGAGTGATGTTGTGTGCGCTGAGATCTAGTTCAACAATAGGTTGTTCTATTTTGGTAGAGTCGGCATTTCATAATCATAACTTTGCAATTTCGGTGGACAGTTCTTTAATTAACTAAGGTGTAAAATATCAATATCATTCAAGACGAGCAAAGGAGGATTGCAGCCTCACTGAAAAAGTTCATAGTAACATTGATGATACGTAATAAAAAGCATTTTCGTCACAGTAGATTGTTAAACAGACAATTCCTCATTTATATCGTACAAAACGAATCGGCTAAAATCGCACAAGAAATAATTAGTCAATCTATAACAAATTAAAAGTGAGTATTTGCTCCAGGTGCAACTGATTCTTGCCTAATTAGCTATAATATCTTATGGAAACAGCGGCAAGTATTATTTGCTCTTGCTAAACCTCCGTACAGCGCCAATTCGTGCAGCGGAGAAACGCTGAAACTACTCGCCAAATTTTACTCGACGGATAAATGATCGACACACCACCGGTGCCACCTAGCGGTGACACTGGGAAACACTAATTAAGAAAAACCTAAATAACTCGGAAATTAGTGTCTCAAAATTAATGTTCTTAGCCCCAAAATACTCACTGTGTAAAAACACATCGGACCTATACAACAAAAACCTGTTATTATTGCTAGTTATGGTATTCTCGGAAATAGTTTACCGACGGACACAGAAACGATCTCGCCATCTAGCGGCAAAACGGACGAACTAAGCGAACCATATCAGCCGTCAGTAAATCGACAATCCAATAGAAAATTATTAATAATTAATTAGTTCGGTAGAAATTCCATCAAAAAAAATACATGCGTATTCGTAAGAGTTCAAAGAATTCATGGCAAATTAATTAGTTACTATCGATTTTCGAAATACATGTTTCTTTTTTATTTATTGTACTGTCTTTACCACAGTCAGGAAAGTGTCGTTTAGTTCGACCATTTCACCGCTAGATGGCGAGAGCGTTTCAGTGTCCGTCGGCAAGCTATTTCCGAGAATACCATAACTAGCCATAATAATAGGTTTTTGTGACATATGGTCGATGCATTTTTCCACTACGAGTAGTTAGGGCCTAAGAACATCAATTTTGAGCCATTAATTTCCGAGTTATTAAGGTTTCTCTTAATTAGTGTTTTCTAGTGTCACCGCTAGGTGGCACCGGTGGCGTGTCGATTGTTTATCCGCCGAGTAAAATTTGTCGAGTAGTTTCAGCGTTTCTCCGCTGCGCGAATTGGCGCTGTACGGAGGTTTAACAAGAGCAAATGAATCTTGCTGGAATTTGTACTGTACCTTATGGGAAACGCGGCAAAAATCATTTGCGCGAATATCAAGTACACAACGCTTCAGAAAATCAACAATAACTAATTAATTAATGCAAACACTAATTGAAAATTATTTGTAGAGATGCATGAAGGTTCAGTTTAGTACTTTCAGTTGCAAAATAGTAGTGGAAGCGCTTAACATATAAAGGGTTACTGTTTTTGTTCTGCACTAAATATGGCATTTGCATATGAACCTGCCACGTGACCGAACGTGTCATTGCCGTTGACGTATTATTCCATCTCCAGCTCCAAGTTTGAGACGAATAGATCGTCCGATTGCATTTTCTCACAAATAGCTATTATTTAAACGTTTGCTAAATTAGTTATGGCTCTTTTGATTAATATTTTTTTGCCAGTAAGTTTATGTATTTTAATATTCCATACTAGCGGGGCTGTTAATAAATATTCTGCGGCAGCCAATGAACCAAAACAGGATGATCCTTTGGAAATTCTGACATCACTCCGTGACTTGGACAAGCCATTTCGTATGGCAAAATTAAACGTATTATGGATTAAAGCGAAAAACGTGAGTATCATTTTGTTCTAACGTACGAACAAATTCCCATTCATTTACAGAGAATATATTGCAATGAATTGTTTAACAGCGTTTGACTGATACCAAGCTTCAATCAATCTTCAGTGAGTTGAAAATTCACGACAAAGAAGAAATTGCGTATAAACATTTCAAAGCCGATGGTAAGGATCCAAATGGCGAAGAGGAGGCACGTTTAAGGAAAAAGCTTATAGGTAATTAGAAGGAAATGATTCAGCTATAGCATCCAGTGGAGTTGAAATTATTTTTATGACACGGAGACATTCTTTCTTTCTCTTTTTGTTTCTAAAGGGATTATGAGCACGTATGGAATACTGAACCATTTAGATGACACAGAGGATCCTGCATTATTAAAGAAACATAAAGCATTAAACGATGGCAATAATTATGTTTCCAGAAATATGTTTAAGGATAAAAGGTTGAGTAATCTGTGGGTTAAAGCAGAGCTAGCTGGTTTTACTTGTGAGTAGTTATTGTCCATATACATATATTTCATAATCTCTGTAAACCTTCTAATTACACAATCTTCTTTTTGATCAGCTGAAGAACTAAAAGCTTTGAAAGAAGAATTCCAGCATCATCAAGATAAAGTTGACGAATATATGAATCTTTTGAAAGACGTGAAATCTGGAGACCCAGAAAAACATGAAAGTTGGTAACCTTGAACTCTGCACAGAATATTATATACAATATATTTTCTATTTAATTCATACATTATGTACATAGACAGTTTACATCACAAACCAGAAAAATGGAATCTCTTAGAAGAACAAGAAGAAATGACTAATGAATTGCCTGGAAAGAAATTGAATCATGTTGAAAAAGCAAGACTACTTAGGTACACGCTACAATAACAATGAGTCATTTGTTTGCATTTTATGCAGTATCATTTTGTTTGTAGGGACAGCCACTTGGATATCCAAAAAGGATTCGATAGACTGGATAAATTAACCGGTGAAGGTCCAAACCACAAAGATTTTGTGGAACCTAAAGTACAAGGGCTATGGCGGTTGGTGTTAGAAGGGCAATTTTCTCCAGAAGAACGTGCTTCGTTGAAAGTAACTATGCGCTGAATTTTTGTTTATAGTTAGTGAAACTCTTTTTATATATACGATACGATGTATGGTTTCATTGTTTTCTGTAGGAAGAACTACTCCATTACGAGGGAAGACTACTAAAATTGCGTCACCTACACACGGAAGCTGCACTGGAAGTCGCGCGCAAAAAGAAAGCTAACAGCGTTGATAATTCCACTAACGAGCAACGAATCAAAAAGCAGGCTAGAACAGTCCAGAAGCTTCACATGGATCTTGAAGCGAAAATCATGCAAAAACACACCGAACTTTAATTCGTAACGAGTTGAATAAATTTTATAAAGAATATTAACGATATATGTTTTAGAAAGAGTATTATTTTATAATTATATTTACAAGCTTGTATGAATATTTTATTAAGTGAAACCGTAATGAAATATATGTGATCCGTAATTTAATATAAAATACGAGATAAGTTTGACAGGATTACAAATTTTATCATGTTTGTTACAATAAATGTTTTCTTATACAGTACTCTGGGTTTTTTTTTCTACTGTTCTATACGCTTGGTAACGCATGATACATCAATGTTACCATGACGACTTCCAAATTGTTAAAGTCTTCACGGTACACAATACGGTTATTATTCGATACGTTAAATCGCGAGCGAGAATTAGAATAAATTTCGTATCGTACGAGTGAACTGAGACAGAAGTCATGGCGACAGCAATAAAGGATAGGACTATACCTACCTTGGATACTTTGGTGAAATATGACAATCCAGTGTTGGACGCAACTCGTCCGGAAAAGGTTTACTAATTCGATTTCTTTCTATGCTGCAATTAAGAAGCCGGGAGAGAAATAACTTAACTCTATGTTCGATGATTGAGTCAGGTGATTAAGGAGTCAGGACTGAAAATTGGAGCAACAGTCTGCAAAGTACAAACTACTGCACCCATTGTTGAGGCACGACACGAGACTATAGACATCTTGAACAGGATTTTACCACCGAAGAAATGGGAAGAGGATGGACAGACATGGACGCAACAAGTAATTTCATTGGCAAAAGTATCCCCGATGCAATTTGCAATTCTATTTTTGCTCATCTTCATGTATATGGTTCACACGCATAGGTTTCGAGCACACCTGCAACAAGATTGGACGTTATTAATCTGCAGGAGCAACTTGACATGAAATTGCAGCAAAGACAGGCAAGAGAAACTGGTCTGTGTCCTGTTCGCAGGGAGCTTTACACACAGTGTTTCGGTAATAGTTTCTCTCTTAGCATTTTCAATTCTCTGCATCGATTGGAACAGCGAATACGTTACTTTCCAGACGAGATAATACGTCAGGTGACTGTAAATTGCGCTGAACGCGGTATACTCTTACTTAGGATACGAGATGAACTAAAAATGACATTGGCTGCTTACCAGATATTGTACCAAAGCAGTATCGCTTTTGGTATGCGAAAGGCACTACAGGTGGGTGTTTGTAGGCGTTTGTAAAATGAGAAAAGATTCTCTGAGAAGAACTCTTGTAGGCTGAGCAAGGGAAAGAAGATTTAATAGCTACTGCCGATGAATTAAGGGTGCAGAAATCAGATTTGGAGAAAACCGTGGCGGAATTGAAGCAGAAATTTGATCAGGCTCAGAAGAGGGCGGCCGAATTGAGAGAAGCTGAGGAAAAGAAGCATAACGAAGAGATACAATTTCTCAAAAAGACGAATCAACAGCTTAAGGTATTGGATCGGGTGTGAAAGGAAAGACGTTGTTAGAACACTTCTCCATGAATTACTCTATTTCAGACTCAGCTAGAAGGTATCATTGCACCTAAGAGATAAAATGAAGCTGTAACAGAAGATACAAGAATACACACGTTAATCTATATAAATACATTTCTACATTTTATTTACTTTAATACAATACGAGGATCGGTATAAAAAATTGTCGAAAGTTGTATCCACTTTCTCACTTATTTAAAGCATCGAAATCAATTGTAAGGTTTTCCGTAGTTGTACATTGTTCAAGGTAAATTTGCACTTACATATACGTAGTTCTGTTTACAAATTCATGTGTGTAACATTGTCAAAAGTATAAATATTGCTTAATAGAAAACAGGTATATATATATAATATATAAACATATATATTATTTTTCATCCTATAGTACCAGTATACTTCGCTTCAACATTTCACGGTTTATTTATCACTAATGTTCAGCAATCAGTTGTATTGTTAAGAAAGAATACGAAGCTGTAAAAGTACGTAATAATTATTATCATTACTACATTCAATGTTGATGTAAAGTACCATTGTATGTAAGATGTGTTTAAAACTGAAAACGTAACGGTTAGCTGACAATAAAGCAGTATAAAAAATGATTCTATAGCACGTCGTTATAGTGTCAACAATTTTGACAATGAGGTTGAAATGTTCCAACAAAATTCGATCAGGTTTGTGTAGAAACCGAGCGCGTTCGAAAGTTCTTAACACTGTAACTATGACAAACGTTTCTCTTATATTTGAAAGTGTATATTCCACAATTATAACAATGGCGACGTTTATTTCGTATACGTGACGACGACTTTTTTGCTGTATATAGGTTTCCAAGAACTCATTTTGTAAATAAGTCTTTCCTTTTTATATTCTACAGAGATATAATTAATATTGGCACTTTACCAGTTTTGTTTCAATAATTTTGACAACGTTAGGTATTAGACTCATCGCTAATAGTGTAACATGGACACAGTACATGAACTTAGATTTAACGGACATATAAAGAAGTGTAGATTGCTTTCTTTTTTCTTTAATATAACATTACAAATAATGTAGTGATTGGTCCCGCTCCCTTAATCGCACTTTACACCGCAATTAATTAGTGTGCTTGTTTCTGTTAATATTGGTTACACGCTATATGTATAATTTTAAGGACTTTTAACAATACGGTTTCGTGTTCTTAAAAACAAAAATTTCTTTTCATTTATATATATATTGCATTTTCGAATTAGTCAAAGATTTTTAGGCAGGCATGAGATTATAAATACTGCTACTTGATGACATGAGACATGCCCCTATTTAACGTATACAATTATGCCAAAGTGAATATAAATTAATTAATTATTTAAATTCATTCCTATTCATTCATGCATCGTAAAATAAAATATGCCAATGAGGAAGTATAACAAGCGTTAGCATAAATAATATAAAACGATTAAAAATCATAAAATAAAATCTTGAATAGTATAGTATATATAAAACATTTTGTAAGATCAATAGTCGTATTTATTACAAAGTGTGGCAACGTTCACATTAAACCGAATTATTTAAATTAATAATATTTCTTCCTAAAACATGAATAATTAAGAACTGTTGGTACTCAACAATGAGATTAAATACAATGTGCTTTTAAAATGAGTCTCAGTGTGAATTAAAACAGTATTATTATTATTAATATTATTATTATTATTATCATATATATAACATATATATTAATTTACTTAGTTCTAAAGAAAAATAAATAAAATACTTTACAAACCACAACTATATATGTGGTTCACATTATTAATTTAATTTTGATGCTAACTAAATATAACGTATGTTACAAATGTCTGAATTGCCAATTATATAATTTCATTGAAGTTTAAGAAAATATTGTTCTCCTGTATTCCGCCTATGTCCCTCTCATTGGTACCGCTTGTATTTATTAAATACAAGAGGACGGCCTAAATTAGTACCAATTCAAGATCAGAAGTATTGATCATTGTTGTTTAATATAATACAACAAAAATTGTAAAAGGGAATGTGCATCGTTTCACGTAGATTAACGTAATATTGAATCGGACGATACTGTCTAAGTGTATTTCATAAAATAATCATAATGGTACTAAAATGACGGTAAAAATACTATTCTCGACATTACATAATTCTTTCACCAGTGACATTTCAACATTTCCAAGATTAAGGATAATTCTATGCAGTTCGAATTCGCGCGACTCAAAGTTACTGTAAAATTAGTGATTCTATAAAATAGGAAACACGAGAAAAAAAAACTGATTATTATCGATTATGATACTGCACCAGTCCACAGATAATACGGTACTAATATTAATATGAACAGCATGTACGTTAAATACCAAAATTATAGCACGACACGTGATGAAAAATAAATGTAGTCTCACCTAAATTGTAGTTAGCTGCATAAAACGATGGGTAGAAAAACAAAAAAAAAACTGTATCTTACGTAGCGTACGCGCATAACTACGCCGTGATTCGGCAATGCACGACGAAGGATCTGTAATACTACATGCACCAATACAATAAGCTTTCCGAGTATGAAGTGGATGTAATAGAATTGGAAATTATGCTTTTGCGACGGTCGTTATCAGATGGAGTTTCTCCACTAATTTTCCTTGTACCTGTCTTTCAATTTCTGCACCGATATACCTTTGGTCAGTGGCGACCTTTCTTTGAACGTTTCCTTTTCTTTTTCTTGGACGTGACGATAGTGTTTGCACTGATTTTAGGAGCGGCACCTTCGGTGGCACTTGTAGTTAGAATCGTTTCGGTTTTCTCTTGCGGAGTACTCACGGCAGAAGACTTTTCGGTAATCTCTTCGCTCTCGCTCTCGCATTCGCTGGCTCCTGTCCCAGTTATGCTTTCTATCTCATCTTCCGCGTTACTTAATTCCAGCGAAATAATCTTTTCTCGCAGAGTTTCAACCTAGTTGCACAAACGAACGTCTTGTCAATTATACACACCTACCACACGTACCAGAAGTGAAGTAAAAATATTTTACATTTACATAATTGCCAAGTCGTTGTACATCGAATTACAAAAAGGTGAGTTCAATCGTGAAACTTTACAACTAGTGTCACCGGAATAATTTTAATTGTATATACCATTTACCACCGAAAACAACTACGACAAAGTTAAATCACTCAAAAGGATATATACTTACGCATGCTTAGAGGAAACTATTAGATAAGAAAAACCAATAGTAGTAGTAGCATTTACCAATAGTGTGAGTAGAGTTTGTTAGTGATCAGTGGAAATGAAATCAATTGCTCAAGGTGGTGCAGCTTGCACTTCCATGGTCAATGTTGGATTCTTGGAACAACAAACGTAACCATCGTGAACTAATTTATAATCGTCCTAATACTAATTTGTATCGTGTGCGTGGAAGCAAGTCAAAATAATGTTTGTTTAACAGCGGCATGCACACACGCACGTAAACACCCATACGCAGCAAACATACACGCAAAGTGACACGGAGAGACTCCTCGCAGAGGTATGCAACCACGATATGAACAGAAAAAAAAAACAAAACAAATCTATGGAAGTTCAAATCTGGAAAAATGTTTGTACAAAGTATTTTTGGCTACAAAATGTGTGTGTGTGTGTGTGTGTGTGTTTTTGTGTGATCGCTTCGGTTCAATTTCAATTGTACTCGAGGGGCTCGAAAATTTCAGCTAAGGTAAAGAAAAGAATACTCGGATGGCTATCGTTAGACTAGCCATCAGACCATCTTTGTGTGCCGCTCACTCATCAAACCGCTTCTAATTGGTGATACGTGATGTATATTATAATATATCAGAGAGGAGGTATGCCTGGTGCTTATGTGTTCTGTGCAACAATTTTAGAATCTATAGTACCTGTCGCTCAATGAGCTTCTCGACGTACTCGACTGTTCGCACGCGACGTTCACCCGTCACCTCATCCACATACTCTTCGGTACGTCGAGTGACCTTCTCGTCCACTACTTTTTCCGATTCGCGTATCTCTTTAGGGGGACCCACCTTGCTGCGTACAGCAAGTTTGGGGAAATCTGCGCTAGACGGCCGTAACGTAGTAGCGAACTATAATTGGTAGGCAAGACAAAGAAGGTGGTGTTGTAGTTACATAACATCAAGATAATCGACAGAACGAACACTAAAATGTTAGGAGCCACAAGACGAGAGCAAAAGAAGTAATTAGTAAATAAATATTATATCTGGTTAAATCGACCGGGTATCGCGTTTGTATCAGTGATGCTGGTTAATTCGTTTCTCAGACACGCATAACTCGGTTAGAGATTCAAGTAGTTAATCGACTGATGGTATATAGATCTCAGTGGATGCGAGAGCATGATTCCCCACGTATGCTTACATCGGCTGGCTTTTCTGGTTCCAGGACAGGACTGACAGCGTCCGTGGAATCCGCTGGCGTGTCCGTTTTATTCTGCGTGGTGTCCATCATCTCGCTCATTTTCTTTATTACTATCTGCGCCTGAAGCGCGTCCTGCAAACAAAGTTTCCAATTAGTATTACATAATAAATGGCGGTGATCAACGCTAAACCTGCCATCACTGGTCAAGCTACTGGCGATTATTATTATGTGAAAGATTATTGAGAATCCGTTTAGTAGGATTCCGGTAGATAAAATATTAAGCAGGCAACGCGTGCCAGTTAGATGCTAGTGCTCAATAGGTCTAGCATGAAGGATTAGAGCACACGTTGAACGAAGGAAGGAAGATGAGAACGTATACTGTACTTGTTCGAGGGACTTTAAACGCGCCTGTCTCCACGCCGCTCGTTTCTCTGCTCTGAGTGCTCTTTGCTCAGCAGGACTCAAATTATCCTCTTCATCCTCATCCGATACGATGCCCTACAAATCAAGAAGACCGTTAGAAAGCTAATGTTGCTTTTGTAGTAAAGATTTCTTTATTGTTCACCGGTCAAAGTATATTATATATATAAATATCTCTCCCTCTGTCTCTCTGTGTGTGTGTCTCTATTTCTTCTTGTTCGCATTGAATCATTTCAATCGATCACTAAATACCATATACATATCACAGCGTAGTGTGTATCGTTTAGATAGCCTTGTCGAAAAGATTTACTTAGAAAGCGAGTCTCTCACACTTAAACAATGCCTCGAATTGTGTCCAATTCTGTTCGAAAAACACGGTATGCAATCGACGTAGTACACATGATCATTTCTCTATATACATGTACATCGTTAACGAATTGCAGTGATTAAAAAGATTCAATATAAAATCAATACCTCCTGTACCAATTTCTCCTTCAAGCGACGTTCTGCTTTCGCTGTCCGTACACTGCTTGGAAGGTTCTGCAGAATGGGGATCGAACTTCGCGAGCTCAGTCGGCTACTGCAAGGTAACGAGCATGCACACTGACAAATCATATACATGTGCCAAATGTTTGAATGTTTATTCGTTTGAAGAAAAATAAAAACGAGGTACAAAAAAGCGACGTTCAGGTGTGTACAAAGGCGGAAGAAAAAACTAAAAAAAAGGAGGATATTACATGATTTATATACAAACGATAAAAATTACAAAAAAAAAAGAGAAAAATCAGACTACACTACACAACACCTAAATCTATGTAACAGAGCGTGTGTAATATATAGGTAGGTGCTAGGTAGACTCTAAGAAGTAATTCTAATGCGCGCCGCGACATTTCGCTTTGTTCAGCGGTTGCGCTTTTGTTCTTCTAAAAATCATACCATGGATAGAAGATGTTAGTGTTAAATAAATAACGATTCGGACCACGGATGCATATGCGTTTACAGATATATCATTCTAGCGTCAGCTGAAAGCTTTTCTTCCCTCGCCGAGAGAATGTCAATTTGCATAGAGATCCGCGGTCGAGCAATAATTAATATATTTATAATGATTGCATATTTATAATGTTTGTTTAGGTGCGCTTTGCTTGCAGTGCGTGTGATAATCATGTGCTGAAGCATACGTTCTCTTTTTGTTGTTGTGCGGGTGGAAAAGTATATTTCAGTACGCATAATACTCGCAAACCTATCACCTTGTCTTAATTAAGTGAGATATGTAGTTTTATTATGCAATTGTAAACATAACCACAACCTTAACTGCAAGGTACAATGTGAATCTCGTCAGTCTATGTACAAGTATACGTTATTCCATTAAAAAAAGAAAGCAATCGCTAACACATATCAAAATTACTTGTACGCTGGATCTAATAAAGCATGCATAATATAATCAAACAATAGTCAAAACAATAAGCACCCGTTTACAAGATATATATATAATATATATATATGTATGTATATATATTTATATACATATATATACATATATAGGAATTTGAAATTGTCGCAGACAAAAAATACTGATATGTACACAGTGTTTGGACACACTCTGTATATGCCGTTGCATTTCTCTTTTCAAGTATAAACTTTGCTATAAAAATAATATATCTTCTGCATTACGTTCTGAGGCATATCGATCGATAATCAATTTTACAATATTTTCAACGAAACGAATTTAACTATGTATTTGATTTAAAAACAAAAATACAGCTGCCTCGAGAAATACTTATACGTAATAGAAAAAAAAAGAAAAGCAAGTCTAGATTGAATACCTTACAAATGGAAAGTGTAGCTTGTATAATTACATCGTTTTACACTTCTATGTACAAAGATACGTGATAAGCTACTATCGTGAATTAAGTAGAGAAGTGCTGTAATACTCGTGTAAATACACTAACCTAAATTATGTCTCTTTATACTTTTTGTCACAAGTGTTCGAGATCTATTGAGATCCAGCTCGCTACGATAACAAGTTTCAAACAATAATACATCTTACAAATGAATAAAAATTATTAATATTTTTGTCCGAATTAAGACGACGAACGTGTTTCATCTCTAACGAAGTTTAAGATTTGAATTTTGTTTCTGTGTGCAGTTTGGAATTGTCGTACTCTTTTCTGTTCCGTTTTCATTCGTATCAGTGAATGGTATGCAGATATATGAAGAGATCCAAACAAAGAAAGAAATAATAGGGTAAAAAGAATTTTAATCACCACACTGTCAAATGCAGAATGAGTACAACTTAGCTTACTTAGGCCGTCGATTATCCCGATCTTCGAGCGTTTCCTCCAAATCTTCTAGACCTTCGTTTTCATCGAGCTGCGCCCACGATTTTAATTCATCCCGTGTTAACGTTGCAATTTTCTTCTCTGAATACACATAATAATAATATGTAATCATTACAGATTCGTATACCGGGGAAAAAGATTAAAAATATAGTCGAGAATGAATATTCACCTTCTTCTTGTTTCATTTTCTCTACCTCGTCCTGACTGAGGAAACTGAATACTTTGTCTAAAATGTAGAACATGAAACAATTCAGTTTTCTAATATCATGAGAGCTTGGCTAATTGAATGCTTCGATTAATACCAAACCTGTTTTAGGGGAAGGTTTCAAATGTTCCTCCATGGCACTTTCAAACAATTTCTTCTTATCGCTAACCGACATCTTCACTAACGGTGGGGTTGGTGACGGTGTTGGCGAAAGCTGTATTTTAAAACTTCATATTAGCAACAGATATCGACAAGTAATTCGTCCAAATAATACAACAAACTTCGAACGGAAGTGCATGCAGTAATCCTATTCGTTAGAATTTACTTCGACCTATTGTTAATACAACTGGCAATGTTTCACTCCGTACTTCCACCTGTTACTGTTACATGCTCGCTAATGCATGGATAATTCCCAAAGTGTGTCCAGTGTGTAATGCAGTTTACGTAATATTGCTATGAGAGAGATACCAGTGGAATTATCTCGGTGTCTAATGTAATGTTGTGCCATGCAAGCTTCATCGTAGAGAGACAATTCCATCGGTGGCTCTTACCGTGGTGAGTGTCAATGAGAAAGAGAATCTACGAGTCAAGTAAAAAAAAAAAAGAAAACGTACCAGCATTCTCAGTGCTGAGTAAGTCAAGTAAAGTCGTATAGTTAGAGCTAGTTAAACATGCTTGTTGAACCCACCTCAACCTGATTATTCCCACCAACAGAGCGTGCGTTCTGCGGTTTGCTAAAGGAGGTCGAAGTGCCAAGATGCCTCGCGGGTTCAGGAGCAGTCAGAGGCGTTGGAGGAAGTTTGAAACGCGTGCGAGTCTCCGTGGGGATCTGATAAGAGACCCTTTTGTGAGAGGAGACTTCACTTGGCGGAGGAGTAGGTTCGGACATGAGTTTCTCTTTGTTGACTGTGACGGGAGAACTATGGTCGGTCGACTCTTTCGAAAGAGGAGGAAGATCAGCGAAGGTAATGCTACGCTTTGGTATAGAACTTTTTTTCCTTGGCGAGGGTAAGGTAGTGGCAGAGACTGGAGACTTGCTTGGCGAATAGTCCACTGGTGTCCCAGCTCTTTCTTTCCTTAGCGACTGAGTAAATAACACCAAGAATTGTATTAGTATTATCAAATCGGCGACGCTTCACGCACAGAGCTAATGCGTACAAGAAAAATTCGACGGTAAAGCTACTATGATATTCGGAGAAAAGCTATACTTGAACTTCTACGCTAGGCGTTGGTTCTTCTCCAACTGTGCGAGGGACTAGCGATTATTATACTTTAAAAACAGATTTATTTTCAGTACTACATCTCATACAAAATCTATATCAGAAAATGAAAAATGAATCGGTTTCGAACTTGTTTATGCAACCATCGTGATTTTTTTTTTCTTTTGCTCTTTTCGTTCCTTTTCTCTTGCCTTTTTACCATCTATACACTCAGTATTATATATCAATTGTACTATTATTGCAACAATTCATGCAGCTTCGCGCATAATCTTGTTCGTTATACCCTTCCGTTTTGTTCTTTTATAAAGTTACTTCGCATTTGTACCCTATTCTTTCATCCCTCCGCAACTCTGTATCAATGCATCTCAAGAAATTCTGAAACGACTACTATTATCGGTTAATCGTTCTTCTCCCAACAAATTCCAACTGATTAACAGGAACTGTGTGTGTGTATATGTGAGAGAGAGAGAGTGTGTGTGAGTGTGTTGTGTTCTTTTTCCGCGTTACTACGAGTATGAACATGAAAAAACGTACCCTCCCGCGGTCCATAATCTTAATATGATAAAGATAATAATATATATATGTATATATGTATGTATGAACTATTTTTCAGAAGAACCTGGCGCATTGACACATCCGATTAATAAAGCACTGCATGTATCTTTCGTTTTATTACACGTCGTTCAACTGGAACTTCAACATTAACATTGTTTAATATTTTTCTTTCTTTTCTTCTTCCGTAGTATTTTTTTTTATTATTTTTATTTTTTCGTAAGTTAGATAAATACTATCTTACTCTGATACTTTGTAATAATATATAAACATCTGGTCCATTAGATTTAATGTCAACATGTAACATTTATAGAAAATTTGTAGAGTACAGTACACTGATTTATATTTCAATAATGATATGAGTTTACTGCAGCCAGTGACCATCCAATGAGTGCTAGCATTTGTAACTCGGAAAGTATGCTAGACGTATAGACACCTTATCAAACAATAATGTTTCACGTCCGTTGCGGACGTGTCGTCCACCTTCCTTGCCTCAACTGTACAACGTTCTATAATAAGGTAATAGTAATTAAAACCAGATATTCTTGGGTACAACACTCCTCTAGCTAGTGATACATGCATCGATCATCTACTTTACGATTCAAATGATTTTGTATAGCTATAGAATGATGTTTATGCTTCTGGAATATAAAAGACAACATTTCCTCCAGTGTCAACCGAGGATACAGAACAGAGTTCTCTTTACATAGAAATCTAGTCTATTGATCTGTTGATCCTGTTGCTATGCCATGTATCACAAAAGGGAACACGTTAATGACAGTGACAATTGTCTATTGCGTGGAATGCAAGTCTCGGGTATATTGGATATAGCAACGACTTAAAAGTAACTTAATATACTCCAACTTGACACTCACGCATCACGGGTACCGTTACTCACACAAGCGAGTATACAAAAATTGAAATATATATATACACGTGTATGCGTGTGGACAGAATACCGAATAATCAACTGTTTAATTCAGGCCTGTCCAACTTCTTCGTCGCGGGCCACGCGGTACCCACAGTATACGATAAAAATAGGCGATGGAAACAAATGCCATGAGTTTCTGGCGATACGACCAAATAGGAGAACGTCACTTCCAACCTTAGCGGAATGAAGAAACAAGAGAACGGGGCCAATTGTGGCCCGCGGGCCACGGTTGGTCAGGCCTGGTTTAATTGATCGAGCGTAGCCTCGGTTCTGTGACTAAAAGTACCAATTCTCCGCTGTCATTGTAGCTCCCCTTCCTTTGGTAACTTTGGTCGTGGTACCCGGTAGAAGTTCATACAATATTCTTTTAAGCTCAATACATTTTACAACAATCACCCGTCGCACATATTTCTCTAACATTTTTCATCGGATAGACTGCAAAACAATTCTAAGAATCAATGTACAAATATAGCTAAAAAATATCCGTTAAACACGCGGGAACGTTTTTTTGTCTATTCGACTTCTGTCTACCTATCACAGAAATATTTTCTCTCATGTTCTTCATCTCTCAACCGGTATGCACAGGCTGACTCAGCCAAGCGTACCACTTAAATGACTGGTAAACCATTTGGTATGTGAAACAAAATGTTTGAAACGAAAGTCTTAATGCTACTTTCGAAACCATGCAACCTTCGCACCATTTTTTCATCTACCGAACAGTTTACAAGTGATTCGGCTGGCACGCTTAGCTGAATCGCTCTGTAAAATATATGTATATATATATATATATATTATTTATATATCCACAAACGAAGGAGGCGACGATATACATACATATATGTACACGAGAGTCTGTAGCTAAGGAAGATATATCACATTCTCTGTGATGATTATAATTCTTATCATCCCTCATCTCGGGCCAAAAGCAAGAAACCAATCACAGAACCAATCCAGCCAGTCAGCGTGTTCGCAATAATACACTTAACATTATAATGGCAGTTTCAGTAACAAACGGAGTAACGATAGTTAAAATTGTATAATAGTGTGATGCCCATGGAACGCAATAAACAATGATTATTATGCGAGATTAAGGGGTCTTCCTACTTCAAGCTCGAGAGTAATCAGTCTAGAACCTGCAAGCTTCCATTTTACAGACACAGATATTTTGATCTCGAATTCAATCGACACGGGGCTGCTCTCCGGGATGTTAACGAGAGAGAGAAAGAGAAAGAGAAAGAGAGAGAGAGAGAGAGAGAGAGAGAAAGAGAGAGATAAGCCTAATTTTCGCCGAGAACAAAAATTTCAAAGGACAGAAAATTCAAGCAGACTTCCAAGTCGTGCCAAGACTCGAAAATTCAACACGTTGCTGTAGAATGCGAATAAGTTCGGAGTTGTTCACACCTGCACGGTAGAAAGACCTCTTAAAGATATGACTATTCCTTAGAATAATTTATTATAGCACAGTCCTGCGGATTCAGAGGTATGGACGTAGACACAGGGGAAATGAGTAGAGGGTCGAACGACTCACTCCTGTTAGAGGGCAGCCAAAGTAGCGCTATCACCTTCCACTGTCTGTAAACAGGTGAAATATCTCTTGTTTTTTCTTTTGCTGCTCAGGAGAGCATGCGACGCTAAAGAACACTGATAAAATTGTACACTTTCATGCGTCACATATGTATGAACAAACAAGTAATGAGTCTCGTGTCCGGCGTACACGATAAAAAGAAAGGGGCAAATAATACAAAGACTTGGTGTTCTAGCGACGAAGAAACGGGAGAAACTCAATCCAACATCTATCGCGAGCGTGAATTCAAAGTGTCGAAGAATCCTCTCTTTTTTCATTTTATTCTTCCTCTATCGTTACTATTTTATTCGACGCGTTGCGAACACAGATCGGTCGATTTGGTTTTAATGAGAACTAATGAGATACATTTACAGTGAGAACTATACTACACTTGTTCATGCTTTTATGCGAACACGTATAAAGATGCATAATTTACAGTCCGATGGTGTAGGGATGGAATTTCCGATTCTACGAGTTGTTAGGTAGGAGCTGTGATTTCGATCGGTGTCGTTGTACTATAATAATCTTGTAAGGTTCGCCCTCGCGAAATGAAATATTTTGATACGTCCCTCCTTTTGTTCTAACGCCATTAATAAAGAGTGTAATCGTTTCTGTTAATAAATTATACGTATATGTGTATCCGCAGCGTACACGCGCATTCACAGTATGAGGAGATTGATGTATGATTATATTAACTGTTAATCGAATGTAAAGACCATGCATTCTTTTTAGAGATCAAGCTTCAAATCAGATGCAACGTTGGTCTACATGGTTCTACCAGTAAAATATAGAATATGAAAAAAAGAAGAGGGCAAAACGGTTCCGAAAAATAAAAATTGAATTTAGTAATCTACGCATATCAACGTCTCATACATCATAAATACATACTAACTTAACAGGAAATCAAATCATATCGAAACCATCTAATGTACTCCAGAATAAAACTAGAAAATATTGCCTGGAACGGAAAGTTCATGCGTTTTTTACACAAATTGTAGTTACTCTTTTGATTTCATAAACATGGTTGTGTATTTTAAGTGTTTCATTTTCATTTTTTCATTGTTAAAAAGAAGACGGTATTAAAAAACTCGTGGAACGGTGGGACAAATCATATCAACGATTAAATATATCAGTTTTTGTAAAAACAATACGGTGGAATTTATTTCGAATAGAACCGCACGAACCTTCCGTTCAACCGAATACTATGTCCATATAGAAACCAAGACTTGTTAGTAAAATTAACCACTGCCTGAATATTATTAATCGATGCTATCAATACCATGCGTTACACGTACATTTCAATACGAAACAACAGGGATACTCACATTTGTATTTTGCGGTGCTAAAGTGTGTTTGCTCATCACGATCGTAGTCGTTTTGAGATCCTTGGTGCCACCCGGTGATTTCGGTGGCACCATGTCCACGGGACTGTTTGATTTGCTGACTAATGATTCAGCTGCTCTTACTACGTCTAATACCTGCGCACGTGCAATCGAACGAGATTAAATATCGTCTTCGACCGATAAATATGTGTGAGAGAAGGGTGTCAGTTTATACTTTTTCCGGTGTAGATTTTTCTCTGTGCTCGATCAGAGCACGCTCCCTTTCCTCTTGTTCCCACGCAACGAGCTCTGCCTTCATCTCCTGCTCCTGCCTGAGCGTCGCAGCCTCCTCGTCGTCCCGATCCAAACTGGAGACGCTCTGCGACAAGGACTTGTTGCCGTCCGCCGAGGGATCCTTCGAATCCTTCGACGTCTTCGACTCTTTCGATTCCCTTCCGTCCGCCACTGGAAAGAGAGGCTCCACCTCGCTCTTGTCGTACCCTTTACAGACGACCAACGTAATCGTGTTCCCAGAACACCGAAGTATGTTTACTGCCTCCTGATGCGTCGCGCCTAGCAACGACGTACCGTTCACCTCCAATAGTCTCATGCCCACCTACAATCCCGACAATGTTGTAGAAACAACAACTCCCGAACAAAGTGTACGGTCAGCGAAATGTCCACAGTACCGCTAAAAATTTCACGGAATTTTGATCTCATGAAATACAGTATTCTTTATTACCCAGTAGGCAATTTACTATGAATTTGCCACCAAAATTTGTCTACAGATCCATCTGTTCCCGCATTAGGCTCGGTATTTGAGCGCAAAATTTGCAGGCAGGATTCCATGCCAAATCAAGACCAAATCGAGGTCAAACCTTGGCTTCGTTATAGAGGGCAGGTCGGTCGCACTAAGAGTGAACCTAACCTTGCTCTAAGAGTAAACCTTGCTGCAGGAGGGAAAACGGAAGTAAATTATTGAAAATATATGGAATTTAAAATTATATAATTTAGAAATTTAAATAAAATTCTACTTTTCCTCCTACAGCAAGGTTTGTACTCGTAGAGCAAGGATTTAATGCGACCGACCTGCCCTCTTTAACGAAGCCAACGTTTGACCTTGATTTGGCATGGAATTTTTCCTGCAAATCTTTCACTCAAATTCCGACCGATTTTGGTGCCAAATTCGTAGAAAATAGAGACCAAATTCTACTCCAAGCAGGGGTTAGTACCAAATGGACAAGCTTTTTGCTCGCAAAGTGTGATATAAATGTTGCGCAAAATTTGCTCGGGACACATTAGGCTAACTGGATAATTGGAACTGCAGAAATTTTGCGGACCGTACGAACGAATACATTGCACCAGCCGTAAAGTACCTTCAGTCTTCCGTCTCTTTTAGCTGCACCGCCGGAATTAATTTTCGATATAAAAACACCCTCGTCCGTGTGATCCATGGGATTTCCCTTCTGTCCTCTCAGGCCACCCTTGATGTGCATGCCCAGCTTCTCGCCTGGCTCTTTCGTGATGACCAATTCCTAAAATGTCGCGAACAATCAGCATTGATTCTACTACACACGATTGAACAGCTTGTACACACCTACTAATAATTCTTACGAACGAGTAATAGGTTAGATCATCCCACAAGTTGCGTTATTTCTTACTCTAAGTATACAATTTTGACACTAGGCTTGTGAAGCACTAAAAGCTACTATTTCACATTACTTTATGAAAATAACAAAAGTGCAGGGCAAGGGAACCAATTACTGTTCCTATATTAATTATACGTATTTTTAAAGCATAACGAATATTTAAAAAGCGTATATAGCATATATATGAACGGATTATAGGCACAATAATTGGGTCCCTTATCCTATATTTCTGTTACTTTTACAAAGTAATGTGAAATAGTTGCTTGTAGTGCTCCGCAAGGCCAGTTTTAATATGAAGGGGGTACCCCCACAGTAACTGGGTCCCTTACCCTATCTATCCAAATAGCTAGCCATTTGTAAAAATAATACATATCCGAATAACTATGTTTGTCGAATAATTCCTCTCAATAATCGTAAATTAAATATATTAGACTGGAGTTAGAGCGTCAATATAATCACACGCGACTTACGGAACGATCCAGTATATGCTACAGGTGCGATTTAAATGGCAATTAGAGTTCTAAGCGATCTCAGCCTAAGCATGAAAGCGATTGCACGTGATTCAGTGGCGAGATTGCTTGCAGAAGCGGATCAGAGGGGATGAAGCGCAACACACACCGAGAAATGAAAACGATTGTAGGTCAAGTAGATTGAGTACTTACTGTCACAGGGATGTACTCTATTTCGACCAGCTTGTGAAACAAATTATAGACAATGGCATTAAGTGTGAGGATCGATGAGAGTGCAGCACCGAGTGCCGGAACGTTCGCAGACAATAAAAACCGATCGGTAAGCATAAGAAATGGTATTTGATCGGTCCGAGAAACGTGAAGTGCGTGGAGAAATCAATAAACATTGTACTCGTTTCATCCGACCGTCTATTCAGCCTACTTTTCCTCGGACAGAAACGCGAGACTGTTATTCTCAACTTGACGGATCCGATATATCAGAGTGAAGCTGTGATACAGTACGCGCATTCCTTGTGAATTCGTGGTCTGTAGAATTGCACTCTGAAGCGTGTTCGAACTATAGAAGCTGTCTCATAGTTAAGAAAGCGGAATTGTTGTGCAATGTCAGCAAGCGCTTTAAGCAAGCATACTCGATAGACAATTACCTGATAATTGTCCGGCAATGGATCGTGTTGAACGGTGAGCACAATTTGATCACCTGGCCGTAGAAGTTCCATCACAGCCTCTTGGTGTGTCGCTTTTGTTACGTCTGTACCGTTCACTTTCAATATTCTATCACCCATTCGCAATTTTCCTGACTTTGCAGCTATGCCACCAGGAACGACCTAGTTGGAAAGAAGAATTAGTGACATCCATCGTCTATGAAATCATTAACACTAGGTTTACGAGACTCGACAAAATGATGGGCTCTTATACTACGTCTACCGGAAAGTTCTGTCCGATAGTGTCACACCCAGTGACACTTCAAATTGACTTCGGTTGATTATCTCGCTTTATTATTGTATTTACACACATGTACTCTCCTAAAACGACGGAAAGTATATTCTACAATAAATATTATTAAACGTATGAAAATTGTGTTATTTTATTTCAATTCAAAAACTGTCAGAACTTTTCTGTAGACATAATATCTTAAGATTTACGATGATTAAGATTGTAAAAATGTGTCAAAGTTATTTCTCGCGGTATTATATTATTAAAAAAATAGCTGAAAATTTTGATAGATACGTTCTTGTTATTTTTATACAGTAAAATAGTCATTTTTAGTGCTCCGTGGACTTAACGTTAAGAAGAGATTCGCTTGCTTACGTGAGATATAAAAATTCCAGGTTCCTTCGCACCGAATGGCGTGCAAGAGTGATCCGTACCCCCGATGATACTGAATCCTAGAGATCCTTCTTTGACAAGGACTACATCCTGAATAATTAAAGTTTCGATACATGAATTACTCGAACGGGGATCGTTCCGACGGTGGAATATATTTTCTAAATGTTTGAAATGAAGTATGACAAGTAAAGATGTGACGATTAAAATGGATTAGTTTTTTTAAGAATATTATAGACTTGTAGAATGAATGGACAGAGAGAAAGAAAGAGAGAAAAAAAGGATTGCAGTTATATATAATTTTGTAAACTGTATTTACATGCATAATTGGTTCAGCCTGTGAAAGGTAGAAAAGGAGAATATTCTTGGTTTATACTACTTACCTATTTCCATGCCAGAGGATAAGCAACCAGTATCAAACAAACACAACAACCCATGTAACAACCAAATTTAAAAAAGAATCTTTTCAACACATCGAAACGATATCAATGGATTCAGCATGCAGTAAGTATAAATTAATAAACAAAAAAATCATTTTCATAACGTTATTGGATGATTCTCGACCAAACCGTCTCGGTAGATTAAAATTTTAATAAGACGTTCCACCGGATGGATCTTATTTCACACTTATGACCAGATCGGAAAGTATAATTTTCATTTCTCATGCATGCAGAACAATGCAGACCGCATTACCACCAACATTAACAATTAACCGGGACAGGCAACGAGATGTTCTTCGGAAGGATTTCTGTCGTCGTGACTGAGTTTCGAACTTGACAACAACATTCACCGTTATCGTGTTTATCATCCAAGCATGGAAATAAGTTCTATCAAACTGCACATGTTAGTGTAGAAGTTTGCCTCGAAGATGTGCTTGACACTCCCATATAATATCAAAGATAAAACAGATAAATCTGATTAATATCTTGAACAATCTTTCTGCAAGTTTCATCGAATGTGTCTCTGTGTATGTTTCTGCGAATTTGTTCAATCGAAAAGAGAGAAAACTTAAAAACAATCCCCCCTCCCACCCCCCCAAAAAAATAGTAAGATAGAAGAACTCATGCGTCTAACTACCAGGCACATACCTCGATGATCACCGGTTGTACCAACTGGTTGTCGGTCACTCTAGTCACGACGGTCTCGGTGAGAGTGCTCTTTGTGATGGTCTCAGTAACTTTACCAAGTGTGGTGGGAGCCGGAGGGAAGTTAACGTCTCCGGGTAAATTATCAGGCTGCTTTATCGTCACCGTCACGATAGGGCCTTGATGGAAGTCTGGCGATGGCGAGGAGGTGGGAGGACGTAGGAAATGAGCGGGAATCATAGCCTGAAATTCTTCGTTGGTGATTGGCTTCGGTACCTGTATGTCCTCCTGGGGCGAGGTCGATCTAGGCTCTGTGGTGGGCGTGGGCGTGGTGCTCGCGGTCGTGCTCATGGTAATCGTCGGCTGTGAAATGCTATGTCTCGGGGCGGGTTGCGGATGAGGTTGGCTATTTGTCGGACTTGGCGATATCGAGGAGGCGTGCTTAATATTCCCGGGCTCTGTGACGCCGTTCATTTTCGGCACATCGGCGGTCTCGATTTTCATAGGCGGTGGCGTTTTCGCTGTCGGACTCGGCGACAGAGCCCTGTCGGCGTCGATCGAACGCCGTATGGTGTACCCTGGCCTGTTCGCTATGTAACTATTCGCATTGTACAGCCCGGTGTACGGTTTCGGCGCGCCAATCACGCGCGGCGATTTCTCCGAGGGAGTTACCGCTATCGCCGCGTTCGCTTGCGAAACCGGTATCTCGCGCTCGACCACCAATCGAACGAATCTCTCCAAACCCGTCAACAAAGCCACCGCCTGCTCGTGCTTCGCACCTTTCATCTCCACTCCGTTTATCTGGAAGAGAGAACGAGACTCTGTCAGACACGAGAAACTGATTAAGCGCAAGAGGAGTACCGATCCAGGATTAAAGGAAGAGTCCACTCACAGATATCACTTTATCTCCAACCATCAGTTTACCATCCTTCTGTGCTACACCTCCGTCGGTTATTCTCGAGATGTATATCGCCTAAAAATTGTACGAGCATTTTAGATAGCGAACATAGAAAAAGTTACCCCTGGCAATAAGTTTGAAAACAATTCTATTCGTAAGAAACTTTGCCGTTTCCCGTTAGTTTCAGTACTTTCGGTTCCAAACTTATTCCCCCGGTATAAGTAACAATGATTCGTCTTACATCGCTGTTGTCCTTCAGTGGCGGGGAACCTTCTCCTCCAGCGATACTAAATCCAAGTCCATTTTGGTCCCGTATTAATGTTGTATGAACAAGAACCGACACCATTGGTTCGCTAGCTGATTTGACCGTGGATATGGGTTCCGGAATTCTCTTGGACTGATTAAAAGAACGAATAAACGTGCGTTTCAACGATTAAGTTCGCTAAAAGGTTGGCCAAAGTGTCTCTCGCGCGTACCTTAATTCCATCGTGGGGCAAGGAAGCGTCGCCATTTTCTAAATTATGCGGTAAACCGGTGGATGAAACGTGGGAGGTCGCGCTTGGAGCTCTGCTTGTGCTCAGACTAGAGCACACCGAGTCCTTCCTCGACGATGTCTGCGGGACCATCATAGAGACAGAGCGTTAAATATACAACGGTTAATGTACATTCGTAAATATAGTACCTGTTCGTACGGCGGTACTATCCTCGTCACTTCTCTCTGAACTACTAGTACAAGAACATTTCCGCATGCTTTTAGAACTTCTACAGCGTCATAGTGGCCTACGTTCACTACTGAAACTCCATTTACAGATAACACTTTATCGTCTACTTCCAAACCTGCTAAATCTGCGGGTCCACCTGAAAAATTGAACCGTGCTCGTGTGAGAATAGTAATCGAAATCGACAACTTCTCGGCGAACCTGCAGAACAACTATCTGCCGATTTCCAACAACTTTTATCGCTTCCACGATAGAGGCACGGTCTCGCTTAGTTCCAAAAATCGGTAGATAGCTGGTTCCGCGAATTCACTCGCATATCATTCGGGCTTTGCGGGCCGAACGGATTTACCTTCGGTAACTCTGGAAATAAAAATGCCTTCGTCGTCACCCTTGAAAGGGGTCGAACCGATACCGCCGGCTATTGACAATCCAAGACCGCCCGTTGTTCTCTCTATATGAATCTCATACTGTTCTTCCCGGACTTCTATCGTCGGCTCAGCGTCAGATGTCGCACCTGTACAAAAATACAATTTATTCCGACATCCCGTACATACCCGTGCGCGTAATTAACACGCGCGTCTATTCCCGCCTCGTCGATTGAACCGTAACTTTTTCTCTTCCTTATGTAACATTTGTATCGCTTAGGCATCTTTCCTTTTTCGAAAATTCCTATCAACGTGAACGGGGTATCGCCTATCGCCGAGACGTTCTCTCTTTTTTTTTTTTAAAGCACAATCGCCGGGTAATATTCTGCTCGCCCGAGTAGATTCGCCACAACTACGAAGTAGATTGGTAATTGGACTGGAGATAAGATAGGAGAGGGAAAAGAACGCGAGTTGCATATCTTATCGTGGTATTTCTGTTTGCTTTCGGTGATTAAAGAGGCGATTGCGCGTCAGTTCGCAAGCGTTCACCGTTCGACGCGGTGTAGAAATAAGCAACGAATTCGTCGATTGCATCAGGAGAATTAACAACATCTGGAAGAACGGTCCTCTACGGGATCGGTACAGTGTCACGCGCCGAGTCCGGATCAGTTTACCTTGACTATGCGTTTCGTAAATTTCAGTGGATTCTGTGACCGCGGGCGCGGGGGGCGTGGGCGCCGGAGCAGCGTCATCGTTCTTCTTCATAAGTGCCTGTTGTGTCACACACAAAAAAAGAAACATAAGTGTAACGAGCCGTATACGCCACGCCTCCAATCAGCGAAAATTTCTGTTTCAGACGAGGAAGAAGCACTACCTGCGCGATGATCGAGGCCATCTTCTCCTTGTCGACGCACGCGTGTATGCGTTTATTTTTCAAGTGATGCGGAGTGTCTCTACGGTGGAGCCTGTTCGGTCTGTTCGCGTCGCCGGCACCTTCGTAATCGGCCCCTTCAGCAATCGAGAATTCGACGTGTCTCTGGCCCTCTTCGCTTCCCGACTCGTCATCCTCCTTATCGTTCCTGTCCTTCGACTCCGACACGTCGGTCCTAGCGTTCTGCTCGAGAGACAGAAAACGATACGAATTGTAGAAGAAAATAAATAAACTGATCTCATCACCGATCCAACCATGCATACCGCGTTCGTATCTGTAGCATATTGATTAGGAATCACTTCTGGCTCGACGCTCGATTGAACGTCCCCGCCGCTGTCCGCTCCAGGTACGTTTTGCGTTTGCTCGTTCTCGACGGATTCAGGTTTCGCTGGCTCCTGTTCGGCGTCGTCCAGATCCAAGTCGTTGCCCGGCCCAAATATATCGTTCTCGGCCTTGTCCAGACCGAACGTCTGAGACACGTCCTGAAAGAACAACATCCAGGTTTGCCAGATTTTGCTCGGACGAACGGACAGAGTTTCGAGGAGGAAAGTTACCTGCTCGTCGGTGGACGCGGACCGGCTGTCGCTCTTCCCTTTACTGAACAGTTTGTGAGCTTTGGCTTTCAGTTCTTTCGGGTGCGGCGTGTTCTGTCGCACGAACGGCGTCTGAAATGTAACGGCAAATGGCGTTGCGTGAGCGTGTCGGCGACGTAGCGACATGGCGACAGGGCCGGTAGGGTGACGCGTGGTTCTCTTGGGTGCGTGAATAAGACACTATTTCGTTTCTCAGTTGATGTAATTATCATACAGCGAGTCGTACAAGTAAGAACGTCTCCAGCAGCACGTCAGGTACCTCAGTAGCGTCCGAAACTTGGACCTAACGAATCTGGGACCGCTTATTAGCAGCTTGCTCACCTCCTTATCGGTTTCCGGAGCTTCGTCGGTGAACTTGACGGAGTGGGTTCGCGACGCCTCCTTTTCTTGCCAGCCCTCGTCGTCGCTGCTTCGAAAATCGCCGGCCTCGATCGCTGTTAGAACACACAGGAAAATTGAACCGTGGACGCAAAAGCGAGCGCGCAACGAGAGTAGGAGTAATGTCGGACGGCACTAACCATCAGGATGGACTTCTAATTGCGGCAGCAGGAAACAGGTTAACACTTCCTGTTCCGTTTCCTCGTCGATGTCCGTTTGGAACGTGAGCATCGGCTGAGCTTGGTTCTCGCTCAGCCATACCGCCTTCAGGTTCAGATTGATCAACGAGTATGGCAAGTATTGTAATCTGCGGGACAGAAACGCGCGTCGTTAGAAATTCCGGCGACGCGGAGCAGACCGGAGCGCGATTCCCAACGAGAAAATGGAAACATCGCGTACTTGTTACCGGATACGTCGAGAACGTGCAGGGCCGTGCACTGTCCAATCTCGGGCGGAAGATACTGCAGTTTGTTGTTCCTTAAAAATAGTACGCCCAACTTCTTCAAGTTTCCTGAAAATAAAATGAACAACACTATTATACACCATCTTTCCCGCAGAGACACTGATTCGGAAATTCCGCTTACCGATCTCGACCGGCAACGACTTCAGCTTGTTCTCGTCCACGTTCAAATTATTTAAATTATGAAGTCTCCCTATAGTTACTGGCAGTTCTAATAGATAGTTTATAGTAAGAATTAGCTCCTGCAGATTCTCGCACCTGGAGGACAGAAAAGGTACCACTTTAATCCGTTCTTTTCGATGGATCGGCTGGAAACCCGTTTTTTTCTGGCTAAATTTATTTCATACCAACGCATAAAATCAGTCAGTAGGTTCTTTATGCAAAATAAAAGATTGGTTTCTTTCTTAATGTGTTCGATAGATTGAAAATAATATAACAGTAGCTCTAAATTCTTCCAAGGTTTTTCTGTATTAAATTACGGCTATTAATTTTTATCATAAATCCTTAAAATCCACAGTTCAGTTGTCAGTTGGTACAGAAAAATTTGGTCAAAATATGAAATTTCGGAAATTCAATTTTCTCCACGGCAAAACAGGTGTCCAGGCCACCGGTGCGCGTTAAACGGAGAAACCGAACGTGACATCTTCTCACCTGCCTATGTTCGAATTTAAAGTAGATAGCCTATTCTGATCGACCTTGAGAATGTTGAGCTTTTTAAGCTGCCCCAGGCCGTCGGGTAACTTCTCGATGATGTTTTGCGATAAATACAGGTCCGTTAACGACTCTAGACCGCCGATCTCCTCGGGCAAGTCCTCGAGACGGTTCTCGGCGACGTCCAAGCATGTGAGCGTCTTCAGCTCGCCGATCTCCGGCGGCAAGTGTTGCAAACCGTTATGATCCAACCATAATTCCTGCAACGCCGGCAAGCTTCCTATGTGCGGCGACTGAAATGGAAATAGGAAGACGTTCAGGAACCCGTGGGTTTCTCTTTTGGAATGTTCCAGCAACGATTTCCTCAACGTTAGAACCACCGGGTGGTCCAAAATACATGCAAAACTCATTCCACTGGGGTTCAAGCCTCTTTCGCTATAATTATCTCGTTTAAAGCCCGTCGGCGAAGCAGCGAATTGACTGAGGCGTGTTGCCTTACAAAAATGACGATGTAACTAATTTTATAGTACAATACGCGATTAATAATATGCAACGGTTGCGTGGTAGAAGAGCTGGGAATCGTTCGAGTAGGTTCAGCGTTAACAAGCTCCTCAGCAGTGGACTATGGAGAATAATTGCAAAGTCACGAATCGTAAGTGGGTCGGTTTCGAGACTCCACCGGTGGTTCTAGTGTTCGAGCTCGCTGTACCAGTTCGTCGATCTCATTGTAGCCAAGATCCAGCCGCTCCAATTTATAAAGTTGCGACAGCGATTCCGGCAACGATTTCAGATAGTTCTCCCTGAGCTCGAGCGACTGCAACGCCTCCAGACTGCGGGCAAACAAGAGGAGCAAGATAGTCGAGAGTCGAGGAGATTACAACCGAATTCGAATGAACAATACAACGTGAATTGTAAATGGGTCTCCCCTTACCATCCGATATCAGGCGGTAGATTCGTCAGGGACATGTCATTGAGCCCCAGAACGGTTAGGTTCCTCAGTTGCACGAAGCCTGCCGGGAGCCTGCGAGGATGAACGTTTGTGTATTATTTTATTGAGTTTTTTTTTTGGGGGGGGGGGAGTTTACGTGTCGATGGAGAAGAATAAACGCCGCACCTTAAGATCGGATTGCTGCTGAAGTCCGCGACCTGCAACGCCCGTAGATTCTTGATGTTCTCGGGAATGTCTTCTATGTCTGCAACAAATACACGAATAGATCATTCTCGGTCGATTTTTGGCCGTGCGAAAGCGACCTATCGATGCGAGGATAACGCCCGAGTCATCGACTTCCGGTTCCACCTCGGGAGTTTTATCGCGTGATAAGATTCGCTGGCGAAATTCTGCCGCGAGTTCAAGTTTTTCTTTTTTCGATTACGTTTATCCGCGTTGCAGTAAAAATCGATAATATTCAGCTTCCAAAGCTGAGAGGGGTAAAATAAGTTGTACAAAATAAGTTGGAAGGATTCCTTGGCTGGAATTAACACGAAACAATAATATTACCCTGATTTCTATATACAGAGTGTTCGTTTGCAAACTATCCAGCCGAATGTCTCGAAAAGTATGAAAGATATTTAAAAAATGTGTAAAACACGTGTCCAAGGATTTTGAGGAGGAAAGAGGGGGTAGTTTCTTATTTCAGTGGCGTTTTCAAGATCATTTGAAGATCAACTTTGTTTTTTCAAATGGAAACTTATATTTTTTATTACGGTATCTTATTGTACGTACAAGGAACAGCAGTTTTCGTAGGTGTACTTTTTTTATCCGCGCACTAGTTTCGGAAATATTTACAGAGAAGTAAAGCTAGGCATATTGTGTAAAATTCTTTGATGTAAATCGTTGATGGTTTCCAGTTGTACTAGCACGAAACGTTTGAAAACAGAATTGTCCTCTATTTATCTCTTGTTTATGTTATCTGACTTTCAATATAATATTGTATATTTAGTCAAGTGTGAATTATCGTAACAAGAGATACTATTAACCAATACTATACTACTTTAATACTATTAACCACTATCGATGAAATTTTCAGCATGGATATAATTTATTCAAGCGAATCAAACACATTTTTTAGATTTTCAATACAGGCTCAGATAAAGAAGCTAAAAAAACCAACTTTTACTATTTCTTTTGCAATTCCGACCAATTCAAACTTTTTTCAAAAATTTTTTGCACCTCATCTAATAAACTAATCCTTCTAACTTCTCAATAACACTCAAGTCATTTGATCTAATTTTTAAAAATTTATGTTGCTTCAAATAGTGTGGACTCAGTTTTGCTCGTTACTGTATATATAACCGCGGCAGTAGGGATAGTTCTGGGACTTCTATCGGCCAGATATTTCGGACATATATCGAGTAAAGACTGTGTTCAGTCTCGGGTTCCAGTTCTCCCCAATAACATCCGCCGAATTTTCGAGATCGATAAAAACGACTGTGGAATATATTTCGTACAGAGAATGCCGGTGGTCCAATTCGGCCGAAGCGACCCTAATCGCGAGTTCCCTCCGCATCGAAAAACGGTCTACTGCGGCGCAGCGGCTTTATTCATTAAATTCCTGAGCCTCGGCAGCAGGAACGACAGGAATGCGGTGTGATCTCATACAACAGAGAGCGTGTGTCCCGCATTCTTATGCAATGCCGGTGTTTAGCCGTTCATTTTTTCTTTTTTTTTTTTCGCGAAACCGTTCGTCATCTGTTGCCAAAGCGGCGACATTACAGCAGCGGCTTCCTGTAATGCCGACCAAGTTAATCGCTTGCGTGTCGTTGCGTGCGTTAATTACGCAACGCGATCGGATAGGGTGTCGATTCGACGAGGCTGCGAGACGCTTCCGGCCGGTTTGTTCGACGATCTATCGATCCAGCTTCTGGATCCCGACGCGGTTCCCCTCGAAATTGATCCAATCAACCCTCTGATAAGTCGGTGAAATTACAAAAATTGCAACGATACTCTTATAATATATATTTAGCAGTAATAAAAAACGGTCCCGTTTTTTATTATATATATATTTTTTTTAACAGTCTGCAGTTCTAAGCACATGTTATTATAAGAGACTCGCAATTTTTGTAATTCCACCGAGTTATCAGAGTTATCTTTATATATATATATATAATAAAAAACTGTACCGTTTTTTAGTCTTGCCAAATATATATGATACTATATCTATACTTTTATAGTTCTAGATTTACACGCATAACAGATAACGTACTATGCGTTTATGAGAAAAATAAATCGTTGAAATACGAAATGATGACAGCTTACGTTAAAATGATTAGAGCAGGGAACACTGTTCTTTGAGTTCTGTTTGCCACTATGGTCGACTAGGGCACAAAAATCTACGGTTATGTTCAGTTATAACAGATTTTCTATACAGCGCACGACTTCGTGCACATTGATTCGCATTACTTCGGTTCGCATGGTTTCGATGCAACGCGGGACGAATTAACCGTGTTACAGACGGGTCGAGAGACTATAAATCCGATCGAAACGCGTATCTCGTCTCTTGTTCGAACAAAGAGAGACGTATATATGTATATACATATTCCAGAAGAACGAAAGGGGAATCCGGTTTCTGGTTTCGTCTGCCGGAATCACGGTTAGTTTGTAATTGCTTCGCGTCACTGTCGTTACGTTCACCGTGCGTGCATTCGTGACACAGTGGCGCGTGAGATATGCCGGTACGTGTGCGTGTGCGTGTGCAACTGTAGAAGACGCAACCCGTCCACGGGACACGCGCGCTCCTGGGAACAGGGTTCGTAGAAACGTCGTCCTGCGAATCCCGATTTCGTTCAGAAAGGTTCGAGTAGAGTTCAGGTCGTGTGCTTCACACAAGTCTGATTTATTTCGGTGATAGAAGCGATCGGCGTTATTGAGGACAATTGTTACCGAATAATGAAGTTCTCAGCTTACAATGTAATCTAGGTTACTTCGGCAGTAATAAATTGGTGTACGATGTGGTTAATTTTATGACAATCAGGCTTAAGCGGCAGAATGATGCTGGCTACCGGTAGTTACCATGGCGTTCAATGGGTTGAAGGATTCGCAAG
>CM052142.1:3897207-3919519 GCA_028454255.1 Halictus ligatus | reverse complement strand
CAGTCAAACCTGTTTTTGTGCGGTTCCTTTCTCTGCGATTTTTATTTTGTGGGATTTTTTTGTGCGGTATATGAATGCCAACGGCGTTGGCATTATAATACCCTTATAATGTTCTCATCACAAGAAGATACTTGTTTTGGACTACGACGAGTAGTATTGAATTATGTGCACTTTGAAAATTTCTCCCTGTTTAAAATGGGAATTAGAGTATTCTTCGATGATGAAGTTCGTCCAAAAATTTCTGATGAAAACATTTTTATAATTTCAGTAATTGTGAAAGAAAAAATTATGAATTATTCTGACTGGTTCTGTCTGGTAGTTCTAGTTTTAAATATCTCCAGGTTTAACGATATTTCTATAGTGTTCTATTTCGACTTATTTCTTTTATGCAGAATCATTTTCAGTTGTAACAACCTGATCATCCTGCATACTCAAAGAAATAGATTTATTGAAGCCCTTGAAATTGCAGTCTCAAGAAATTTTGATTTAAAATTTTAACGCTATATCCCACAACAAAATTACCGGCGTTCTATTTCACAATTATTGAAATTATAAAAACGTTTTCAGAGGAAATTACTAAAACTAGCTATCACTTAAATTGACATCTTTATTTAAGAACATATTATAATGAAAATCTTTGAAAGTACTGAGATTTCTCTATATATGTCGCCAAGGCCTGGATGATAAACGTCGCGGAATTATTCCCACTACCCTCGAGAGGCCTCGGACAAATGTCTTCTCGACGATGTATGTCGCTGCCAAGACCCGTGTTGTTGACATATATCGAGAATTTAGTGCATAAGTAAATTCAATCTTTTCCTTTCTATAAGACGTTTCGTTTCTGTATGTCTTGTGCTTGGTTAAACAATGTCTTTTGACACTGTGCACTGGATAACCTATCGGGCACTAAAATTGTCAGGTGCAAGTAGCCTGATTAAAATCAGAAAACTCAATTACTTAGTGGAACTGATTGTTCTTTCTCTTCGGTCTCGAAGATTGATTTTCAGAAAATCCTCGTGCGCAAGGGGTGAACTCCGCAGCAACAATTACTGTACCTTGTTTGTTGAATTCAACAAGACAGGAAGGGGGATATCTCTCTCTCTCTTTCTCTCTCGCTCGTTCGCTCTCTCTGTAATTTTCTGCCGCGTGAACTGCAAGGGATATTAACTTCTGTCAATATTGTTCTACGTGGAGGATAATACGCGTTAACCCTTTCAATGTTTACGTTTAAACAAGATCTGATGAATATTTAATATTTATTTCTCCGCTCCTATTTAACACGAAATAGAACACCGCTCCTCAGCAAACAACATTTAAGTGTCGAAAAAAGAAAATTGTATAACAAGGAGTAACAGCTTAGAATAATAATTACACTATGGATTTTTATGCAAAATAATATTTGTCTGTATTAATTAGAAAACGCACAGGCTCCATACAAATTTTGTGATTTTTACTGTTTCGATCTTCAGTACTCACTCTATCATATATGTCCCAAACGCCTAGCCGATAAAAGACCCAGAACTATCCCCACTGCCGCGGTATATAAACGTGAGGGGTCATGAACCTCTGGAGCTTCGCTGTCCTTTTCAAAGAACAGTATCTCCTGGCCGATATATGTCCCTGGCTAGACCCGTCTTTTGGACATCTATCGAGTAAACACTGCACCCATTCCTTTTAGTCATAAATGCATAAAATCCGCAGTCCAATAATCACGAGTAGATTTATAGCGGAGAATAAAGAGGAAATATAGTGAAATAATAAAAGCGATCGATTTTTAATTTCACCGCACGCTTGATGAAACGAAGCGGCCGGAGGGTTATACGGATAAACGATCGCTTGCACAACAGATCCGACGCGGATCGGTGATCCATCGATCGATCGTCGAGTCGTTCGCACGTCCGATTCGTCGCGATAATAATCGCGCTAACCGGAACACGCATTTATTTATCTCTCTGCGCGCCAATAATAGTTCTCGCGGTACGGATTTATCGGATCTCGGCCGACCTGTATATCGTTGCGATCAACGACGAGCGAAGGGAGGAACGTGCGAGCGAAAAAAGAAAAGGGTGAGAGACAGGGGTGAAAAGCTTGTGGGAGAACCTCGCGGGATCTTATGTAACACGTGCAACACGTGAACAAGCTGGTAACACGAGGGAGAAACTCGTCAATGTAATTTTTCTACCGTCAACCCCGAGCGAAACGCGTTCAACGTCCGACAATTTTCCACGAACGTTGAATAATTCACCGTAACCGAGACGGTAACGAATGCCTGCGGCCTACGGCTGGAATGGCGCGTTCCTGAAGAGGGTTCGACAAGAAAAGAAAAGTTGCTGAAGATCCTGAGACAGAGAGAGAGAGAGAGAGAGAGAGAGAGAGAGAGAGAGAGAGTTCTAGGGGCGCATTTTAAAGGTCCTTAGAGAGCTTCAGTGGCAACTCCAGGAGTCTACCGTTTGCGAATAGTACTTGTGATTTAGAAGAGAACCTGAATGTCTACGGAGAGTTCTGGTGGTCCATAAAAGGATCGTAAAGGTCCAAAGACGGTCTTAAAGGTCAAAAGACGGCCCTAAAGGTCCGAAGACAGCCCTAAAGATTGAAAATCGGACCTATAGATGTCCTCAAGGTCCAAAGACGGTACTACAAGGGCCCTAAAGGTCCAATGTGGGTTATAAAGGGGTCATGAAGGGGTCCCACACACACAAATGTCCAAAGTGGTTCATAAAGGAGCCTCAAAGGTCCAAAGTAGTACATAAAGGAGCCTCAAAGATCCAAAGTCGGTCCTAAGGGTTCAATGTCGGTCCTAAAGGTTCAATGTCGGTCCTAAAGGTTCAATTTCGGTCCTAAAGGTCCAATGTCAGTCCTAAAGAGATCCTAAACGTCCAAAGTCAGTCCTAAAAGTGGCCTAAAGTACCACAAACGGTTCTAAACGGGTCCTAAAGGTCAAAAGCGAGTCCTAAAGAGGGCCTAAAGGTCCAAAGTCGGTTCTAAACAAGTATTAAAGGTCCCAAGGCTGTCCAAAAGGTTTAAAGTCAGTCCTAAAGAGGTTTTAAACGTCCAAAGTCATCCTAAAATAGTCCTAAAGGTCTAAAGCCGGTTCTAAACGGGTCCTAAAGGTCCATGGTCGAACCTAAAGGGATTCTAAACGTCCAAAAGCATTCTAAAGGGGGCCTAAAGGTAAAAATTCTGTTCTAAACTGGTCCTAAAGGTCCAAAGTCAGTCCTAAAGAGGGCCTAAAGGTCCAAAGTCGGTCCTAAACGAGTCTTAAAGGACCAAAGCCGATCCAAAAGTCGGTCCTGCAGTTCCACAGCCGGTTCTAAAGGTCCACAGTCGGTCCTAAAAGTCCAAATTCGTTTCTAGAGGGTTCTCAAAGGTCCAAAGTCGGCCCTAAAGGGATCCTAAAGGTCCAAAGTTGGTCCTAAATGTCCACAGTCGGACCTAAAGAGGTCGTAAACGTCCAAAGTCAGTGCTAAAGGTCCAGTGTCAGTCCCAAACGGGTCTTAAAGATCCAAAGTCGATCCAAAAGGTTCAAAGTCAGTTCTAAAGGTTCAAAGTCAGTTCTAAAGGTCCAAAGTTAGTCCTAAGGGGGTCCTAAAAGTCCAAAGTCAGTCCTAGGGTGCCACAGTCGGTCCTAAAGTCCGATAAAGAGTCTTATGATTCCACCAAAATAGCCTTAAATGAATTCCTTCACTAATAGCTCCCAAGTTATAGATTCGTGGAGGTTTCCAGAGATTCCTAGCGGTCCGGAAAGTATCTTAGAGCACCAACAAGAGGCCTAGATGTTCAGAATAATTTCCAGAGAACCACAGAAATCCAGAATGTTCGCTATTTCCCCCGCGACCATGTAAACAAACGTTATACCCTCCGTACAGTTTCCGGCGACAACGGTCCGCGAATATTTTATAAATAATTTACCGTAAAAGAAAAAGGGTAACCGGTAGAGTAGCCTGTTTTCTAGAAGCAGCGAAGCGTTCCGAAGGTTGGATTAACGGGGCCGCAGGAAACATCATTTTCCTGGCATGTATCCCGTCTAAAACGGTCCAATCGAGGGGCCGATTCGACGGAGCAGGAAATCTTCTCGCGCGATCGGGAACAATAAAAACAAAATGGAGGCCGCGGATGAAGAGGAGACGGAACGGGAACGGGAAAAGAGAGAAAGAGAAAGGCTTCTGCTGCCGGTGCATTCCGATCGGTCGTGTTCGGTGCGTTGCACCTACACGAGCGCAACAGCGGGAGTGCAACGTCTTTCGTTAATAGGGTGGGTTTGCTGAACCTGTTGCTACAGCGAACTTAGATTTCTTGCACGCAACGAGTTTTCACTGTCAACCTGCTCAGAGAGAGTCTCGGATCGCTTATAGATCGGCTTGGATCCGCGATCTTCGCGGTGGGAAACCTTGTTGGCCCGGCGATTGCGATCAGAACCGTCGCGATTTATCGTCGACCACTTCTCATCCCCGACTGAAAATAAATTTCCCCCTTGGCAGTGACGGGTTTAACGGTACGTGGACTAACCGGCTGCCCCTTTCTTTTTTTTTTTTTTTTTTTGTTAATAGAGAGTTTTCTTTCAACTTCTATTTCCAACTTGAAATTCAGGGCTCCAAAATTTTTACAACTTCGGGCCCTCATTTGACTTGAGCCGCCACTGCGTCTTGGTCGAGAGCGATTCAACCCTAAAGGAATTTTCATTCGCTCGCTTTCCGGACGAATTTTCCGACGTTTCCGGTTCGATTTGGCCAAACGCAAATTGTCCCCCGTTTGTACCATTACTCAAACGAATTTTTCATCGGCTAGCTAAACGAAGAATCTTCGCGGGATAGTATTAAGGGGACCCATAAAAAAGTAATCAATTATTTTGGAATATAAAACAAACTTTGTAGTAAATTCAAGATTTTATTTCTTTTAATTTATTATATAATCTCCTTCATTATCAAGGACAGTTTTCCTGCAAATTTTCTATCCTCCTCTTATAGAAATCCAGGGTTCGTGAAGCAAAATATGACTCAAGGTGACTCCTCGCATCTTCTACAGAAGTGAATGTTTTATTTCTTAAATAACGCTCCAGAGATCTGAAAAGATGATGGTCAGAGGGAGCAATATCTGTCGAGTACGGGGGTGAGGTAAAACTACCAATTGCAATTCTTTGATTGAGACCTTCTGAACCAACGGTGACACTTGTTGACCTTCAATACGTCTCCATAATCATCGCAAATTTTCTTTGTTGTTACCCTTAAATCCCGCATGAAGATGAAAACGTATGCAATGACGAATATGATCCTCGGAAGGTATCGGACGCCGCCATTTTAATACAGGGTTGTAAAAGAAAATGATACTTTTTAGAATATTTTGAACACAGGCTGCTTTTCCGAAAACTGTAAAAGAATACGTGTTTCTCGTTCAACGATCGGTACAGAATAAAAGGCAAAACAAATTCTTTGCAAATAATTGATTACTTATGGTTCCCACTAATACTTCGTCCACCACTGAACCACGGATTTTTTCACACCGCCATATCGGTGCAACAAAAGAGACCGCGGTGGGGGTTAAATCACGGTTTCGCAAATCCGTGGCGAGCGGGACACGCGACGGAGATTTCGCAACGAGTCTTGCGTTGCCTTTGATCATCGATATAATCATGAAAAATTGCCGCTCCACGCCTCGATTAGAGTTAATTGAAGGTCACGCTCGAACGCCGACAAAACACCCGCGATCCCGAATCGGGAATCGCAGCGCCGAGGCGATTTCGAGGACAATTTTTCGCTGGAAAAATTGAAAAATCCGCAAGAATTACGAGGACTGTTGTTCGGGCGTCGATCGAAATTGGAGCGCATGAATTCGCACGCACGCAAGCACGCACGTGCGTGCAACGAGTTCATGCATGCGTGGGTGGGTGGCACGACCAAGGGGGCAAGAGTTTCCTGAACCCGAACCTGTTGCGGTCGCGGTTTATCTTCTGCAATGATCGCGCGCAACGAGTTTCCACGGGATCGTGTTTGCCCGGGTATTTTTGCGTTTGCTTTGGCATGATCGTTTTCATCGCAGAGAACTAGCTCTCTCGAAGCTGGATCGCCGGTTGGAAAATTAATTAACTCAGGATTTACGTCGAACGAAACGAGACGAACTCGTTGAAATTAAAGCGGAAATGTTGTAAGTTCGTCGAATGAAAGAAGAAAAAGAAGAAGCAGAAGAAGAAGAAGAAGAAGAAGAAGTGGAAAAAGAAGAAGTGGAAAAAGAAGAGGAAACATTAACTTTCACGAGCGGCTCCGTGCCGCTGGTTTCCTCGATGGGAATCCCGAATCGGTATCGCATCTCGAGCAGGAGAGAACAGTAAACGCGTCCATTCCCACGTAATTTAATTGCTACTTTCTCTGGTTTTTCGTGACGGTCAATGAACTGTCTCGCTCGAGCGTGCCGCCGCTAATTGAAACAAGTGAAAACGGCGGCGGCGGCTACTCGAAACGAAACACACCGCCGCATCCTGGCGGTTCGCATTTGCATTCTCTCGCGAGTTCTACGCAAATGAGACGCATTTTTCATTAAGGATATCCGCGAGCACGCCGCGCGCCACGCGGTTGCAAAAGCCGGCGTCCGCGCGCGCGAGAGGCAGAGAGAGAGAGAGAGAGAGAGAGAGAGAGAGAGAGAGAGAGAAGTACAGGGAATTCTCGTTGTATGTCAGTCCCGCCGTTCTTTTTACTGACACGAATACGAAATCGGATGTTCTCGCCGAACGTCGCATTTGAAATACACGGCGCAAGCTTGAAATCTAAGAGTCATATTCGTCTACAAGTCATAAGAAACCTATGACTTATAAGCGCTAGTGACACGTAGACTGCAAAAATGTCCGTCTTCGATACAATGTTGCTGAAGCTCGAGAGCCGTCGTCGCCGAGGAGTGTGCCACACATTGTCGGCTATATCGGTGTGACACCAGAAGACCACTACTAATCTAATTACAAAACTTTTTATTTTTGGTTTTTTTGTTATGAAACTTTTACCAACATATTTGATCAAAGAGATCAAAGTCCGCGTGAGCGCAGGCCTTTAACACGTTGACTGCCATGTCACCCATGTGTGGGTGACGGAATTATTTGTCCAGATTTTAAAATGAATTTTTACGTTAATGTAATCATTGTACCAAATTTGTTTAGGATCGGTAAAATGCAAGAAAGTTAGAGGACCACTCAATACCATACATTTAATTTTTTGCAATTTTTATTTTATTAAATAACTCACTTTGATTTTGTGGAATGTTTGAGGTTTCTAGTTTGGCAGTCGAAGTGTTAAATGAAAAATTTAACTTCTTTATTATTAATTATTTTTTTATAAGACTTTCACCAATATATTTGTGGCATTATTCTGATTAAAATGATACCGAACGCGATATAATTCGTATCACATTTACACTGATTTTCCGTTAATGTAATTGCTATGGGAAGACATCCATCGTTCACTGCACACGTAAATATTATCGGAATTATACCACATTTGGTTTCATTTTAATCAGAAAAACGCCACGAATACGTTGGTAAAACTTTCATTTAAAAAATAACGAAAAATAAAGAAGTTTTATAATTGGGTTAGTAGCCAAGTAGGTATACCAAACCCGATATAATTCGTATCACATTTACACTAATTTTCCGTTAATGTAATTGTTATGGGAAGACATCCATCGTTCACTGCACACGTAAATATTATCGGAATTATATCACATTTGGTTTCATTTTAATCAGAAAAACGTCACGAATATGTTAGTAAAACTTTCATTTAAAAAATAACGAAAAATAAAGAAGTTTTGTAATTGGGTTAGTAGTGGTCTTCTGGTCTCACACCGATGTAGCCAACAATGTCGTGACCGTGACGGCTCTCGAGCTTCAGCCACTCACCGCGGTGGTGTGAGCTTTTCCACTGACTTGAAATTGCAAGGTTGGCACTGTCATACAACGAGAATTCACTGTATATCCTCGAGGTTGAACGTTGCACCTTGCGGAGAATTCGATATTTATAGAAACGATACACCGGTTGCCGCAAAACCGGGAAGAATGGCGTACCACTTTCCGGGGGAAGCTTGCCAAGAGTCAAGATCAACATCGAAATTGTTTATTGTTCCCTTCACGGCCGATTCACAAGAACAGTCAGCGATTCACGATCGCCACTGCCCCCCTCCCTCTCTGCGCGGATCTAAACTCTGACCCGAACACGTTGCGCAACGCAGATAGCGAGACTTATGCAACACGGCCCTCTCGTTATCTCGCTGCAATTTCTCACGACCGCGTCGAGATGCGTCGGAACCCTCCGCGGAAGCACGCCGATACTCGGAGACGGCTGACCAAACGAATAGTGAATTCCCGATATATGTCCCCGAGGCCACGCCGATAAATGTCGCGGAATTATTCCCACTACATGTTCCCGATCGAATCCGATTCCACAATCGAACACAACGATCAGAACTTTTTTATTGTCCCCAGAAAAGAAAATGCTATTTGCTACTGTTCTTATTCAGGGTGTCCCAAAAATGTATTTACTTGAGAGGGATAATTCCCCAGGTGATTTGAAGAAACTATTTCCTCTGAGAAAATATTCTCCGCGGCTTCGTTAACGAGTTATTAGCATAAAAACGCGGACCAATCAGGGCGCGGCTACAGTGGGCGGATTCCAGCTCGGCCAATGCCAACGTCACGCTCAGCGGGTTCGTCTGCTTTTGTCGCGTCCTGATTGGTACGGATTTTTCGCTAATAACTCCTCAACTAAGCGACGGAGAATATTTTCGCAAAGTTACCTCGAATCACCTTAGGAATCACCCGTTTCACGGAAGTTCAAAATTTTCGGGACACCCTGTATTCTCAGTGACGCGTTCGGTACAACCATTCGTTTCGCTGCTTTGGGTAAGAGACTCAATTACTGTGGGGGTGCCGGTTACTGTGGCTATATTAATTATACTTATTTTAAAGCATAATGAATGTTAAAAAGCGATATTAAATTTTATCATTAAAATGATTTAATATACATGAAATATATCTCTTTTTTAATGTCCATTATGTTTTAAAAATAAATTAAATTAAATTAAATTGGGTCCCTCACGCTGTCTTCTCTGTAAAAATGTTGCCCGCCACCTTTACAAATTATTTAAACAATTTAATAGAAGAACGTCGTGTGTCTCAATGTTGTCCCTACTATCTGAATTAGAAAAGTGTATAAAATTAGTTAGACTATCTTCGAATAAACTGCGATGGTCACTTGTCTGTTACTAGAATAATTTAAGAATATCAATATAGGGTCAGGGACCGAATTACTATGCATGTATTAATTAAACTTATTTTTAAAGTCTAATGAATATTGAAAAAGAGATATATAACATATTAACGGATTTAAATGAAAGAAACATATAATATCTCTTTTTTAATGTTCATTATACTTTAACACTAAATCTACTGGTCAAAATGGCCGGTTTCAGATTTTTTATTTTACATTTACAAATCCATTATTAAATCCAAATCAATTCAATCTCGTCATTCTTATAAGACAACATATATCAGTTACTTTTAAGGCTCGGAGGTTTAGCATTAAAGATAAGAGTAATTAACATGGGCACAGTAATTAATACCCCCACAGTAATTAACACTCCTACAGTACTTGATGCCCCCACAGTAATTGAGCCCCTTGCTGCATCAGTCACAGCAGATCAAAATCAAAGAAGGAAGAAAAAATTTCTATTCGGTTTCTGTTTCCGGCAAACGGATGCAAACAATTTTCGTTTCGCACAAAGATCCGCCAGACGTTACGGGCTGAAACAATCGGATCACTGTCAAACTCGTCGCCGATCGATCCTCGCGAAACAGAAGCGTGTTTCTTTCGCGAGGAGTACGATCTCGAAGGGAGCACGTGGCGGATAATTCTAATTACCGCTTCGGCTGCGTCTATTCATTACTAATTGACGCAGCTTGTCGTTCGTCCGCGGATAACGTTAATGCTTTAATAATCGCTTTGTGACGCTATTACCGTACCGCGAAGCTTGTGTTCCGCTCGGGAGCCGGACAATGAACGAGGAAGTAACGACGTTTCGAGCAGAGACAAACGGCTGGCAAGTTCGACTGTCGTAACGAAGAAAGAACGCGGCGATGGAGGGGGCGAGGGCGGGGGCGGAGACGGCTGCGATAATGTTTCCGAAGTGGAACTCGTTACGCTAACGAGGTCGATAGAAATAATAAATGTTTCCCGCGTTCCCTCGCCTCTGCTGCTGCGGCTGCTCAAATTCTCAAGTCACGAGACAGGAGGTCTAGGATTTCGCGAAAATATGTCTCCTGTCGGATGGTATTCTAAGAAATTCAGGCAACGTCCATTTTTATGGTTTCCGACAACCAAATGACGACTTTAATATTCTGAGTCGAAATAGACCCGGGCTCCGCCGTCCGAGAACTGAAGTTCTTGGTACGTTTAACGTTAAAAGGCTTCTTGCAATCAACCGTCCTATAAATTGTGCAATAAAGTACTCTATCGGGCGTGTAGACGAGCAAATACTGCAAAAATGTTTGACTGTGTTTTAACACTTTACAGTGATTTCTTTATATGTGTCGCCAAGGCTTGGATGATAAAAGTCACGAAATTATCCCCACCACAATCCTACCGGGCCAAACAGAGACCTTGAGTACAGCTCATGAAACCTCGAAGAATAGTATCTCCTGGACGATATTTGTCGCTGGCAAGACCCGTGTTGCTGACATATATCGAGAATTCACTGCACTTACTGACAGGACTTATAATACAATTTTCTCATGGAACTTTATTAGTTTAAACGCTTTGTGGTCCATGGGGACTTTAAAGTCCACTTGAAGTTCGTTTTTTAATTGTTGTATGGCAGCACAAGATTGTTGTAAAGCCAAGATGAATGCTATGACGGATTCTAGAAGATTGAAAATACTTATCTGTTCTGAATTTTGGTAAGTTATAATATTTAATTGTTATTATTAGCTATATATAATGTACATTTTGATATGTTATGAATATGATATGATTGCGGATCCCTATGCAAAATAAAATTTTTTTAACTGAATTACAACGATCTAAAGCGAAATAGAAATTTATTTTCTTTCTTATTATGTTAAGCAGATTGAAAATAATATAATAGTATGTTTAAATTATTCTAATATTTTTGATACTTAAAACTTCACCTACTGATTTTCGTGATGAATGCATAAAATCCGCAGTCTAGTTATGAATTTTATGAGCCCTTTATATACTATTACATGGTTGGGAGTCCGAATTCCCAAATCATTTTCCATGTAATTAACACTAAAACTACCGAACCAATCAAAATGACTGGTAGATGATTTTTCTTTCACGATTAGTGAAACTATGAAAAAATTTTCACGAGAAATTTTGTAATATATCTCTTCTTTGGAGTACATGTGACCACAAAAATCGTATCAAACCTGCACAAATTCAATCTTGCCGTTATTATAAAGGGATAAGTCTAAGTCACGTTTAGGGCGCGGTAGTTCTAGTGCTAATGGCCTTGCTGGTGACTTATAATGAAAATTGTGCTACAGGGTGTTCGCGTGCTGCTAAATGAAGTATTTAAAAAAAGTTGGCACAAATCTTAAAACCTTTCAAGAAATTCAGTAGATAAAGAGATAAATTGTGCACCGCCGAGCATTCTTGTTTTTTCCGCAGCGAGGCCAGGTTAAAAATCGGATTGTTTTTAAAGGCATTACGCTAACTAGATCCGAGCGTAGTTGCGGCTAATGGGTTTCTAAATATCCGTACAGCCCCAGAAGTGTCCCGAGAGGTTTAGACACAGTTTCACGATGTCGAATAAACACGATCCCGGGGTATCTGGGCCGGTGATTGATATCTCGGTGTCGCTTTTGAGAGGCCGTTCGAGGGTGTAGAGGGCGGAGGGTGTCCGCGGGGGTGTAGAGGAACAAAAGTGTCCCACTTTTCGAGCCGGCCTAGCGTGCTGCGCGCGTTCTATAGCGGCTTCGATCGAGCCGCTTTGTCCCGACCGAAGGATCCATCCGTCGAAAGAGCACGTCGCCTGCAATACGCCTATACGTCGATGCATATTATACATACATTCTGCTCTGCTCTGCTCTGCTCCGCTCCGCTCTGCTCTCGAAAGGCGAAAATAAACGGGACACCTTGCGTCACTTAAGTAGCAAACCTTTACTTTTTAATTTTATACGGCTAGCACGTATTTAACACGTTGACTGCCATGTCACCCATATGTGGGTGACGGAATTATTTGTCCAAGTTTTTAAATGAATTTTTACGATAATATATTCGTTGCACCAAATTTGATTAGGATCTGTAAGATTCAAGAAAGTTGAAGGACTACTCGATATCACACATTTAATTTCTTTCAATTTTTATTTCATTAAAAAACTTACTTTGATTTTATGGAATTTTTGCGGTTTCTAGTTTGGCGGTCAAAGTGTTGACCTTTAACTAGATATGCAAGGGCTCAAAACACCCCGCGATATTAACCTGTAGCATTCATTTGCATAGTGATGCAAAATGACATGAATGCAATAGCATTCGAATTTTAGAGCCAATCTTTGTTCATTTAATTTTATACAACCTTAAGTTTTTGTGATTAATATACATTTCAAAGTAATGACCAACTGTCGTTACTAATGACAGTTAACTTATTATTACAAACTAGTACAACTAGTTTCAACAAAAATTGCCTGTCTATTTTTGCAGCTCGCTAAATTAAATTAGATAAACTTAAATTCTAAGCAATTTTGAAATTCGGTTGGCTACAATTGCGCGTCACTGTACAGGGTGTTTCACCTAACTCGAGCATCTAAAAACCATTAGTTGGTTCAGAGGGGCAAATATTATGATAGGCAAAAAAATTTGTTCAAGTTCGAAGTTCGAGTCATCGAAGTTTTTTCTAAAACGAATGCTATATTTTTATTATCGTTATATGATAGCCGAGGTCAAGACTAATCCAACGACCTGCAATATTATAACCTTCACGTGACGGCGACATATATCGAGAATAAAAAGGTATTATTTGAATGATAATGACCACGTTTACGTTAAATCATTTATTTGTTAAGGGAGATATTAATTTCTTTTTAAATAAGATTAAAGACTTGATTTCACAAAATTTATTATTATCACATTTTCTTGTTTGCTTGTAAAGGTCTAATAAGTCTAGAGATAATGTGCAGTTGATCTATTTTCAAACGTATCAGAAGCAATTATTTGTTTAGGAGGGGTATTGTGAGCACCCCACCTACGTACTTACATAATTTATCCTAGAATACCTAGTTAACGTTAAACATACCGAGCACAGAACATATCAAAATGAAACGTGTTATAGAAGGGAGACGATTGAGTTTCCGTAAACTTTGTTGACTTTCAGTATAATATGTGTTTAAATAAAGAAGTCAATTCACTAATTTCCTTTGAAAACGTTTTTATAATTTCAATAATTGTAAAATAAAAAACCTATTTTCATTCTAAAACTAAGTTTTTCTTCCGTCTTAGAATATTCTCATTTTATTCACACGAAACTGATCCGATTTACACATATAATACTTAAATGTTTAGTAATCTATTGAATAAAAATTTTGTAATGTTACAAATATTTTGCAATACTTCTTGCAATTTCTTTGAAATAATGCCACAACAATTTCTAGTGGTGCTTCAGAGTCACCACTCGAGTGCAAAGAGATAATAATTTGAAAAATTACTATTAAGATCAAATGAAAAGATATCCACGTTCGAGGATGACGTGGCGCTTGGAATGCATTTAATTCTTCTTATGCCACTCCTTAGTGCGATCCATTCGCATAATCTCCAATGAGCAGCAAGAACGCAATGGGTTGAAAGCGGTTTCGGAAGAACATTTTCGAAAGGTCGTGTGCAATGTCGATTTCTGTAGAACGGTGAGAAGCAATCGATCTTTTCAGTCTCTCTCCCTCTCTCTCTTTCTCTCTCTCTCTCTCTCTCCCCCCTCAACGAGACCGTGAAATCGTTCGAGCGTACATCGCGAGGCCACTGGTTCCGTCCACGTGGCGACTACATCAAACGGGACCGCCCTGATCCAATTAAAAAAACAGTATACACTGAAAAAATCCCATCATCGCCGGTACACGCTCGCTTCTCTCCTTTCGATCTCGACGATCCTGCTTTCTTTCGGCGCGGCTCGCTGGTCCGAGTAGAATCGGTAGCTGTTTGGTCAGACAAGTTCGCGTAATCGCTCGAGCCTCACGCGGTAATCGCTAGATCGCGGATCTTCGTGCGGAATACTAATTTTCCGAGTCGATTGTGAAGAAGCAGAAATTACATAAAGATTAACATTCCCTCTCAACATCTCCAACGAGTATAAAATAGTATAATACAGTGAATTCTCGATATATGTCAACAACACCGGTCTTGCCAGCGACATATATCGTCCAGGACACATACCTACGCCGTGTTATGTTTAAACTCCTCAGCGTCCGCGGCCTTTAGAGCTTCATAGCCTCTCACGGAGTATACCGAGTGGTAGTGGGGATAATTCCGAGACATTTATTATCTAGGCCTTGGCGACATATATAAATTACTGTATTAAACTTAACCCTTTGCACTCGGAGCCATCGATTCTAGACTCATAATGTCCCCTTAGAGGGGACGTCCGAGTGCAACGGGTTGAATCGTGCTAACGACAAGTAAATAATTTTTTGAGAATTTTTAAGCCAAGAAAAATAGTCCGGATTTATTGTTTTCGCGACGAGAAACATTCCGCGACTTTTAACTTCCAGGCCTCAGCGACCTATATCCCGAATTCACTGTATACTCCTCGGCGATCGAAGCCTCTAGAGCTTTGTGGCCCCTTACGGGGTATACCTTGCGGTAGAGGGGATAATTCTGCGACTTTAAAGTTCCAGGCCTGAGCGACCTATATCCCGAAATCACTGTGCACTTCTCGGCGACCGAGGCCTCTAGAGCTTTGGGAACATGAGAATATTTTTCGCTGGGAAAGGACTCGTTCGAAAGAGGAAGGTTCAATCCAGCGCGCGCTGATCACGAGTTGCCGAGATTATGCAGATATTTGGTAATATAAGCGTTAGAAGTAGGCCAAACAATTGATGATGCGCATGCCGTGGAATCCGAGCATTTTTAAATTATCTCCAGCTACAAATTGAGCTATATTTTGTCTTGATTCTCTGCGAAATGAAGCCAAAAACTTGGAGCACGTTTCTGGCATCAGAATTTATAATATCGATAATACAGAGCAAAAAATGTGACAAGTTTAGTCATAGACTTACAGTAACGAGCAATTGAATCTATACTATTTGAAGCGACATAACTTTTTAAAAATTAGATCAAATGACTTGAACGTTATTCAGAAGTTAGAAGGATTAGTTTATTAGACGAGGTGTAAATAATTTTTGAAAAAAGTTTGAATTGGTCGGAATCGCAAAAGAAATAGTAAAAGTTGGTTTTTTCAGCTTTTTTATCTGAGCCTGTATTGAAAATTTAAAGAATGTATTTGACTCGCTCGAATAAATTATATCCATACTGAAAATTTCACCGATATTGGTTAATCCGTTTACGAATTATAAACGCTTAAAAGTGAAAAAATTGCCATTTTTCACGATTGTCGACTTAAAATCGCACTTTTAATCGTAGATATATACTTTCATTTTATTCATACGAAGTTGATCCGATTTCCACATATAATGTTTAAATATTTAGTAATCTATTAAATACAAATTTTGTAATGCAACAAATATTTTGTAATATCTTTTGACATTTCTTTGAAACAATGCCACAACAATTCCTAGTGTTGCTTCAGAGTCACCACTAGAGTGCTAAGGGTTAAACGACATAAAACGACATAAAACACGAATTCACTGTACAGTGTCTACTCGATATACATACGTCCAAAACAGGGGTTTAGCCAGTGACATATAGCGTCCAGGAGATACTGTTCTTTGAAAAGTTCAGCGAAGCTTTCGTTTAACGCCTTATCTGTCTACCGAGAGCCCACGAATGGCTATCTTAACGACAACGGAATGGCTGTCTTAAAGACCGCAGAGCGGATTTTATGCGTTCCAGATAAAAATGGATCGGTCGAACACAAGAACAGAAAATATTTAATGCGTTCAAAGCTGCTATTCTACAATAGTATTACCAACCCATTAACTGAAATTGAAAAATAATGTTAACCTCGGTTCCACGGACGAGTCTCGAGTAAAAGCTCGAACTTTCTGGCAGATTGATTCGCTCGTTCTCGAGCAAGTTTTTCAGTTGGAACGCGGTTCGCGGGAGACACTCGTCTCCACGAGGGAATAATGATTCACGGGAGCAAGCGGCGCGGCCGACTACGCACACTAACCTAACCGGCAACTTCGTAACTCGGTGAAGTGAAGTTCGAACGGTTCGCTAACTAGATGAACATTAGAACAAGCGATGGACCCGCTACGAATTTCCCACGTGCACAGGTTTCCTGCTCGGCGGACGACCTCGTTCGCGGGGACCAGTTTCCAACGAGAGCGAGTCTGAGAAACAATCAATCCCGGACTGCTGCAGTTCGCGATTGTTCGAGCGTCGTCGTACTGAATTTTAATACAATTCGATGGATAAAATCGCTTGCCGGGCGTCTGAATTATAGCACACGATTCCCTCCTCCTGTTCGACTTCGAAAAGTAAATGTCGAGGCAACAGGCTTCGACGTGCCCGAACAACGCCCAACTTGTTCCAAACCAGTTGCGATTATAGAGATTTCTCTGTATATGTCACCAAGGCCTGGAAGATAAAGGTCTCGGCGACCTATATTCCGAATTCACTGTAGACTCCTCGTCGACCGAGGCTTCTCATGCTTTGGGTCCCCTCGAAGGGGTCTGTCCCCCGGTAGTGGGGATAATTCCGCGACTTTTATCGTACAGGCTTCAGCGACCTTTATCGTAAAGGCCTTCGCGACCTTCATCGTAGAGGCCTCAGCGACCTATATTCCGAATTCACTGTAGACACCTCGGCGACCGAGGCTTTTCGTGCTTTGGGTCCCCTTAAAGGGGTATATCCCGCGCTAGTGGGGATAATTTCGAGACCTTTATCGTAGAGGTCTCAGCGACCTATATCCCGAATTCACTATAGACTCCTCGGTGACCAAGGCCAGTCGAGCTTCTCGGCCCCTCGCGGGGTATATCTCCCGGTAGTGGGGATAATTCCACGACCTTTATCGTAGAGGTCTCAGCGAGCTATATCCCGAATTCACTGTAGACTCTCGACGACCAAGGCCAGTCGAGCATTGGGGCCCCTCACAGGGTATATACCACGGTAGTGGGGATAATTTCGCGACCTTTATCGTAGAGGCTTCAGCGACCTATATCCCGAATTCACTGTAGACTCTCGACGACCAAGGCCAGTCGAGCATTGGGGCCCTTCACAGGGTATATACCACGGTAGTGGGGATAATTCCGCGACCTTTATCGTAGAGGCATCAGCGACCTATATCCCGAATTCACTGTACACTCCTCGGCGACTGAGGCCAGTTGAGCTTCTCGTCCCCTCGCAGGGTATATCCCCCAGTAGCGGGGATAATTCCGCGACCTTTATCGTGGAGGCCTCGGCGACCTATATCCCGAGTTCACTGTATTTCCATAAAATTCTGTTTGCCCACGGACAAGCCGACAATCGCAACGGAGAATCGTGTCGTGGCGAGTAAACGATGTCGACAGGGATCCACAGCTTGCACTAATTCGGTCGGCTAATCCTCTCGGGGGCTACCGTATCATTTTCTAACGCGATTATTGCACAACCTACTCGCACACGCGACCGTGCGCGACGTGTATAGTTTCCAGTTTCCAAGCGACGCGGCTACGACGTCGACAGCGAAACGGACCGAGCGGAGGAAGGGAAAAAAAACTATACTCGGGATCGAAAAGAAGAGCGGTATTAGTCAGCGAGCGTGAATCATCCGAGAGAACGTATTCGACGAACGTGCGTTCGAACGCGTGTTCTCGCATCATCGTTGATTCGAATTCGGCTGACCGCTGGACGCGTGAGCTGGCCTCCTAATTCGGAAGCCTGTTTCTCGAATTCTACCACGTGTGTTTATCTAGAGCGAAGAAGAGCACGGTGCTCTTCGAGGTATAAAACCTTGCAGTCTCGCGTCTGACAAAACTGTTCGCGATCGCATTAGCAAAAACGAAACGCAGCGAACCCGGAGCGAAAGGTGGAAGCGTATTCGAGGAAATCGGCTCTCCGCGAATCAATTACTGAGAATTCCGATTCCCGCGGAACGGTGAATTTATTCCTCGATAAATTCACCGAAATCTGCGTAATTCGCTGGAGAGAGAGCACGATTCGAGCGCCGTGCGACAGCTCTCGTCGAATCGTTAAGCGGCAATATTCCAAAGCGAAAAGAAAAGTGGAAAAATAAAAGGGAACGCTTAAAAATCGTCGACTCGCCGAGCACAGTGTCGGATTTTCGGCTCGTCGACGCGTATCCGCGGAGTCAAATCGCAATACTATTCTCCCCGTTGCGACGGCAACGAATATAATAATCGCAACGAAATCGGAGAGGACACAGCCGGCGCGCGTGTCTCGAGCACCGCATTTTCCGACGTATCCGAAAGACAAATAAATTAGCGGCGTCGGCTCTTCCGCGATGATATACGCGACGGTCCATTCAAACTGTCGGCAGAGGAAGAAGCTGCTTGCTCGCTTCTCGTTCCTGGTTGGCGGACCTTCACCGAGAAATATCCTCGGCCGGTGACTACGTGGGTGCCGTCTAAACACCGTGCCAATTCGAAATGGCATGCCAGACCTCCGCTTCAACAATAAACCGGATAGATCGCGATATCGTCTCCCTTCCCCTCTCCCTCTTCCTCTCTCTCTTTTGGTTCATCTTCCAACAGCGCGGAGCGTTTGGCAACAGGTGAGAGAACGTTCGAGCCCCGTGGTAAGGTAAACGTCCCAGTATCCGGGACGCAGAAGGAATAGCGGTATTTAACGTAACCACCATGAAATTAAACAAGTTTCGCTTAATTTTAAACCTAATACAGTGTTTACTCTGTACAGAGTGTTCATTTGAAAACTTTCCAGCCGAGCATCTCGAAAAGTATGAAAGATATTAGAAAAGTGTAAAACACGTGTCCAAAGATTTCGAGGGGGAAAGAGGAAAGCAGTATCAGTTTATTTGGGTGGCGTTTTAAAGATCGTTTGAAGGTCAACGTTGTTTTCTCAAATAGAAACCTATATTTTTCATTATGGCACCTTATTGTACGTAAAAAGACCAGAAATTTTCGTAGGATACTTTTTTCTATTTGCGCACTAGTTTCGAAGATGTTTAAAGAGAAGTAGAGCGAGGAATACTTATATTGCGAGACAGTTTGTAATTTCTTTATAACTATGACAAAGTTTCAAAATGTTCTCCGTTGTTTTCTAAGCAATAATACAGACGATACTCAAAATCTGTACGAACATTTTTGAAGGTGTGTGATGGAATAGTTGTACATTCCTGTACAATTCTGCGACATAAATGGTTGACGTTTTCTGGTTGTGTTTTATAGACAACAGACTTTAAGTGTCCCCGCAAAAAAAAGTCGACTGGAGTTAGATCTGGTGATCTTGGTGGCCACTCAATAATGCCTCTTCCACCGATCCATCTTAGTGGGAATCGATTGTTTAACCACTGGCGAACTGGTAACGTATAATGCAGGGGAGCAGCCTCGTGTTGGAAGTACAAAAGTTCTTCATTTAACAAAAAATTGCCGTTTTCATCTCTTTGGTTTTCTGTCATAAGTGGATTAATGATTTCGTCCAGTAAATTTAAATACAGATTGCCATTCAAATACTCTTGGAAAAATATAGGACCTACAATAGCATTTCCTAAAATGTCTGCCGAAACATTTATTTTTTCCGGCCGTTAAGTATTACCTCCTCTAACAAGATGTGGATTTTCGTCACTCCAATAAGGACAGTTATGACAATTTACAGCATCATTTAAAAAAAAGTGCAGTCGTCACTCAAACAAATGTTTTTAATTAGATTAGGAGTGATGTTCACCATATTTGTTAATTCCTCCTCCTAAGGTCATCCTCCAATAACTTTCGATGCAACTGCATTTTACAAGGATGAAACTTGTTATGATTAAGTAATTTGTACACAGATCCCACTGATACACCAATTATCATTGAATCTTGTCGAATTGAACTAGTAGAATTCACAATAAACTGTCCTATCGTTTCGATTTGACCAGCTTCTTTTATCAATTTTGACTGGTTTCTTTTTAAATTTATCACCGATCTTGTTTCCTTAAACTTTACAACTAATTGTAACACGTACGTATGAGAAACACGTGTATCAGGATGTCTCTCATTAAATATAGCAGCAGTTCGGCGAGCACACTTATCGGCACCATAAATAAAAAATATTTCTACTCGTTCTTGTAAAGAATACACCATTTTATACAACTAATTGTACTACGGCATAGTATCTCTTATTACGATGATTCACACTTGACTAAATAGTACAATCTTATATTGAAAGACAGACAAGATAAGAGATCAATAGAGGACAATTTTGTTTTCAAACGGTACGTGATAGTACGACTGGAAAACATCAACGATTTGCGTCAAAGAATTGTACACAATAGTACTTGTCTTCAAATATCTTCGAAACTAGTGCGCGGATAAAAAAAGAGTATCCTACGAAAATTGCTGGTCTTTTTACGTACAATACAACCCCATAATAAAAAGTATAGATTTCCATTTGAAGAAACAAAGTTGATTTTCAAATGACCTTGAGAACGCCACCCAAATGAAAAACTGATACTACGCCCACTTTTCTAATATCTTTCATACTTTTCGAGATATTCGGCTGAAAAGTTATCAAATGAACACGCTGTGTATGTCGCCAAGGCCTGGATGATAAAAGTCGCGGAATTATCACACTATGCGAGGGGCCACGAAGCTCACGCAGTATACTCTGCGGTAGTAGGGATAATTCCGCGACGTTTATCATCCTGATCTTGGTGACGTATATCAAGAAATCACTGTATTTTATTAATTCATTCGAGTAATACAAAATATCGGATATAGTGAAATGTTCCCTTAATAAATTAGCGAGATTTTTTAGTAAAAGCGTAGGAAATTCTTCAAGCTTTCTTATAGATATCACACGCGTTTCAGAATAATAACTTTTAGCTAATAAGTTTTAATTTTATATAATGATGCTTTCAATTCATATTAACGAGTGTTTCCACTTTATGCTACTAATTTTTTTTTTCGAATTATATCAACAACTAAGGTGAAAAATAAATTAAATTTGTATCACCATCCGGATACCGGGACATAGCACTGTCCAACACCAAAATCGTTTTGCAATACCTGTTGGGTGATTCTTATACACTTTGTCATCCTAAAACCAAATCTGAAAGCAGAATTGCTCCATCACACAACGTTTTCGAAAAATTTTGGTTTTTGTAAAAATGCCGGATTTTGATACCAAATGATGTGTTATGCAAAACCTAAACACGCGAGAAAGTTCAAATTTGAGCCAAGAGATAGAGAGAACTCTCCTCTACATACTCATATAGTCAATTATATTTTTATGTACTTCCTAATAGTTGTAAATGGTTACTAAAGTTTGAAAATGTGCCGACGCGGGTACTTTGTACGCTCTATTTTTGTATTTAAGTGAAAAATCCTTTATCCAGCAGGAAAGTACTATACAGGAATGCATTCTACAGACATGTCTGGTAAAGAAACCATTCACGAAAAGTATTTGGTTCTCTTAGTACACGAGAAGATTAAGAAAATAGTCATTGACAGCGTCAGACGGCCATTGCAGCCTTTTCTCGATTCGCCAGTGCCGTCGCTGGAAAGAATCACCCAACAGGTATTGCAAAGTTTGATTTTGTTGGACAGTGTAGTCAGCCACTGGGACGTTTACCTTGCCTAGGCGGGTGAATGAAAAATCGCAGGAATCCTCGGGATATCGGGCCGCGATCGCGTGACTAAAATTGATCGAGACAAGCCCTCGTGATACACGGTCTCGCTCGGTGATGCAATCGACGTCCATCTCAATCACCCGTAATCGAGGCGAGTTACGGGCCGATCGATATTCATTTTATCGATGGCTCCGACGAGCGGATCAAATCTCGGTCGCTGTTGCTCTGGGAAGCCTGCTGCGAGCTGTGGAACACGCTCGTCGTTTCTAGGCATGTTTTTCCAAGGAACGACCTTCGCGCTGAACGCATTTAGCCGATCATCTAGTCGCGCTATTGTTGCTTGCAACTAATGTTTCCCGGCATGCGATAGTCCGGTTTAAACCTTCGGTGATCGAAGCGGCTCGGGCGTGATCTCTGAGAAGAACTTCCG
>CM052142.1:3851459-3897107 GCA_028454255.1 Halictus ligatus | reverse complement strand
TTAAAAATGGTGAAAATCGTAGTTTTTCACGACTCTTGGTCAGTTTCTGCTTAAAATCCACAGATTCTAATATCTACCGATGCGTTCTGTTTTTATCCGCGTCAACCGATCTCGATGAAATTTTCAGTATGTGTATAACTAAAATACAGTGGCTCCCACTAATATATTCGGAAGCTCTTGAAAACCGCATAACCTTGTCAATATTGGGATATACTACTTGAATTTTTCTAAGAAGTTTAAGTAAAAACCAACATATGTTTAAAAAAAATTATTTACAATTACCCAAGTTTTTCTATATATAGCAATAAAATCGTAAATGAGTCAAATTGACTCGCTCCGGCAATCTAGTGTTAAAAATCGTAGTTTTTGGCCCCCTGAATGATTTAACTCCCTCCTTGCTCGCTCCCCATACGTTTATCAATAGCACAAAGCACAAAATCATTAGTACTACCCTAATTTTGTTCAACCTACTTTTCAGATATGGTAGAGTTTGCTACTTGCATTCTGCATTCCCCTGCCATGGGCTTCAAGCGATTTCTTGCAATTTCATACAACGTTGTTCAAACATCTCATTCCTAAATTGGTTTCAACATTTTCACTTTTTTGTTTTTACTGTTATGACTTGTGTATTTCTCCAAAAATGTGCCAAAAATTTTCCCTGAGCTATAGCCCCTGTAGCCCCCTTAAATCCGCCACTGATTAGAACGATTACAGTGATTTCTCTATATATGTCGCCAAAACTTGGATGACAAACGTCGCGGAATTATCCCCACCACTGCAGGGTATATCCCGTGAGGGGCCTCGGACGCCGAGAAGTGTAAACATAACTCGAGGCGATGTATATGCCTCCTGAACGATATATGTCGCTGATAAGACCCGTCTTCTTGACATAAATCGTGAATTCACTGTACTCGGTTATAAATCGACAATTCTAGAATACTGAAGGCTTTATTCAGGTGCGTTGGGTTCTCTATCTCGATGGTCGACCATATCGTCGCCGCAGAAATCGTGAAAACGAAATCGAGCCGCTCGTACCGGCGTAATCGATGATTACGTTAACGCTGAAATGGGTCGACACTCGAAACCTCGACGGGACAAATACTGTCCACCTGTTAGTTAGATCATCGCGGTTGATATGCTGCTCGGTACAGCCGTGCACGTTAAAAAAAGGTGTAGCGTTAACGGTAACGCGGCCACAAGAAGGCGCGCGTCTTTTTATTAATACTTGGTGCCGGCTAGGCCCGAGACTCTCAGTCCTCTGTCCGAGTATTCCGAGTCGAGTCGAACACGTCTCAGGCCGAGGTCCTCCCGTTAAAGGTCCGCCTCGTTTAACAACCGCCCGTTCTTTATACCCGACGGGCTTTTGTGCAAGCGTTATTACCGCTCGAGCTTTCTCATTGACTTCGCCCGCGGAACACCCGTGCACGTGCTTCTCCCGTCCGAGGCCGTGACCGAGAGAAAACTCTCGCGGTTATACTTAAAAATCATTTCAATGAATCAACACGCAGATTACCGTAAACCCTCCCCCCGTAACGCGGTACTCTCGTAACGCTGTGTCCACAAAACAAAGCGAAAATTGCGATTTTTATATGAATTTTTATTTTAATTTGATTGAATGCCGAGCTTCTTCTAACGCGGTGAGAATTAATCGTGTTATAGAAGAGTTAGTGTACAGCATTGAGCAAGACCGAACAGAGATTGTATAACTATAGGGGACCCTATTACTGTGGGGGTACCAATTACCGTGACTATACGAGTTATACTTGTTTTTAAAGCACAATGAATATTTAAAAAAGAGATGTATGGCATACAGTGATTTCTCTATACAGTCAAACCTGTTTTTGTGCTGTAGATAGCGTAAAAGAAAGTTTCTTTAAGAAACCGCACAAAAAAATATTCAGAAACTTCATAAATAACTTTGACAAATAATTTTTTGCAACATATTAAAGAAACTTTTTTTATGCGGTGGAGACGGACCGCAAAGATTTACGAAATAGCGAGAAAGTGCTTTCCAAACGAAATAAACAATTAAATTACACGTGGAAACATTTAAAAAAAAATTTAATTTCTTATTTTAAACATTGCGAAATATTCAAAATGCTCATAATTCAATAGTACTCGTCGTCGTCCAAGACGCGCATCTTCTTGTTATGATAACATTACAAGGGTGTTATAATGTCAACACCATTGGCATTCATGTACGTCATAAAAGAAAATCGCACAAAATACAATTCGCGTACAAAAGGACCGCACAAAAACAGGCTTGACTGTATATGTCGCCAAGGCCTGGTTGATAAACGTCGCGGAATTATCCCCACCACTGCGGTGTATACTCCGTGACGGGCCAAGAAGAGACCTTCAGGTATAGTTCGTAAGACCTCAAAGAATAGTATCTCATGGTCGATATATGTCGCTGGAAAGACCCGTGTTAATGACATATATCGAGAATATATATTAACGCTAAACCTACCACGCACAGAACATATAAAAGTGAAACATCTCATAGAAGGGAGAAGATTGAATATACTTAAACTTCGTACGATTTTCAGTATAACATGTGAAAGATTGAATATACTTAAACTTCGTACGATTTTCAGTATAACATGTGCTTAAATAACGAAGTCAATTTAGTTATTTTCTGTGAAAACGTTTACATAATTTCAATAATTGTGAGATAGAAAAGCGGCCCTTTTGACCGTGGTAGGTTTAGTATTAACTGATTTTAAAAAATATCTCTATTTTAATGTTCATCACGCTGTGACCAGTTACCTGCGGGGTTTAATTTTTTAAATCCCTCGCGGAATTAAAATCAAGCAACGACGAGTATACACGTCGAACGACGCAGGCCAAATGCCACTACTATAAATTTTACGGAAAAAGTGAAACAAAATGGAAAAGAATTACATTTTTACTCGATAAGAAATTAACAATTCATTAACGTCAACCGCGCCGCAATAGAGTTTTGAATTTACGTGTATACACGTCGAATGCAATTAACCCATTTGCATCATTAGTGTATATATATCTACGTTCAATTTTCTTGGTCACTATCACCGGAGCCGTATGCATACGCTCAATCTGTTGGCCACTATAATTATCCGTTAGCTAAAAAATAGAAATGGAGGATGTTGTTAAAGATGGAAGTAGTAATTCTGATTTTTTCTTATAATGCTGAAATATGAAATTCTTTTACTTCTAGTCATTTCTGTACTTAATAATTTCCATTCACAGGTTTCAGCCACTGACTCGAGATCCGCCTTGGCCTTGATCCGACGGAACTTAGGTCTGTGACTAAACATGTCACAGTTTTTGCTCTGTATTATCGATATTATGAATTCTGACGCCATAAACGTGCCTCAAGTGTTGCGCTTTATTTCGCAGAGAATCAAGACAAAATATAGCTCAATTTCTAGCTGGAGATATTTTCTAGCGCGCGCTGCTCTCGATTTCATCCAGAAAACTCATCCAACGGCATAAATATGCTTGGATTCCACGGCATACGCATCATCAATTTTTGACCTACTTCTAACGCGTATAGTACCAAATATCCGCATAATCTCGTCAGCTCCATCGCGCGCTAGATTGAACCTTCCTCTTTCGAGCGAGCCCTTTCCCAGCGAAAAATATTCTCACACAAGGACGAAAACTTGAGACACGTGAAACCATTTTTCGCCGGTAATGTAGTCACTCTACCTTATCGCGAATCTACGAAGAGCGGGCCCTTGACACTAGATTTACCGAACCCGTCAAAATGACCGGTTCTAATATTTTTAATTTACGATTATTCAGCTTGTGAAGATCCATCTACGTGGAATTATTCAACAAACTTATTTCCTTAAGTATACAGTGACTCCCACTAATGTTCGTACGCTCTTAAAAATCGCATAACTTTGTCAATGTTGGACTATACTACTTGAATTTTTTTGAGAAGTTAGAACAATTGGATCACTGCATAGCGTGAGAAAAATGTTTGATTAAATTTGCAATTGGGCGAAATTGCAGAGAAAGTACTAAAAGTTGTATTTTGCAACTTTTTTAAGCGGACTTACATTGAAAATTTAGAAAGTTCGATTTGTAGACCTGTATGAATTATATATATTCTGAGAATTTCATCAAAATCGGTGAACGTTGCAATGAGCTGCAGATGTTTCAAAATGATCACATAAGGGCGAAATTCCCTGAGATGGTTAAAATTCTGCGACTTTCGCCCTTACGTTTTCATCATTAAATGTTTGTAGCTCAGTGCAATGTTGACCAATTTAGATGAAATATTCAGAATATGTATAATTGATACAGATCTACAAAACGTACTTTTTCAATTTCTAATATAAATATAAACCGCACAAAAAAGTAAAATACAACTTTTAATACTTTCTCTGCAATTTCGCCCATTTGCAAATTTAATCAAACATTTTTCTCGCGTTATGTAGTGATACAATCGTTCTAACTTCTCAAAAAAATTCAAGTAGTATAGTCCAATATTGACAAAGTTATGCGATTTTTAAGAGCGTACGAATATTAGTGGGAGTCACTGTATATTACTTAAAAGAATCATTCCCCTTATTTTTACAAAGTAATGTAAAATACTCAGTTTTAATGCTCCGTAAACCTAGTGTTAAATATAACAAAAAAAGAAAAGTTTGGCGATAAAGGTCTACTTTTCATATTTCCTTATAACGCAAACGAGTCGACTGGTTATAAATAAGCATAACTAATGTGGGCAAAGTAATTGGGCCTACGTAGTCCACATGCTGATTCATCGCGAGACAAGGCGCACGCTAACCTTGTCGCCTCCGCTACGGAAGAGTTCACCGCGAAAGAATTTCATGGAAATTCGAGGGGAGATCGCGGTCTGCGCCCGAAAAAGAAAGGCCGACGGGGGCCGGAAGTCGTCGACGACGGAGGAAAGATCGGAACGAAACGCGGTTGTTCCTTGTCCGCGTCGAAACACGATGGGAACGGTTCGCGTCCGGGGTTTTCCGTTGCGGTCGGTGACCACGAAAACCGCGCGCTTCGACCGCGGTCAAATGGAATAGTAGACGACAAGGAAGAAAAAGAAGAAGAATAACAAGAAGAGGAAAACAAAAAGAACCGCGCACTCACTGTTCCTGGACACGTCCAGCTCCACGAGGCTCTCGAAGTTCTGGATATGCGGCGGCAACACTCTGATCTCGTTGTCGCTCAAGCCGAGCTTCCGTAGCCTCTGCAGCCGGAAAAAGTTCTGGAAACAATGGAAATTCTGAGCACGATACGCTCCCCGCCGGTTTCGGAACTCCGGCCTCTGAGAAAGCTTTTGCTCGATTTCTCAGCTTCCGGCGAGACCGACTTAACCTATTAACCCCCGCCGGTGTCTCGTTTCAATGAAATCCCTTTCGCCCCCCCCCCCCCCCCCGCTCTCGTCCCATAGTACCCGTGAAAGTATCCCGGAAAACGAAAATAATACAAACGCGACATTGACCGATACGTCAACGAAACTGGGGCGGCTAATTTTGATTTCCGGTGCATCGGTGATTCTACTCGGGACGTTGCGACGCACGATTTTCGAAACGATGCGTTCGCGATTGTGTTATAGGTTAGGGGACGCTATGAGTGCACATATAGACACACGAGTCCCCCTCCTTCCCCCCTCCAATAGGTTATCGAAAACAAGACACGCTGCTGGGGCGTTAATGGTTTTCCTTCTCGCTAATGGGAGAAAAAGAAGAAACGCGAACAGCAGGTTACAGTGGATTAGGATTTCGTATGTTGACGGCTCGGTTGGCAGTTGTTTGCACGACTGTCTGAAAGGAGATCGACGCGTCTCTCGGATACGTTCCCGGGGATCTGGTGATACGAGAAAGATTGACGAGCAACGGTACGGTACGGGACGGGACGGGACGCGACTGTGTACGGTTGTCGAAAAAGGTCTGCCAGCTCGTGGGCTAATAAGAGACGGCGATTAAGAGAGCGTACGAGCAACCCTATCGAGTATGCTGTGCGCGTACCTCTCGTCGTCGCGTTATAGCCGATGGAACGATACGTCACGGGCACAATAGAAAGAGGAGGAGAGAGCGAGAAAGAACCGAGGTGGCGGAAGAAAGAGACACGGTGTGCACGTACCATGGTAGGGGAACGAGAGAAGGTAAAAGGAAAGGAAGAAAGAAAGAAGAAAGAAGAGAATACGAAACGGACGGGCCCGTAAGACGGAAAAGTTGGCATGTAGCGGTATTCGCTTACCTCGGGCAGATCGCTGATGTGATTCGCGTCCAACAGGAGCTCCTCCAAGGTTCTCGAGTATCGTAAAATATCATCGGGGATGCTCGTCAGTGAACAGTGACGCTTGTCAATGTATTCCACCTGCCTGTTACACCCTTTAAACATCGGAATGCAGCGGAACATGGTATCCCTTTTCACTATCAATCACGTTGGAACAGCACCGAACATAATTATCCCGTATATCACGGCACGAAGGACACGAGATACGCTGCTATTTGCACATATTCCTGAGGGGGATGAGGGATTTTTGGTTATAGAGAACCACACGGAGGGAACACGGAGCGGCACGAATCACACACTTTCACGCCCTACTCGGCTGCTTTAAACGCGCTCACGGCTTCTGCCTGTGCCTCCAAGTCTGACGTCATCACGTCCACGAACCACTGATCACGTTGCTCGAAAGCGACACACAACAGTGAACGAATACGACGCCAGAGACGAGCCAGCTACCCCCCACCACTTCCGCGAGATGCGCCGCGGACCTGCGCGCTGCCTATAGAGGGGAAACCACCGCTCCGATACGAGAACACGAAAATTGTTTACATGCTCGAACCCCGAACCATTGTTACATATTTTACAGGATCCACCCTGCGGTAAACAATAACTTTCGGGATATGGTAATAGCAAAAACGATTTTCATTAATGCTTGTGTTATCGTTTGCTAGATTTCCTTCCTATTACGAGTTCTGCGCTGTTGATTCGAACGCGACACCGACCGTCACATTTTGATACGACGAACGGAAATATTTTCCCGTAGGATTTCAATTGCACGCACGAGATTAACAACGTTCGCACGGTTCTGTGGAAAGAAGATACGAAAATATCGTACACCGTGGAAAGTTTAATACATATTTACGTGGTTAGTTTACCAGGCACATGGATCTCGACACGAACTACCGAGGACTAATCACGCTACTGAACCGCAGACTTTCCGAGGATTGAATTAGCGGGTCGCGCCATCTGTGGCGAAAGGTCGAAGCTACTAGCGAATCGGTACTCGATTGTCCCTCTAGATGGCGCGGCCATGATTTTATTGTAGGAGTGAAATATATTTCTTCAAATAAAAGACGTGTTATCTCTTTCGGTATTTATTTTAATCTGTTGCAATTTGTTATGTCAATAATTTTGTTGGTAGGAAACCAAAAACAAAATAAATGCTAACGACTAAATATGAACAAATTAATCGATACAGAAATCTACATTATCTACAGCCGCCACATTATCAATTTTCTGTCGAATGTAAAGTAGAAAAATGAAATTTTATTTGTCTCTCGATGTGGTAATTTTAAATTCAAGTGTCATGCAATTAAAATACTTCCGAGAGTAACCGTGATTTTGTTCCCGGTTTCTGCGCATAGTATGTCGTTTAGAAAATCATCTCCTAACCCACTTTTTCTATTTGACAGACGAAACCACGACACGTATTTACATCAAATGACATCTATATGAACACTGAATACATAAGCAGATGACGTACATATATGTGTCTACATGATTATATTAATAATTTATTTACCTGCATCTGTGGTAGGTACCTGTGTCTTGCGTTTGTGCTCTTTTTTAAAGAACTTTTCATACAATATTTTTGGTTAAGTTAAATATAAATTTTGTGTATCGTTGTAGATAAATAATAATTTTAAAGTTCGATATGCAATTGCTGGCAGAATATTTAGAAACTTACCCTGGCAGGGACAAATTGCTAAGGACACTTTCTTACATGGCTAAGTTGGCCACGTTAGGTACAGCTTCGAAGGAAACCGAGGCAAAGTTTAAAACGCTTAGCAGTCAATTAAGTGGTTGCAGAGTAACGTTAAGATTACTCGATGATATACCAACAATTTATTATGCTATGACCTACGGCTGGGGAAAGAAGGTACACTTGATATTTATAATTTACGTTTTGTTTCACCATCAATCGTTAACAGTATGTACAGATTTGTACTGTTTTTCTAGAGGCATGTAAATTTCGTATGTAACAGGAGCCAGATTGGTTGTTGAGATTGGCAGAGTTGTTGCAAATCGGAGTGGACATACTATTTGGCCCGGTGGAGCACATTTCTTGGGCAGCCGAGCACAAACTAATTAATAATATCGATATTGACAAATGGGATAATGCTTCCACATGGTTTTGGATCATTTCTCTACATTTGTCGTTGATAAAGTAAGTTCAAGAAATTGGATATTCAATGATTACTTTATAAAATTTGCCACCGTTTTTACAGATCCGTAAGAAAATTAAAGAAGCTGAACGACCGAAAAATACACCATGTCATCGACAAGCAAAGAAACAATGAATTATTAACCAGCTTTCGACTGATACTAGATATCAGTTACGCAGTGAATTATCTGCCGGCTGGCGTACTTTGGGGAGGACGGTTCAAAACTTGGCAAGTCGGAGCACTTGGAACTATGTCATCTTTAATTGGCCTTTATCAAGCTCTAAGCAAACTGTCACAGAGACGAAAGTATTCGTAACATAAGTATTCTTTATAAAAATGGTACAACCTAGAAGCGATTCTTATTGATATTTTGTAAATACGGTCTTCCACTTTTGCACGGGTGTTGTACAGTAGTTGTAAAGGAAGAAATATATTGTAAAAGTTGAAAGAAAATCATCAGTCTTCGTATTTCATACACTGTAAAGTATATAATTTTATACATTCCAAAAGCAATACAGTCCTGTTAACATAATAAAGAACAATTTATTATTTTTCATATATTAGTTTCGTGTTACAAAGTATGCTTCAACAAGGATATATGTAATAGGAGGGAAAGCTAAAGCAATATAAATTATTGTTACGAGGGTCAAGCCTACTTGATCTCACGCCTGATGCGTGTAATCGGATATACATATACTAATATTCGAATTATTACATATATATTACGTCTTCCTTCTTCGTTATTAGTGTTTATTATTTGTAAATGATAGACTTAGGTTTTATTATTCAATAAAAAGTGAAAGAATAGGAGGCACTTCCGTATTAACATAAAAAAAATATCTTTGCTACCTATGGCGGCGATGTGATCATTGCCTCGCGATCGGTTAAATCTCTTAAAAGTTTTAAGAAAGCTTGACGTTATGCGTACCCAGTAGCAGTCTTGTTTCACTTTAATAGTAGATCACCCTGTATCGCATGGTTTATCAATGATTTTAAAAATAATTTGTGTTTACCACATTCGAATAAAATCTATGGAGATTACATTAAAAGGCACGACTCATTAAAAGTTTGTAAACAAGACAGTTCCGATAAAAGAGCATTTTTTAAAATTTCGGTCGATTCATTATTCGCCGTTGATTCGTTCAATTTTTTTTCATTTTTTTTTTAGTCTAAGAGAGTTGTCGTCTTTTTTTCTATTTTAGAATCATTCTCAGACATATAGCAAACCGATTTCGTTTCCCTTTCGTTGACTAAAAACATTATGGATACATTTCAAGCCTTCATAGAATATATTTATATATATATATATATTTTTAATATATATGTATATATACGTGTGTTGGTATTTTGTATGTTTGGTATTAAAGCACTTGATGTTAGTATTTGTTTCTTATACATATAATAACCGTATTACTTGTTCATTGCATTTGATGTAACGCGATATATTATTATTTGTTTGTTCCACTTTCTCGAATCAAGCTAAATTTTAATGTCTCAGAAACATGATAAGTTCTTTCTCCGTCTTTTATAATTTGACGAGACCACCGAGTGTAGTAGCAGATTAATGTCTGCAGTTGATTATATGCATTCTCAATCGTAAACCTTAATTCTATATAACAATTTCTCCTTTGGAACATTTACCAGTAGTAGTAATAACTTATACTCTAATAGCTATTTGATTATGGTAAAATAGGTAGGCCCTATTCTAAATACGTGTAATGAATTATTACTTTTGGAAAAACGAAGTACTAAAATTTCAATGGTTCTACAGACAATGAAACTACACATAGTCGAGCCCTGAAATCAGCGATAACACCAGAGTACCAAATGATCCAAATTCGTGATATATATATATTATATCGTGCACCTATCAATTTGTCAGGATGTAATTACATTGAATGATTAGTACTTTGCACAGGCACACATTCAGAGTAAGGCTAGGAGGTTTGAAATCGAGGGGTTGGAAGGTTCGTCTGGAGAAACAATCATTCTTCCGAACATTAAAAGGAACAAAATCATGAGAACAGAGAAGAAAATAAAGGGAGAAACGACAATACAAGTCTATCTGCAAAAATGTGACTTTTAATTCACTCAACAAAATGATATCAAAACATCAGAAACGCGATGAGAAGACCACGAAAATCTTGTTGAAAGAAAATACATAACTTAATATGGTAACAAAAAATAAAAACAGAATCAATTCACTACAATCCGCTCCAGAATCGTAGACCATGTACTACTCCATTTCGTCAACAGTTAAACAGTCCCTGTAAACGAAAGTTTCACGCTTTCTTCGACTAAGAATATAAAGTATGATTACAGTGTGGCCACTTCATTTTTGGCAATCCTCTTACATTGTACTATCTAACATAAAACTACAACGATGGGCAGTATCGCCGACGAACGCCGGGGTAGAATAACGTCTCGCAAAGGGGGAATTTCGTTTGTTAGAACTCGATGAAAAGTCATCTCTCCGCGCACGCACACACACCTGTTCTACAAAATGAAAACGCGTTCACCGCGAAAAATAATAATAAATCGAACACGATTTAAATTCCCCCGGTTTGCTTCGAATACTACAATAATCTAATATCCTCGCATAATTCACGGTTAAGCGTAACATTTTCGCCGAAGTATCGTTAGAGCGGCAAGTAGTATTTTTTACGAATTTACGTCTGAACGCCATCGAACATTAGCACTTGATGTTTTTCTCTATCGATCTTTCATCGTGGCAGTCGAGTGGCTTCTCCAGTTTGTATCGCATAAAAATTATTGTCACTATAAAAGCCACAATTGAGCCCATATCGAGAATTCAATGTAAATTGCACACTCGTTTGTTTTTCACGTCTGACTGCCGCATGTATTGCACAACGTGTGCCGAACATTCGTTGTTGTTCAATAGCACGATTTAATGATTCGCAATAAAAAGATCAACAAGAGAACCAGTTCTCCTAAGTAAATGCACCAAATAAAAGTGTCGTTCTTGTTGAACATATGCGATGATCACGTGTTGTTCGTAAATAGGAACTTCTCAAGAAACGTAATTTTCTTTTCTTTTCTATACTTTCTATCTATCTCTTTTTTCCTTAGTATCATTTCAATTAGTCTTTGTACCGCGGACGTGTACGATAATAACAATAATAAACAAATTGTTTGCATCTCTTTTTGCCGATCAGCTGGTGTATACGGTATTTCTCGGCTGTGTATATATCGTCAAACCAGCTGGTTGCAGCCCAGCGATAAAAACTAAGTTTGCACCCTGTCAGTGAGTCAGCTAGCGCGACGTCCGTGCGAAAGCAAATAGTCAAAAAAAGAAAAAGAATGTGTGTGAAGTGTGATGATATCGCGAACAAGAAAACTTGGGGTAAACTGTACTTAAAAACTGTGATTGTTGAATCCACGGGAACCGGAGGAGTTCATATGAGGCGACAATCCGACCACATGATTTGTCTTCGAGTTACGCATCAATGGCATGTGATGCCACATTGTTTCCATCGAGTGTTGCCACTGCCAGCAAATGCGACAGAAGTACCGGAAGCACATCTTGAAATTTTAAATCGATTGTTCAAGCAAAGATCGTATAATAAAACAAACGGAAGACTATTTACAATCTGAACGGATTAATACAACTAAATAGTAGATATAGTTTCTTTTTCTTACCGCGTCACGACAGAAATAAGGTCCTTGCTGCACCGAACATTCAGAGCACATGGAGTCTTCAAGATACGGATCGACTTGTACCTGTTGAAGACAGTCGTTACTCAAATATCCTGACAAACTTTCCAATATTTTAACTAGAACAGTACCAACCTTCTTCGTAAATCTCGCAGTTTTTATTTCGATAAATGCCGTCGAGACAGCCTTCATGTACGAATGTTTCGTGTTAAACGTAACGCGTCCAGATCCTATTGGATACTTGTGTTTGTCAGTATCAATACCTGAAGTTCAACAAACAGATTTATTAGTATCTTGTGAAAGAATGAATGGTGGAAAGGAACGTGATGATCGTTACCTGCATAAATCACTCCGCGGAACAAGTCGTCCATAATTTTTGCTAGACCACTAGCCGTTAACATGCCGTGAAGTGCGCCAACGAATACTGTTTTATGGGGGTCAAGCTTCTGCGATGAGGATTTCACATAATTACTGTCTTCTAGGGCCCAAGGTATTACTTGCACCTACGTTGAAACGATTGTAGAACGACCGCCAAGCATCGTAAGACAAATACAGTGTTTACTCTATATATGTCCCAAATTCCTAGCCGATAAAAGTCCCAGAACTATCTTCACTGTCGGGGAGTATACCCCGTGAAGGGTCATGAACCGAGGCCAGCGTGGATCAAAATAGTATCGCCTGGTCGATATATGTCCCTGGCTAGTTTTGGACATGTATCGAGTAAACACTGTACATAAAGTAATATGGAAGCCGACGCGCAACATACCTGCTTTGCCTTCATTCGTTTCGACGATACCTTGTAATACCAACTGCTGCCGTTGGTAAAATCATGTGTACAACATTGCAACAGGGTTCGCACCTGCAAAGAAGCATTTTCTCGTTAGAGATGCAAACATGTATTTCTTAGGATTTGAAAAGAGCATTTTTCCGTTACCTGTTTCTCGGACTCGAATATTATGTATACGTATCCTTTAGGCTGCGCCGCGGATTGATCCTTTCCTGGCCATTCTACGCGTATTTGTCCAAACTGTTTGAAAGTCCCGATCAAGAGAGACTCCGTGATGTCCCATGGTACACCCCCAAGAAATACTTTCGACGAGTAACCGGTGTGCTTTTGATTGCGTTGTGGCAATAGGCCTCTCCAGGTGCACGTAGGCTCGCACAATGCTGAAACAATATCTACACGTTCCCAACACGATCAACGTAAACCTTATTTATTTAACTATTTGTTTCTTTTGTTACACGTACCAGCAGCGCTTCGATGAAATCGCGCTACTCGCTCCAACGAGAAATGCGGGTCTAAAATGTTGACCGGTGTATGACGCAACCCAGTCATGTGATTCCCGGAGAAGCAACAATTCTTCTCGTGGGGGGTGTTTAGGAACTCGGCGTTTTGATTCGAGCCGCAACTATGCCCGCCGCGGTTGTGCCCGTGCAGATGAGGATGGTATTTTTTCACGGCCATTCGTTGCAACGCGGCTGCTCTGTTGCTCCCGTACAGATCGACTTCCGGCGACATCAGCGAGCCGAGGGATTGAGAGTAGTACCCCTGGGAGGACGAGTTCAACGACAAACAGTTCTGCGAAAAATGATTTCGTTCCAATTAGACTGTCGCCAACGGGATTCTACGGTGCGAAACATTAAGATACGTGTGATGGTCTGATTTGACAAAGGACTACCATTATGTCAGACAGAGAACCATCCATGCTGCTTACGCCACTGGTTTCCGAATCCGCTGGTGAATTTGATCTTGAACCGTTGCATCCCATCACATGAGTGTACTCGAACGTTGGGCTGCCACAGTCGCTGGAAATCGAAAAGAAAGAAACGATTAATACTTATTATCGCTGTACAATTTATAATTAATTTAAAATGTTGTCGAAGGTACCTGTAGGGTGTAGATCCACGAATGGGTCTTCCGTAGAAGGGGGAATGAATTGGTGATGTCGGGGAACCCATGTGCTGCATAGATCCTCGACTTGTCGGTGACGTTGTCGTCTGATTATTGTTGTTGTTATTCGTAGAGGTGTACGAGTAGGGGTTCGAATAAAGACTGCTTGTGGTGCTGGGGCTGCCAGGTGTGGTGAGGGAGCTCGGTGAACTTGGAACGTCCAACATCGATGAATTCGAATAGATACTGTTCCTGTCCTCGCACTGCGTTAACACAGATCCAAGATTATTAATTCCAAGTCATTTAGCATCGCCTCGTGTAAACTCGGAATGGAATAAAAGGATCGGTGTGTCTCATCCAATTGCAAGTTTCCCGCGGCAGGGACAGGTCCAATTTATTCGACGACATGATCCAGGGATCTTTTCAGAGAGTTTCTTTCCATGAAACTCGCAACACTGTAGTTGGACCGTGTCCAAGAAAATGTTACAAAATAAAGAGTGTGGGGGGGGGAGAGGGCGAGGCGGTGGAAACTAACACAGAGCGCGATTACAAGTTCACAGGGAGAGGTCGTAGGCCGTCGTGCGCGGAACGAAAAAAGGGGGATTGAGAGAGGACGGCGAGAAAAGTGAGGGGGCTGTGATAGAGCCGTTTGGCTCGGGCTTGTAAATTCTTTGGCCATCCTGGAATCCGGGTCGCAGTAACGCGGTCCGCCATGCGTAATTTATTTTGTCGAACGCATTACACGTCGCTTCTAACACGCGCGTTCCGATGGACCGCCGGTCCTTTATGTGCATATGCATCCAGCAAATGGTCAGGGTAATAACGTTAAAGGCGTCGAGAAGAGCCTGATAAAACGTCCATTAAACCGTCTGGTCGATAAGCCGCGGCTTTCGCATGCTGTCCTCCCACTAGTGACACGCGGCGAATCGGTGCCGATTATTCTACTGAAAAAATGCATAGTTGAGCGGCGCTATTCGTTACAGAAATGCGAACACACTAGGAAAAGTAACTTGCGACATTTTTCGCGGGAGCAGAAGCGTGTACGCTTCTTTGCAAATATTACAAATAAATTGTTTCCGAGTGTCGCAAGCGAGTTCAACTTGTTGGTCGCTATCTTGGAGGCGTTTACGTGCCTGGCTCCAGCAACAAATTTCACAAGTTACTTTGCCAGTGTTTTCGCACCTTCTCCGCTCGCGATAAGTGTTCGAACTATTGCAAATACGGGCGGCCGTAGATCCTGTGGATCAGTGATCCGCACGAGATCAAATATTGCACGCGATCGCTTCGTTTCAGTTGCAATCGACAATTTTTTCGACATTTTGCGGTCGCTACACATGTCCCGGAGAAAATTTGTAAAGGCGTGTCTGTCGTGGTCGCAAGAATAGGGGAGAGTCGGGTGGCAGCTTCAGGGAGCTGTTATCGAGGGACAGAACGCGCGCGTATCGCGATCCGTTATCGTTACATGTGCTATCATAAATTGATGTTGGGCCCTCGCCGCAACAAATCTATTGAAAATCGATACACCCGGTAGCCGGGTGGTCTATTGTGACAAAAAAATTAGCCGCGACTGGCTGACTGGGGAAGGGACCTCGAGAGGAGCAGTTGGAGTCGCTCCAATGAGGATAATCATTGTTCCGGTTATTGCATTGGCAGCAGGCAGACGTTTCATAATACTGCCTCTGCTTCGACGGTCGGGATTCTCGGCTGACACGTGACCGTCGTTGCCGTTACAAAAACATTAAACATTGTCCGTCCGCCGCTTAACAAATATCAATCATATTTTACGCGCTCGAAGAACTAACCCCGTTGTGTAGGCAACTGGGTGCACGAATACGCTCTTGCTGGATCTCCTTTTCAACAAAAGGACACCCGAACGTCTGCGTTCTGTGCAACGGATCTTAAATGTTAAAGCTATAATTTTGGTGGTCGCCGTCACAAGGGTTGATACCGAAGCTCCGCGGGTACCACAGGGATGAAACAAGCGGACGAGAGAGGAAGAGATAGTATGCGCCCGTGGTGTCTGTGTGAGTGTACGTGCGAGAAGAAGGGCTGAAGGAAACAGATTCCAGGAAAATGCGACCAGGAATTACAAAGCTCGTTGACCTAAATGAGAACGTTAAAGGAATTTGAGAAAAGGCTTGCGCACGGCATGAATTTATGAAACGAACGGGAACGTCACCTGGTAATGTGGATAGGATGGTCCCGGGCTGCGATTCTGCTGCTGATGATTCCGGAAACCAGGCGATCCGGACGTCGTCGATTGGTTGTTCATAAACGAGCCCCACGGCATACCGAACCCGAACAGATCCGTGATCGACATGTCTGCTGCGGCGTGGTGGCGAAAAAAAACGAAAGAAAATGTCAGCGTTTTTTTTTTCGAAAAATCACAGGGGGAAAAAATGAGACGAGCGAGGCTGCGAGGATTGTCCGCTGACAAATGACGATCGGGCTCGCTCATTAGTTTCGAACTGATGACGAGGCGCGACGCGCCACGCAGGAGACAGTTCAGAACGTATTTCAAATCATCCATCGGGTGTCCAACGAAATACCAAATTTTTCGAAATGTTCGAACCAAGCCCTATATTCACAGGCTCGCGGAAGTATTTGAACGCCCTTTAAAACAGTATAACTTTTTTTAAATTGGACCTGGCCTTTTTTGAACAGTTGAAAGAATTGATTTTCCAAATGATGTACAAAAAAGATTTTGAAAGAATTTCAATTGGTGAGAATTACGTAAGAAAATAAAAACTTTTTACAACTTGTTTATTTGAGCCTGTAATGAAAATTTGAAACGTGCGTTTCGTAGATCAATGTTAGTTGTACACATGTTGAAAATTTCATCGAAATCAATGAAAAGTTGCAAAATACAACTTTTAGTATTTTCTCTGCAATTTCGACTAATTGCAATTTTTGTAAAAAATATTGTTCACTTTATGTAGCAACCACTTGTGCTAACTTCTTTTAAAAAATCCAAGTCGTATGGTCCAATGTTAACAAAGATATACGGTATTTAAAAGCGTCCCAATCTTAGTGTGGGACAAATAGAAGAGTTTTGGAAAGTGCCTTTTTTATTTGCTCTTATAATTCCTAGCAACTGCAATTTTTCAAAATCTTTTTTGCCTGTCATTCGGTAAACCAATTCTTCTAATTTCTCGAAAAAAGTCAGATCGTTTGGTCCAATTTACAAAAAGTTATACTGTTTTAAAAGGGCGTTCGAATACTTTCGTGAGCCAGTGCACATAATACAGTGGTGATTTCTACGGACAATTTAATGGGGTGAAAATATGCGATGTACAGTCAGGCATAAGATTGAGTGGACACGTTTTAAAAACTAGTAACTTTGTAAAACTTGGACTTTTTTTTAAGAAATTGGAAAGACCAGTTTACTACGTCGTATTTGAAATTGTTGTTGCTCGGAATTCCCCCTTTATTTCGACGGGGGTGGATACACCCTACATATCACTTAGATAATACACTGGAGAGCAAAACTGAATCAACACTATTTGAAACAACATTTTTAAAATTAGATCGAATGACTCGAGTGTTATTAAGAAATTCTAAGGATTAGTTTATTAGATGACGCGAAAACAAGTTTTGAAAAAAAAAATTAAATTTCTTTCGTTATCGCGAAAGAAATAGTAAAAATTGATTTTTCCAACTGTTCCATCTGAGCCTGTATCGAAAATTTAAAACATGTGTTTTATTTACTCAAATAAATGATATCCATGCTGAAAATTTCACAAATTTTGGATAATCCGTTTACGAGTTATGAACGATTAAAAGTGCGATTATAAGTCGAAATCGTAAAAAATGGCAATTTTTCTCACTTTTAATCCTTTATAACTCGTAAACGAATTGACCAATGTCGGTGAAATTTTCAGCATGGATATCATTTATGAGTGAGTAAAACACATTTAAAAAAATGTTAATACTGGCTCAGATAAAGAGGTGTAAATAAAAATTTTTACTGTTTTTTTCGAGATTCCGACCAATTCAAATTTGTTTTGTTTAATGTTTCACACCTCGTCTAACAAAGTAATCCCTCTAACTTCTCAAAACACTCAAGTCATTTGATCTAATTTTAACCATTTAGCTGTTACAACCTCTTTGAAAAATGTGTACCTAAATTGAGTCGTGAAAATGAATCGTACAGCTGTTTCGACGAGTATACTCGTCATAGCACAAAATATCACCATTTCTTCATGACGAGTATACTCGTCGAAAACAGCTAACTAGTTAACCAGTTAACTGTGGAGTTTAATTTGAAAAATCCCTCAGGGAATTAAAAGGAAGGAGGAATTAAAATCAAGCAATGACGAATATACACGTCGAACACAGGCAAAATGCGGCTATTATATAAGCAAAAGCCCTTGTAAAGCTAAATGAGAAAGAATTACTTTTTTATTCGATAAGAATTTAACAATTCATTATCGTTAACTGCACCGCAATAGAGTTTCGGATTGACGAGTATAACAGTTAACTGATTAAAAAAGTTATGCAGATTCAAATAGTGTGAATTCAGTTTCACTGTAGATCCAAGATCAATCAGCGATCGGGTAGTGAACAATTTTACAAAACGAGTTGGGAGGTTGGGAGGGTGGAGGAGGTGAATTTTACCATCCACATTGTTGCTCTTATTCGTCTCCTGCGAGCATCCTTGGAAGACGGCCGGGGGTGGCAGGTCCAGTAACAAGTTGCTGATCGATGAAAGCTGATTCCGCTTCTCCCGTTCACGGTCGCGATCCCATTGCTCTAGCTGCTGTAGTTGCTGCACATGGTCCTGATCGCGGGGCGTTTGCAACTTCAATCCATGAGGAGACTGTTTGCCATCCGTTGTCTTCGCACCGTCCAACATGTACGGTGAATCCAGCTGCGAAGCGAAACAATTAATTAGAGAACCATCGTCGGACAACAATAGTCGACTTTCCCCGAATCGGTTCGTCCCCTGTTCACCGACGGCAGTGCGCGTTTGTTTTACAATGTTGCGCAACCAGAACATGGACGCGCATAATTATAGAGACGACAAGATATTCCAATAAAATAGCAACTAAATCGTAACTTAATTCGTGGCTGCTAACACTAACCGTGCCGGGTACACAATGTGTCGGCTAGACATTGTTCTGTAAAAATGACAGAACTTATTTAGATTTTTCACAATTTTTACAATAATACGTGGTCGAGTAAAGAATGGATCTTTGTAATTTCAGTAATTAAAAACTGTGAAACCGGTCGTGTTATTGTGAATAATCGACTGTTTAACAGTAAACCTACCACGGTCAGAATGACCGATTTTCTATTTCACAATTATAGAAATTATAAAATCGTTTTCATAGGAAATTACCGAATTGGCTTCTTCATTTAGGCACATATCGTAATGGAAATCGATCAAAGTTTAAATAAATTCAATTTTCGCCCTTATATACAGTAACGAGCAAAACTGAGTCTACACTATTTGTAGCAACATAACTTTTTAAAAATTAGATCAAATGGCTTGAATGTTATTGAGAAGTTAGAAAGATTATTAGATGAGGTGTAAACAATTTTTAAAAAATTGAATTGTTCGGAATCGCAAAGGAAATAGTAAAAGTTGGTTTTTTCAGCTTTTTCATCTAAGCCTGTATTGAAAATTTAAAGAATATATTTGATTCGCTCAAATAAATTATATCCATGCTGAAAATTTCACCGATATTGATTAATTCGTTTACGAGTTATAAACCAGTTTAGATGAAGTTTAGGATTAACCAGTATAGATGAAATTTTCAGCATGGATACAATTTATTCAAGAAAATCACATTTTTTAAATTTTCAATACAGGCTCAGATGAAAAAACTAAAAAAATCAACTTTTACTATTTCTTTTGGAATTCCGATCAATTCAAACTTTTCCAAAAATCTTTTACACCTCGTCTAATAAACTAATCCTTCTAACTTAAAGAGTTACGTTGCTTCAAATAGTGTAGACTCAGTTTTGCTCGTTACTATGCGACGTTTCACATTTCTGTTTTGTGCTTGGCAGGTTTAGTGTTAAAGCTTTCGATACATGCAACGTGATTTTGTTCACGAACGCGGGAACAACCGTAAACGCCAGAAACGCTCGTAATCAAATGTGGAACGCGAGTCGGATTGCGTCATAATTGCAGGAAAAATTTGCCGGTAATTCGATAAGCGTTGATAAAGCTCGAAGCTTGTTTAGATCCAGAAAAGTCCGGTGTGCCGCACGAAAACGTCCGACAACCACCAGTTCAAATCGTTCACCCTCGCCCGTCATGGCAACGTGTAACCGGTTCGCGTGGTTTCCGGCAAACGGCGAACAAGAAAATTCAAAAACCTCGCAGTTGTTCCCCTCCGCGGCTGGCGACGCGACACGTAACAGAACGAATTGATGGAGCATGATCGATATCCGCGAATATGATAATTCGATGATGGCCACCTACCGTTGTTAATTTTCTCGAGCACATCGCTGCGAGCAGTCCCAACACCAGACTGTGCTCTCGCCGAGAGCTTTCGGTACAGAACAACGAAAACAGGAGACTGAAGGACGCCACTCCCAGGCTCGCGCGTTCGTGGAATTCGGAAAAAAAATTTTGCAGGGTCGAAGTAAGATATCAAGGCATCCGGGGACCCAACAGGAATTCGAAACTTCGTGGAATTCAACGCCGTCGAATTCAAACGCGATCGTCGGCTAAGGACGTCTCCCGACCGGTGCCGGGGTGAAATTCAATCACCAGTTGTAAATAGTAAATAGTCTATTTTACATTATTCAAAATCGGCCCGTCCGACAACTGTGAAAATCGAACTTCCGCTCGAACAATTATAAGATTTCACTTTACGCTTCCGATTATTGATACCTATTATATTTTTCACCGTAATTACTGTTACTGACAACACTTCCTTGTCCGTAATAATTTCATAGCGGAGAACGAAAATTTGTATTCGTTGCCCACGTCTACCGCGACGCTCGATAAAGAAAATTTGACTTCGTTTTACAAAAAATTAACAGTCCGACTGGTTAGCGGTTAGCATTCGCATAATTTTTGAAATACTTTGTTCCCAAATTTCACCCACCACCGACAATACGTACATTGTAACGTTCTACGGTTCAACGTTACGTCTTATTCTAATACCGACTTTTCTTTCTCTCTCCCTCTCACGGTAACGTACGGAATCACCGAATATTCGAAATGTCCTTCACTTTCGAAATTTCGTGTAATCGCTATTTGCAATTCGATCGATTCGCGGAAGGGAATAATTTTCCATAAAAATGATGGAGAAGAGAATCGAATGTGTCGATTGTTCTTAATTTCGCGAGAATCAACGCGGATACATTTGTTTCTCGGTGTAACCCTTTGAGTCATCGAATTACGCGTGGGTTACACCGATATCGATTGTCCTTAGGAAAGTCCTCGACATATAACTCAAGACTATACATGTACATACGTATGCATATGCAAACGCACACACCCACACACGTACACGCGCGTGTATGTGTGTGCGCACGTCAATAGAGATTTCGAGAAAATTCAAATTGCAGACACGCTAACGCTACCGACTAGGCCATAAATCATTTTTCTATAGAAGAACGTTACGCAATGATAACAATACAATGCCCGATACACAATAACGTGGCTACACTGTTAGCATTTTCATATTTCTGTTGCGAACGCTACAATGTTTTTCGTTGCAATCGACCACAAAAAAAGTGTTCCCGGACCATTCATAAAAAACATTTAAGGAAACGGTATATAGCGTTATGTGCGTAAATCGATGTATTGAAAATTGTAACGTCGATCGAAAACAGAAGACAGTACCGTACAAACGATTTCTTTTCCCACCGCGTACAACGTCGTATCGCCCGTGTAGCCTCGCGTAAACATTGAAATCAAAAACGGCGAATTTCTTTACACGTTCTTGCTCGATTTCGAGTGGCTGATAATGGGGTAAGGGCGATTCAGAGGGCGCAGTACACACACGTACGAACGTGTACGTGTATACGTGCCATATATGTATATACACATATATATATATATATATAATATATAGATAAAGGGCAGGTCTATCGGTGGTACGAAACGCAACGTGTTTTGCACGTGGACGCGTTGCGGTTCAAACGTACGATTCGCGTGTTTGTTTACACGATAGGACGCAGGACATTCCATCGTATCCGATGTAGAATTTACACCGGTATTTCCTCGTTTCGAAACGGCATCATGGCAAACGAATTTGTAAAGTAGGTTACGGATCGACCGTGCCGGAACCCGGAAAAACAGTAATCCAGCCGTTTATGTACGCGAGAAAATTGACACTCGCTCGTGAAAGATCGTTAGAGAGAAATAAATACGAGACAACACCGTGCGAAAGGGTCGAGGAAACTTTCTCGTCGAGGAAAGAACACAACTTACCGATTGCATTGACATAGACATGCTGATCCTCGGTTGAAACACACTTGACTTCTTCTTCCTCGATCGTTCCGGTCGACGTTCCGCGAACACGTTCGTCAACGTTCAAAGGGTTAACGGGAATTCGAAAGAAACCAAATGCGAAATGTCCCTGTTACATTAAGGGTTTCCTTTTGACTGCTCGACGATCCCGCCGGGTATTGCGATCGTTCGCCGGGGGGATGTTTTTCGAATCGGTTCAACTCCCAGAATCGGCCATTTAGAATCAATCGAATCGGTTCTAGCGGAAAAATAAAATTTCCCTTTCCTCTCTGTCGCCTCTCGATTTGTTTAACGTTGATGCAGCAACGCCGAAGACGGAACGCCCATTCTTTTCCACGTTGCTCCACACACCGAACTGAATTGAAGATCTGTCCTCTCGTCCTCTCCCTTTTTCGACAACGAGTCCCATCCTCGGTAAACGCCGGCGCGGCTCGCGGCTCGCGACGCGCCCTTGTGGAATTTCGTGTACCCGCAACAAATACAAACTCGATATTATTTATACGCCGGTTACGAATACTGTCTCGACGAGAATTTTACCTGCTGTCGGATAGCACTTTAAGAGTCCTATAAATTCTCTCGACAATTTATCCGATACGGCTAATAATAATTTTATTCGTAATCGAACAAATTACCTCGAGCGATATATACGTGCGATTCAATAACTTCTGTTCAGGCGATCGTTTGAAAGAATTTATTTATTAAAATACTTTTAGATACACATAGCGAAGTCATCGAGAAACCTATTTGTTGGTTGAAATTGCGAAAATTATGGAGACCTTCTAACAACTACAATAGGTACATTGTAATAAATAAAGTATCTGTACAAATGTGTTGTTTAATACATCGCATGCGACAATACAAGGATGTTAGCTGAGGAAAAAGAAGCATGTTTTAAGCAAAGTTATTGCTTTATTATGTAGACAAATCAATTTGAAACATAAAAAAATTGGTTCATTTTATTTGTATTCTATGTGTGCCGTCGACGAGTCTAACATCTCGACTTCCGAGCTAATATCACTAGAATAATTCACGACTACATCTCGAGAATTGCTTTCCTCCTTGTCAGCGGTATTGTCTTCTGCTTTGCCCGATTCCTCCCCCCATCCAGAAAATAAATTTACTCGTAATTTATCGATATCTTGATTACCTGACTCGGTTAAGGAGTTTGCCCTATCCAAAGGCTCTGTACTCTCTGCATCTTGAAGTCTGACTTCTGGAAATTTGTATTTCGGAATGTCGACGGGTGCGTCTGCAAAATAAAGCAACGGTCGTGATGAAGTATCGCGTGAACGTTTCATTAAAATTCTTATGAGAGAGAATCTCTGGCAATAGTAGTTCCATTATACCAGGGTATGGAGGCGACTCCTCTATAAGCTGTTGCATAACGTAAGTTAACATGGTTGTTATGAAAGTGTCGTCCCTTTTGAGACCCAGGGCTCGGTGAAAAGCATCAACAGCTTCCTGGGTGTTTTCCATCAAGGCGTGAATGAAACCAATCGCCGAATACGTTGCCGGGTTCAACGGATTCAGTACTAATGCCTGCGACAATACAGTAAAAGCTTTTTCTCAACAATCTATGCAGATCGCCGTTGAAGTTCATATCGGAATTGTTTAACCTGCTGATGATATTCTAAAGCTTCCTCGTACTTCTTCATTTTCCTACAAGTGTGACCCAAATTATTCAAAAGCGCCTCCCATTTGCTAGGCAGGATGACATCCTTCAGACCTCTTTTAATTCTTTTCATGGCCTCTTTAAATTGCCGTTCCGCAGTTTTGTAACTGTATTCGATGAAACAACTCTTGATAAATTAGGCGATATCTCCAACAAGAACCGTGGAAGGATGGAAGTACGCTAATCAGGTTTCAGATTAAATTTTCAACTTCTCTTTTTCATGTCAGAGTAGCCTTTCTTTTTTGGGGGGATATTGCGAAAGCGAACGAATACAATATTACTTACTCTAAGTTGTAAAAAGAGATGACGCCCATCTCGTGTATAACGAACGGATCGTTCGGGGCTATTCCCTGAGCTTGCTGGAAAAACTTGTCAGCCAATTTAAGATTATTTGTTAAGCCACACTCAAGTCCAATGTATAAAAGCGGCAGATGACAACCTTTCATTAACTGCGAAGCTTTAAAGTAAGCGGCCATTGCTTGGTCGTGTTCGCTTTCTACCGCGAAAGAGTGTCCATAGGCTAGCCAAGCAGGACCGAATAGTCTGTCCAAGGCGGTCGCTTTTGCCAAGTATCTTCTCGCAGGATCGCTTTTACCTGCAATCAAATCATTTTTATAAAAAGTGCTCTTCCCAACGATCGAAGAAGCTACTTCGTTACATTAATTTACCTATACTGTAATAATAACATCCAACTGCAAACCATGCTAAGGCCATGTCTGGGTACAAGTCAACCAATTTATGTGCCAAATAAAATAAAGCTAAAAAGTGAAAGAAAAAGAACACGTTGATTATGAGTCTCCAACTTTTAATGCAACATACAATTTACCGTTTGTCTTCTTTACTTCTACTAAACAGGCTATGTGAATCGGCAGGCACGAATTGTGGTATGGATCCTTTTTTAATATCCTGCAACATACACAACAAATGATATAAACCTTATTTACAATGAGAGTTACGATAGAGATGAATTACCTTTCTGTAAGCGAGAAACATTTGTGATAATCACAATTATAGTACAATCTCTCTGCTTCCGATACTTCCATATCCAAGTTACCTAGTAATCTCTCGCTAACGAGAACTCCCATCACGCTGCAAGTTGCTAGAATCTCTTTTTTATTTGGTTCTTGGTACTTTTTCAATTTACTTTCGTATAGCAAACGTAGAAGCTCTGTTTCGTGTTCTGTACATTGTTCCGCGAATGGAAGAGACTCCAACAGTTCCCTTTCTAAAATGAGAAAAGACTTGTGAGAATTCACTTGTGCAAATTCTTCCTTGGAAAGACGAAAACCAATTCAATTACTTCTATACCTTCGGAGGCAGAAAGCATTTGATTTTGAACCAGAGCTTCGAATGCTTGGTACGAATAAACATCGCAATGTAAAGCCTGTTTGTAACAGTCGGTTGCCACTGCTCTATTATCCATAGCTTCGTATACACGTCCTTTCACATACAATATTGAACTTTGTACCTTAACAGAAAAATACATCCCGATTATTAAAACTCCAAGAACAATTATATACTATACTTAATCACGTAATTATACTTAATTACATTCTTTGGAGCATCTTCTAAAATGTGTGTGCGATCAGGGAAATTCATAACTGATTGTGTTATGTTTGTACAGATTTCTGATTCGTTAATGACCTGCAGTGCCTCGTTGTACTCTTTCGCTTCTAGAAGACTTCTTACTGTTAAATAGTGACACATCACGTCTGTCTGCAAAGAAGCACAACTATAATGTGTAACAGTGTGAATAATCCGATAAAAAGAAAAGATGTCATGATCGTACCTTCTCGAGTCCACGACTTCTGATAACATGAGCAGCCCTGTGGTATTGTTTCATTAAAAACATGCAGTGGGCTAAGGTGCATACGTCCTTAGAATTCTCATTACTCAACGAAACAACTTTGTCTGCCCAAAACAAAGCGGCACTGTACAAATGCTGTAAACGAAACAACCGAATATATTCGAAACACTTTCCTAACTTCCACGGGTCTTGATAGATCACTGAACCTTACCAGCTCGATATACGATTTAATCAACTTCCTATAATTGTCCAAGTCAATGTTTTTGTTGCCCATCATGTTATGCATTTTTTCGGAGTCCGTGTTAATATTTTGACGCGCCATGTTTCATTTAAATTCGAAAGGTTAAGTTTCTTCCCCCTCCTGAGATCGTCGCTTCTATTCCAAGATGTCCACTGCGCGAACTTTCATTCCAATAAATGGATTTAGGAACGAATTATAGAAATAATATCGGCAATAACGTTTGCAATAACAATTATCAGTTAACTGTAGATATATTATACAATATTCACCTATATATATATACTGTATTAATGTCGAGAATACCTCATCCGTGATATATCAGAGAAAATGATAGAAATAGCCTGTTGCGCTATCTACGGTGGACCGCCTAAGCGATCGCCTAACAATAATTTACCCCATTGTCTTTTCAAGTGATTTTTAATAAATTCAATATCCAAAGCATTTGATTCAGCAACCTTTTCGCATTAACTAGACATGCAGATTTTATACTATTAATTCGCACGGCATACGAATGCTCCGTTTCGATTAGTAACTAGTGTATCGGGTGAACAATTATTTTGAAAACTCATTTGAAGGCGCTGTAATCGTGACACAGGAAAACAACAATGGCGTATTCGGTGAACATCTCTGTGGAGGCACCGATCGAGAATCAGATCCAAGAAATCACTTACGATGGACAGGAAATTTATCAGGCGTACGTATTTTGTTTCGTTACCTTTCCCGCTTACACGATCGATAAATGGATCGCCGATCGAACGAAGTTTGAAAGGATTCGTCCTACTTGTTTCGTCTAACCTAATGTCAATACAACATATTTACGTTTACGAAAGCAGCATCATTCGAGCGTTTAAATAGAACAAGACCTTGATTTTCAGACCCCTCACGTTGTCGGAGAATCTGGCAAAAATCGCACAAAAAATCGACTTCAGTAAAACTAACGGCGAGGACAGTAAAAAGGAGTCTGAAAGCAGTGAGAAGGGAGAGGAAGATCCAAAGGATTCGGCATCCTTCCAATCCTCTTTATGGCCGTGGGACAGCGTTAGAAATAAATTGAGGTAGTATATTGTACCCTGTATCGCGTAATATCTATATGGCCAAAGGTCCGACAAATTTGCTTTCGTTTGCAGAAATGCGTTAACGGAAGTATGCGTGCTAGCAGATGTTCTTGCAATAGCAAAAGAAAAGCATTACATGGTTCTAGATCCAGTCCCCCAAGAACCAGCCGAAGTGAAACCCATGATACAAGTATACGCTAGAAAGAAAGCATTGGCTGGAGCAGCTTCTGTGATTATGATGGGTGCAGATAGATTAAAGAATTGTCAGAATGAATTAGCCAGAAATAGATCGACGCCCGACTTCCATATCGAATTGCTCAGATTAAGGCAAAATTGGCGTTTGAAAAAAGTATCCAACTCGATCATCGGCGATCTTAGTTATAGAACAGGTTTTGAGTCAGATTTATTTTGTTATCCACTAACATATAATTGGCGACGACTCGATATGTTATATTAATTCAACGTTAATTTCAAGCTGGTTCCAAGTTCCCTCAAACGGGTATGTTCGAAGTAACGAAAGCGGAAGAGGAGGAAAAGAGTAGTACTAGTCCCCCAGCTTCTCCCAGTGCTGGTAACAATACAACCGGGCAAGCTCATCATCCTTCCAATCCGAAAGCGTCCGCGTTGCGTGTAACTATTCCTAGTGAATTGCAAGGTGTTGCCTATATAGAAGTATTATGTCAAAAAGGTAAACGTAAATATATTTCTGGTCTATCAGTGGATCTTTTATTCTGATATATCTCAGGTATAATCTAATATTTTTTTTTCAGATCAAGAGGATCTCTGTAGCGCAAATATTAGTTTACTTAACAATAGTGCTCACAGTTCGAACGCAGATATGCATTGGCAACAGAAATTAGAGGCTGCTCAAAACGTTCTCTTCTGCAAAGAATTGTTCAGTCAGTTAGCGAGAGAGGCAGTGCATTTGCGTGCACCTATACCTCATATGGTCGTTGGAAATCAAATAATGGCAACGGTGATTAGTCAATACTATTATACTTCTATCTGAAAATGATACTAAGGAAAAATTTTAATTCTAGGTACTTCCTGGAATCCAATTAATCATAGGACTCTGCCATAGTACTGGAAACGATAAAAAGCCCACTGCTCCCCCACCTCATAAAAGCGATCACGATCACGTGCTTGAACATTCGTTGCACCAGCTGCTTCGCGAGGTGCATCACAAGAACACTCACCATCCGTTTCCGCATCCTTCCTCGGGCCCTCTCGGGCCCAGCAAACGAAGATGCCTGGCTGGCCCAACGGCAGCCGATAGATACGAACTCCTAGAAATGACGAAAAGCCAAACTCTGTTGGAACAAATCATTCAACAAGCTCAACACTTTTTCATGCGATTGCGCACAGAGTACGTTCTAGACACGATAGCGAAAGAAGTGAAAGATCCTCTGATCGTGTCTCACTGGAACGCATTGAACTCACCCACGCAATCCTGTGTCAAGATTAACATTCTAACGCACGGATACGATAGCGTTTGTAGAACATCGCTCGTTGTTCACGTTGGGGAGAAATCGTTGAAATGCGTTTGCAGAGACGGTAGAGTGATGCACATGAGCTACGAACCTCAAGAACTGAGGGATCTTATTTTCTGTCAGGTATAGACTGTTTTTCGGCATAGTCTTCGCGCTAATTTCGGAAAACCACACTGCAGTTGCAATTTTACAGATATATCAGCACCAAATAACCGCGGTACAAGCGCTAGCTAAATGCATGGGCTGGCAATTTTTAGCCAACAGTTCGCATCTTGGTTTAGGAGCCGTGGAACCTTTAGGAAATGCTAGTAGTTGTATTTTAGCATCACCGATTGGCGACAGGTATATACATTTCACTCGTGAAATCAAATTTATTGCGTGCGACGCCCTCTGCGAAGAAGTGCGACCACCGCGAGAACTATATTAACAAATATTACATTCTTGGTGAACGTGTTTGTAGGATGATCGCCGTCAGGTGTGAACCACAGACAGGAGTACAAGTAGCAATTGCTCATTCCCCCAGGAAAGACTTTTTCCCTGGGCAATTAGTTAGAGAAAGAAAGTGGGAGAATCTCGGCGGCTCGTTCAAAGAGGTACGATGGGATAAAATGGAAGGAAAGAATTTTTTAAATAAAATGGAACTGCTGATGGCTTCGTTGACAAGCTCGTAAATTTAATCCACGACTGATTAGGTGAGGAAACCACTTGCTCCACAGGGTGAAATGACATGAACGTACTTTTAGATTTTTATCACGAATCTGATACGCAAAATACATTTCTTAATTGTACAATTGAACGATGAATTTGTTCAAGTGAGATCTTTCCTGTCTGTGATTAATATCATTTTCCATCTTCGTAGATCTTTATTGGTCCCAGTATTTTTTCCCAATCGTTTTCCTTATTATTATTATTATTATTATTATTTCTTTTTTTAATAAAATAATATTTAAAATATTTTTATATTTCGACGTATTATTTTTAGGCTTTTCGCCTAGATATTTAATTTCACCCTGCAATATTTATTTCACGCAACGAGGATCACCAGTAACTGTACCTTTAGTTTCACAAAAATGATTTTTATTTGAATGACATACGAAATGTAATACGAATCGAGTAATAAACCATCGTGAAATGGTAAGTGAAACGGAATGCCAAATATATGAATGTGTAGTAAAAGCCTAAAGTACAATGGGTCTTCGTATATACAAAAACTAATGAACAATTCCTTACATTTTATCGTCAAGTGTATATATACTCTTATTCACCGTTAATCATAAGACTCGAACCGTTACACAACTACTCTCTCTTGCCGGATTTAACATGTACAATATGCACACCCATTCTTACGTATGTACATTCACGCAAACTGCAAATCTTTTTTTTTTCCCTGTGTACTGTAAACTGCGGTATAACTACGTTCGCGAAATGTTACCTTAATTTGACGATAAATTTGTCTCGATCGGTTAAAAGGGACGGACTAGCAGCTTGACCAAAGCATTCTGTGCTAGAACGTATTACAGATGCGACGGAATAAAATTTTCTTGGGAACGGGATCAAAACCGCACGCCTTTAAAAATGTTTACATATCAAGCAATCGATAATACTGATACACACAACGGATTTTCTACAGATTTTGGTCAAGTGTGAAAGCTCTTTAAATCTCAATACCTTTTTCAATTTGCACCGATACATTTCTGAAAATATCGGCTCGTTCGACGGTGTAAAAAAATAAGGTACAGTTTACTAAGTCAATGTCATACAATTTCACAATCAGTGTACATTAAAGTATTGAACAACTTTCATGGGCTAATGCCTAAGGAAAAGAAAAAAAAAAGGAAATTGTCATTCCGCAATGTTCATTTCCGTCAATGCACACTCACTTATTCGCACTTTCATTTTCTTGTGATACAATGAGCTATACTTTGAACTCTACCGCCAGCCACTTTGAACGCCAGCAAGGTGGTCATGATTAAAACCCCATAAGCAGATAATAGGCTAGCCATATAAAGTTGATGCACATTGAACAAGGTCATGCTTGAGACGAACAAATGCGAGCCAACAACCCATACTATTTGTCCCCAGTTCTTCCTGTCCAGAGCAGAGAAAAATATCACTCCCCAGAATGTGTGCAGCAGGATAAAGCACAGGGTTGTGGCAGCCGATATTATAAAAAAGTATTCTGTGCCTTGTTTAAGGCCCATTGTTCCAGGGCCAACCGAATCCGCCAGAACATTGACTAAGGCGAAGGCACCGCTCATTATACCAAAGCCCAAACCACACACGTAGGCAAACACGTGTCTGCTTTCTGCTACGGGCGTTGTTGTTATTTTTTCTAAGCCTCTTTCGGCTTTCCTCAGTACCCAGTATAAAAGATATCTGCGTTAAAGGGACAAAACAATGAAAAATGTGCAAGTAAAAAACACGTAGCTGCCTGTATCTTTAACGTTCTATAGTAAGAAGCAAAGTTCAAACAACGAACAAGTATTCAAGATATTTCTAATGCGCTTTCGCATTGTGTGATTATATATTCTATGCCTCTTGCTATACAGAAGACTAAAGATGTTGCGCAAAGAATTCTAATTCAGTCACCTGAACGCTTCTTGAAATAGTACAGAGAAAACCAGTCCGAATGCCAGCTGATTCTGAAGTGGCACTACAGCGTACCAAAGCACCGATGACAATAATAATGAAATGAACCAGAAAAAGGCACTGGCAATCAGTATAATAATACGAATAGGTTCAGTCGCAACCGTAAAGGTAAACATGGCCAACGGTGGGCCAAAAGCCAAAAAGGCACAACCGAAAAAGTCCATAACTGTCATCTTTGTTGTGATCGGCGGTTACTTCACTTTCTGTTATTTATTCTGACACTGCGACAGCTTTTCCTCGAGCGCTAAATATTCATAACCCTTCAAAAGCCTTCACGCGGCTTGCTCGGTACTGTTTAACGAGTGCATTTATTGTTTGTGTTCATCTGAACGACCCGAAAACGGCGTTAATACAAATACGGGCTAGAATGAATCACGTCAATGATGAAATCACTTGGCACAAGTTTGGAGGGTCTTCCTTATGAAAATGTAAACCTCTCGACAAAGGGTCTCGATGTATCGATAGCATATGAGCATAGACAACCGTTAAAGAAGCGAAACTCAAGCCGCCTTTCGAAACCACTTTTTAATGCGCATGCCTCTCTATATATGCATTCTATGCACGGTACGTGCATATTCATTGGAACAATGAGGAAATCATTAGAAACTAAAAAAGATATGTTCAACACAGGTACATGTTTATTAGTGCTCCCTGCACTCATAGAATGCCAGAATACATAGCTAGAATCGCGCAATTAATAAATATTTAAGACAATAACGGCGGGAACACTGATAGATACGATGCTCGACCACAAAGTATGTAGACATAGAAAATCGATTCCGACGGCTTGACTGTCTCCGCTGTTACCTTCGAAGCCTAATGTCGGTGTAGTTTCAGCACAGACGAGGTATAGGATAGACCTGACATCCAATACATTTTCGTGTCCCACGTTTGTGGGGTCACGTAACCCCATTACCATTTTCGTGTCACATCCTGTATTACCAACTGGAACTAAAATCCGCCGACAGCGTCGTTGGTGGTAGAAATTAAAATTAAAACTAGCTATATACAGGGTGTCTCACATAAGTGGGAACACGTGAATATCTTTCGTATTTACAGTCCTATCAGAAAACTGCAGAGGACAAAATGACACTATTGCAGGGGGTAACATAATGGTGAAGAAAAAAATTTTTTTATGTCGTGTTTTTTAATGTAATTTCAAGGTGACCGATGTTTTTTTTAAATGGAATAGTATATTTTTTACGATAGAATGATAGACAATAAAAGACTGAATTTAGTGGATACCACCTTTTTGACATTGACATGACCTTGAGCAAGAATAATCATGTTGAAGCGAATGAAATGTGGAAGTTTAAAAATTACGTGTTTCAGCAAAGATAGCGCGTTGTTTACATCGGGTTGACCTTACTGTTACTGCCGTGTAATGCACAACGCGTACTTCGACTATTTTCCAAGTTACAGTCACAATTCTGGAAAAGTAAACGAACCGAGCTATTACACGATTAATTCAACCAAGAATATTTCATCTCTGTTTAAATACAATGCTTTCTGTTTCTATACTCATTTTAAAGCTAAATAAATGCTTTTTCAATTCATATAAATAAACTTTTATTTATTGATAGTGAACATAATAATAATTGTTGTTGAAAATTGAAATACCTATTTAGCGCTATTTTTATCTTGAAATTGATTTATACGAACTGTTGTTGACTTCTTTGAACGTTCTGCTATGAAGTACAATTTTCAAAAGGTCGGAAAATTTCGTTTACGGTCGAAGCACTAGACGTGGCAATATTCTTTATTGTACGTACAGTTTCATTCATCTAAAAAATCTCTGATTTTTTGAACAGTTGATATTTCAGAACATGAGACACGAAGTTCCATAAGATGTTAGGTCTATTCTTATATCTCGTCTGTGGTTTCAGCATGAATGCGCCACCAGATTGTCGAAGTTATCAGGTGCCGTATAAACACTGATATATATATATATATACATACACATGCGTATATATACATATATGTGCGTATAAAATGAAGTAGGTGGCCGCACGAGTTGGTTATTGCTATCCTTGTCGCCCAGTCGATTATCTTTGTCTTACACATTATAGAAATTAAAGAGAGAAACACGTCCGTGCAAAAATGGAAATACAATTTCGTTTAGAATTGTTATAGAGTCTAGCGTGGTTTCCCAAAGGTGTATGAATCGCGCCTGTAAAATTGGGAAATTATATTACTGCGCGGGCACTTGTCAAATTTTTTCAGTATAGTACAAAACAAGGACTTGCTATCTACAAGAAAAGTTGTAGAGATTCATGATTGCTTCTTTGATTGTGAACACGGAATAAGAAATATATAATGTACGCTTCTATATGTACTTATCAACATTTACTTTCAGCGGGTTTCGCTGACTGGGTGTTATGTCGAAGGATTATATATATATAGATACATACTTATGTATTACAACTGAAAGGAAGAGATAATATGTAAATATATGTAACGCGATAATTTACAATTCATATACATTCATATATGATAAATAAAAATGTAATAAAAAATGTAAAATAAAATAAAAAAATAAAATGTAAATGTGTATATATATCAGTGTTTATACGGCAACTGATATATATATGTACATACATAATATGGTAATTGATACAGGCGATAAATCGAAGAAATCTGCATATTGCGTCTGTATTTTCCGTGCCGGGTACACGAACGGTCGAAATACCGATTATGCATTCATAAATAATTCTTAAGCAGAGGAATCGAGGCGTCGGATGGGATATGCAACTGCAATTTTCGGTGCAATTTCCAAGCAAACTTCCAGAGGCCGGGATCAAGCTGTGCGCGCACGCGTGCACGCGACAAACGCGGCCACTTTCACGTTATTTTTTGCGCGATTCATGAGCCGCCGCTCCTATTTGGCCACGTCAAAATTAACATTGGTCGTCGTTACATTGAGACAGCGACTGCACAATTCCGTTTCGTATGATAAGACCACGGAGGTGAAGAGAAAAATGTGAAGAATGCACAAAATCGGCTGGCTACGTCAGTGCAACGAAGTCATCTGACAAGACAGATAGCAGTACTATTTTTACGACAGCTTTTAACCTGCGGTGCCGTGTCGAACTTCCGAAAATGTCATTCGAAGGGAAATACAACTTCAAAAGTCCCGGTGAGTCCGCACCGATAAACCCGATCCATTATTCGATTACCCAGTCAAATTATACGATTCGGGCGAACCGATTTTTCTGGTATTTTATTCCGTTCGTTTCTCTCGTTCGGTGGAATTTCTCGTAGCCTAGTATTCTTATCTTTCGATACGTGTCGTCGAAGGTGTCCTCGATACTCCATGAAAAATTTTCGCCGTTCAATTCCATTTGGTTCGATCCGGTTCACGACACGTTTATAGCCACATACCTGTGTATGAACGAGTGTCTGTGAACGAATTTTCATTTGTAAATATTATAGATCGAAATATTAATGCTATTAAATGCACAGCACAAACCTTTCCCAATCTTCTATTCGAATATTGAAATTCCAGCCGTGAAAAGATTAATGAAAGAAGCCCAAGAGCTGCACGAGGCAACTGAGGAATATTGTGCTTCTCCTTTGGAGGACAATCTGTTCGAATGGCATTTCACGGTGCAAGGACCGCCGTCGTCAGACTTTGAGGGTGGCGTCTACCATGGCAGAATCCTGTTGCCACCTGAATACCCTATGAAACCACCGAACATTATATTATTAACAGTGGGTAATTTTAGTTCTAACAAGAAAGTATGTTTGTCTTCGATGGCTTTGCCAATATGGTTTTAACGAATTTCAGCCGAATGGCCGTTTTGAGATCAACAAGAAGTTATGTCTCAGTATTTCTGGATACCATCCGGAAATGTGGCAGCCCTCTTGGAGCATCAGAACAGCCCTACTCGCTTTGATCGCGTTTATGCCAACACCAGGGAACAAGACGATCGGTTCCTTAGACTTCAGTAAAGAAGAGAGGCAGAAACTCGCAAAAAAGTAATACAGGTTTATTTTTGGAGGAATTTGAAGAAACTGCAGACCTGCTATAATATTTACTGACCATGTTCCATTATTGCAGGTCTGTGCATTGGCAGTGCGATACTTGCGGAAAAGTGATTAATTTATTGTCGAAAACAAAAGCTAAAAGGCCCATTACGGAGGAGGAACGGACAATGTTAGACACAATTGCATTGAAGGTAAACTTTATATAAGCTTCTGCAATTTTAGCTGGAGAGTTCTCTGAGAGTGCTCGATGATTCTAGGTTGATGATTCGCCCTCGTCGGACACGAGTTTCGTGGCCAACGCAGACGGCCCTTCGGAAAACGAGCTCAGACAACGTAACGTCGAATCGTCTTCTACCGAGAATCAGGATCGACAACAACCCGACGTAATAGTAAATCAACAAGTAGAGACAATCTCGTCTTCTAACGATTTGTTCTGGAGTATCCTAATCGCTTCGCTAGTGTTGGCGATAATTCTCCTTGTTTTGCGGCGACTATTTCTTGTTTAAATTATTCGAAATGTAACAAAAGTTATACTTGTAAGTATGTTAACGAGACGAAGTAAATTTTATATACATTGTATGGATAGCATTTTTAAACTTAGTAACATGTGAAAGATTTATACATGCTAGAGATAATCTGGTTTCCATAAAAACACAGTATATGGCAGAGACACGCGACTGCACCGATATATCCACCTTAGTACATATCTACTTTATTGCTACGAAGAACCTAAATCGAAAAGTTACTTTCGTTTTTGCTGGTCGTTCGGATCGATACGAAACAAATTCGAAATCTTGGGTTGCGACGTTAAGTTCTTTCATTGGCTGTATTTTTACTAGTCTTCGAGATTCCTTTAGTATTTGGATGAATATCGTGTATTTCGAATATTAATCCTTATTGTATTTAAAAAAAAAAGAGCTACTTTGCATTTACGCATACATTTCATACATCTATTGTATACTTCAATTGTATGCCGAAGCTTTTATAATACTCTTTCATGTTTGTTTCATGGAGACACGATGTAAAAAAATGTTTGCCAAATATTTTTAAATTAAATCAATTTTGATCATGAAATTGAAATCTTCGCCAAAATGTGCTTTAATCCTACGTTATTTCTGTGTTATTTTCAGTTCGAGTTCCACGCGTTTTCTTTTTCTCTTACTGTTTATATAAATGTAGATAATTTGTATGTTAGACAAACTGTATATAACTTCTACAAAAATTAAGATAAGTTACACGAGCTATTATGTTGTATTTCACAAAACTGCACATGAAAAGCAAAAAAAAAAGAAAAATACACCAGTTAAAAAAATACGTGTATTTGCAGTACAAATGTAATACCAGCAATTCTATCGTTTAAATGTACCTCTTGGTTTCATACAAATGTTGTTAATTCCTACTGAATGTTAATGTCGATTTATTGAAATGAGGAAACACCATACAAGCAGCAACAGAACTCGATGTCACCTTATGGGACCATATGGGGTGCTTGTTAATTGTACATGCATTATTCTGTCCTTTTGTGACTCATTTCCGGTTACAACTCGTACGTGTAGTTGATTAAAGATACAAGGATATTTGGATACAAAGTAATTTTCTTCTTTTATCAATTCTCGCGTGTACATAAAGACATAATAAAGTAACTATTTACTAAAGCATATAAATATAGTTGTTTATGACACCTATTGTTAATTGTTACACATGTAATGACTTCATTTGCGAGTAATTTTGTTTCTGGATGTAAAGTCGATCGATGATATGGTATTTCCGAATATTCCATAATAAAGATCACGAGATTTACGATTACGATTGCACACAAAATCATTGCGAAATAAGAGAATATTGATACAATGATAATAAGTGTATTTAATGCACAAGCAAATGATGCATAGTGTTGCTTTTTTCTTACATATTGCGAACTCACAGTGACAGTGACACACGTTCGTACATAAAATATATAAACAATATCATTTAGATTATTAATACTAGGCGCAGATAAAGGTATTCTTAAAGCCAACAATGATAAATTTTGTTTACAATTCCAAAATCGACACGATCATTTTCAATTATCCTTACAATTCAATTACTTGTATGACGATGTAATCGTGTACTGAAATTAATAAAGAATAGCTAGTGAGTGAAGCTAGTGAAATAGCACGCATAAATGGAATTCGTACAAAGCATACTGTAAGAATATTTTGGCATAAAATAGTAGCCACGAGAAGACTTAATACTGAAAACACTTTTGGTCCCTATTATCTTAGAGCACTTAAAATTTTGTAGAAGCAGAAACACTTGTTTTGGCATTAATACTCACTACCGAATTACAATTCATATAATTAATCAAAACGTTTCGCAAATATTCTGTATGCAACTTATTCGGGGAAAAATTACGAAGATGCAACCCTTTCTTTGCTCTATTTTCCATTTAAACTCAGTTCCATAAATTCGAATGCTATTTATAATTTATAATATTAGAATCGTCAACGTATCAACTCTAGTATAAATATTGCGTTCATTGCTTTAACTTCGATACTCGAAGGAGTAGATCGCAATATAATTTCAATTATACATATATATCTTCTTTTATGTTGTTAGAAGCACCTTTATAATCTTCCCGATATCAAACAGTAGGTTCAAAGTTGTTCACAATGTTAAGCCACACACATTTTGCAGAAACGATACTTCTCTGTGCGTTCATTATGCAGTTCAAGCAAAATGTTTTGCCCTTCCGAAGTCGACGTAGTAAATTAATTATGAGAGGCGAAATCCATCGAGTGCAAACATAGACATGGCACTGCGTTATTATTATTAATATTATTTCTCGTTATTGTTAACGTTACTACGAACTGCGCTATTGTTGCATACATTTTGATTTGTTCATAAATTAATCGCAAGCTAAACATCTTAAATTTAATTATGCAATTATAACGGAGCATGCCCGCGGCGAATATAATGTAATTAAGATTTAACGCGGTATGTTTAGCAGTTATGAATTTTATATTTATTTTCCTCTATTGTAAACAGGGATCTTAACTTTAATCCGTATCAGACGAATCTTAAAGCCAGGGAACAGTAATTAATGATGATCTCCCTCAAGGGAAACAATAATTTCTATTAGGAAATCATATAATCGCTTTGGATTAAAAAGCAGTTACGATCCCTGATTGTAAGGCAGCCTACGCTTCGGTTCTCTTTTTAAAATTTATTCATGTCAATACGATCGTCGGTCTATCTAAGATTGTAATCTAATTAGTTTGTAATTTAACCACAGTAGAAACAGGTTTTGTACACGCAAACACGTATCAACATTAATATTTCATCAGCACCACCTCATTTATTCCATTCCCACATTCCAATCTTCCAGAGACTCGCGAGATTTCACTGTGACTAGACTATTTTAAAAGACTATAAGACAGCCCTCGTTTTGTATAAAATATGGTTAATTTAACATACGCTACGCTCCGAAATAAAATGTTTCCGGAATAAGCCGCGTTCAATTTTCGATCGCGAAAAATATATTGCATTAATAGCACCTGATGCATTTCAATTTTTACTTCTGCCTTTAATTCCTTCCACCTTTTTTCCCCTATCTAAGCTAAACCGTGAATATTAGACTTCGTTTAAACGTAAAGATTCATTTGTCTGTTGCATACATAATATGCATTCTTTAACCGTTTGAAGCACGACGTTCTCCGACTTGTCTTTTAATACTATTTTTTATAGGAAATTCGTCCGATAAAAATAAAAAGATCGCGTTTCTTAGACACGCGTGCTTCAAAAGATCGAAGTGATAAATTCTACGATACTATACAAGAATGTCTGCATAAAAGAAAAATGAGATCAATGACGCGCTCGCAATGCAGAAAATTATAGTAAAATTAATATACAATATAAAAGAACATGAATTCTTTAAATAGGAAGAAAAGTTATTGTCCGGCGAAAGTCGTACGAAATAAGAATGAAAACTGTAAATGCAACGATTGCATGGTAACAAAAAAAAAAAAAAGGAGAAACCAATGCATAATACTCAAAATATTCGAGCGTGTAATACACTTATGTATAAACGCAATAATATAAAGAATCACTTGGTTTTCGTAGCTGAATCATTTGCATTGCGTTTCCCGTTAATAATAAAATTCCCTCTCAATTCTATCGACTTATACAAGTATGTATACGTCGCTTGAAACAATATAAATATACTTTTATATTATTTCGGCACTACGAAACAGTAGAATTCTCTTTTCACTCTCTAAAAATCTTCCATATTTCTTTGTCTTTCCCATTCTAAACTCCACTGTTTACCCTCTCTCTATATAATACAAAAATACAAACAATCCTGTGTAATTATATAGTTACATTATTTATCACCTAGTGCCACTCCAATCGCCTGTCTCTTGTAACGCTCTGTCTGTTAATCTTTCTATCTCAGTCAACAGCTGCTCAGTCTCTAAATCGACGCATACCATGTCTGCTTCGACCGGATCCCATTCTAAACTATTTGGCGTGGACACTCTAGACCAAGGAGACGCTGTCAAGCTAGAGGGTTGACTATTGTGAACCGATGTTTGAGTTATGGAGCCGTCGTTGCTTTCGACGTTCTCGTCATCCACAACCGGTAGGGGCAAACCTACAATTGTATATTTACATATTCGGTTTTACTGTCACTCTTACTGCTCTCTCCTAAGTAATCCTTTTACCTTCGTGCTCCCATTCCAGGTCCAAAGAAGACCCAGGAGTAGAAGAGACGCATGCTTGTTGTTTCATCAACGTCCTCGCATCAAGAATTTGAAGCGGAGTATCGAGTCCAGAACTAAAGAGATCATTGGTCAAAAAAATTTGCATTTTCCATCGCATACACACATATACCGCATACAATTATCTCTATGAGTGTACCTTGTTGAAGCATTATTTCTTGATTGTAGTCTGGAGTATTTCTTGGTTCCCTTTGCCCAACCACTATCTTCTAACAATTCCAATGTTACAGGGGCCCCATTTTTTTTCTACAAACATATCACGCAGGCCATTAAACGATTCTTAGCAAATCAAAGTATAAAGATACGCCGGCTTAACTGTAGCGATAGAAATCTCCATTAATACTAGTAGAATAATTAACGATTAAATGCACAGTGACTTACAATGGTGAGTACACTACAGAAAAATGCTGATAGTCTAATCCAATTACCTTGAATCGATTTAAGGAGAGAAACGATAACAGGCTATCCGGGAAGCATAATAACAATGAAGCGTACAATTAATACAATTCAAAAATATGACATTGCCCTACAGCTAAGCGCAATTCCTTACGTTTTTGATTCTCTAGATTGATCTGCATCTCCTTTGTCATCTATAAACTATAAAAGAACATACATTGTGTACATTATAGTATAGATCAGGCCTGTTCAATGATGGCTCGAAGGATACATATGGCTGCCTCTTCTATTCGCCTGATTGACCAGTCAGGCCAAGTAAATTGCTGGTGTAGCTGTCCTGAGCCTCTTGCCGAAGAAAAAGTCGAACATGGTAGGGACTGACTCACCGAGCAGGCGAAGAGGAGAAGCAACCACGTCTGTTCCATGAGCCATCATCAAGCAGGCCTGGTGTCGATTACATACATTGTACATCAATTGAAATCTTTCGTACCTCAACTTGTTCGTCTCCTTGGAAGGACATGCTGGTGTGCCTTTGGTAAAACCTTAAATTCGAAGAAGTTCTTTGTGATGAAAGTGCATGGATTAGAGCGCGTGAAATTTCACCGATAGAAATCGTATATCGTTTCTTACGGTATGTTTAATCGTTAACGTTCTACATATGTAAAACGCGCATATCTAACCTGTACGATAAGGAGTCTGTAACTTTGGAGATACAGCGGCCGAAACAGGCCCCCATGACCTGTTAACACACGGCGTATCGCCGTCATCTAACTGATATAGGCGTTCAGAGATCAGTATTTAATTCCACGTGGTGAATGAAGGATAATAGGAAAGAAGGGCGGGCCTTCGGTCAGCGGTGAGCGGATATCAAACGCTCATCGCTTTGGTATACCAGCGGCAGCGGCTGTCAGTTGCACAGTGCATCGTGCATCGCGTGCACTCCTTGCTCACTCTCACGTCTCTCACTGTGCGTGTGTGTCTGACTCTGTGCACTGCACATACTGATATATATATATACATACATACAGGGTGTCCCACATAAATGGGAATACCTAAATATCTTTCGTATTTACAGTCCTATCAGAAAACTTCAGAGGACAAAGCGATACTATTGCAGGGGCCGATATAATGGTTTTATATCGTCTTTTTACATGAAATTTCAAGGTCACCGATGGTTTTTTAAACGGAATAGTATATTTTTTTACGATAGCATGATAGACAATTTTTTTTTATTATTACGCATTAGGCCAGAATTGGCCTATCGGCGGACATACAATGAGTGAACATAATACTGATAATAAGTAACAGACAAGAGCTTAAATATTCAAGCAGCTATTAACAACAGTTATATATGTACAACTTAGAGTTAAGATAACACTTTTGCCATTGAAACGTGCTTATATCCACTTCTACATAAAAAAACTGAATTTAGTGGACACCACCTTTTTGACCTTGAAATGACCTTGAGCAAGAATAATCATGTTGAAGAGGATGAAATGTGGAAGTTTAAAACTTACGTTACTTTACATATCATTAAAATGTTCAAAATAGTTCTTTTTACGGATGAGGCATCTTTTACTAATCATGAGCAAGTAAATTTGCACAATATGCATTTCTGGCCAGCTGAGAATCCACGATGGTTAAGAGAAGTAGAAAAGCGACGACCGTGGACCGTTAACGTATGGTGCGGAATTTTATGGAATAAAATAATAGGCCCGTACTTTATACAAGGAACTCTCACTGGTATAAAGTACGCTGCTTTTTTATGCCAGGATTTGTAGGGCCTTTTAGAAGAAATTACGTTATTCGATCGGGAGCGCATGTGGTTTCAACATGATGGTTGCTTGGCGCATTATTCCAAATTTGCCAGAACGGTGCTAAATACGAAAAATCCTGGACGCTGGATTGGGCGACGTGGACCAATTCCATGGCCGGCCCGTTCTCCGGATCTGACACCATTGGACTTTTACCTATGGGGCAAGATAAAATGTATTGTGTACAAAGATAAACCCACAAAGCCAGACGATATGCGGCAATGGATTACTACAGCATGTGCTTCAATTACGTCTCAGGAAATCGACAATGCCTACAGATCATTTATTAAAAGATTGCAACATTGCATGAATGAGGATGGTCAACATTTCGAACATTTATTATAATATGTAAAGGTCAACCCGACGTAAACAACGCGCAATCTTTGCTGAAACACGTAAGTTTTAAACTTCCACATTTAATCCGCTTCAACATGATTATTCTTGCTCAAGGTCATTTCAAGGTCAAAAAGATGGTATCCACTATATTCAGTTTTTTATTGTCTATCATGCTATCGTAAAAACTTATACTATTGCATTTAAAAAAACATCGGTGACCTTGAAATTTCATTAAAAAAACACGACACAACAAAGTTTTTTCTTCGCCATTATATTGCCCCCTGCAATAGTATCGCTTTGTGCTCTGCAGTTTTCTGATAGGACTGTAAATACGAAAGATATTTAGGTGTTGCCATTTATGAGAGACACCCTGTATATATCAGTGACTGCACAGTGCTGCACAGTGAACAGTGTAGTGATGGAGAACTATCGATAATTATCGACAATCACCCCTATCGATAACTATCGATAATGACTCATCTATTGGAAACTATCGACAATGCTGTCTATCGATATTCCTTCAACACTAAATATCACACATAGTGATGGGCATTATCGACTAATTACTATTTAGTTACTACATAATATTTAGTCGATAGTTTTTAGTCGACTGAAATTTCAGTTTAGTGGTTAAATCTAGATTGCGTTCTAGTCTATGCCTACGTATAGATCTCATTTCTCACTCACTTTTACAGCACTGTACTGCAGTGCTCAATCAGAATTATAGGCACAGTAAGAGTAAATTGGAGTAAATATACCAGACTAGTGATAGGCACTATCGACTAAATTACTATTTAGTCGCGACATACTATCGATTTAAATAGTCGATAGTTTTCAGTCAACTGAGCGCTTTACTGGTTATGTTCTCGATAGTCGACAACGTTGATGAAAAGCTTTTCTATATTATTCATCTTTTAGGAGAATATTTGTAATAATTAATTGTATTTAGTAGTAGAACAATTGAATATACATACATATGTTTAATAAAATAATTAATTTGATAGCGCTAACGAAATAAACAATAGGGTAGTAAAGAGATAATAAATCTCATGATCGGATCTGATCGATAATCATCAGATATGTGATAGCTCCGCCCGGTCTACCGCAGCATAAATCAGTCCATAATTCAGTTCATAAGCAGTGAACTGAAAATATTAGTAACAATAGTAATACCCCACCACTGCAAAATTCAGTCGATAGTTCAGTAAAACCAGTCGACTGAAAATAGTAACAGCTACTATCGACTTAGTCGATAGTTTTCAGTCGATAGTGCTCATCACTAATCACACATGCTCGTCAACGTTTGCGTGGCGAGCAGAAATATGAACACACACATTCGTACATATTTTTTGATGCGAGGAAACATCACTGTCCTCTCCCACGCTGAAAATTCATTAGAGTCTTCTTTTTCTTAACCTACTAAAAAACAGTTTTCCATTTCAATGATTACTCTAAATTTCTAGTGTCCAACATTCTCATGCGGGGACGGCTTAGTTCCGAAATACCATCCAATATTCATAATGCGTATTTGCGAGATATTATTGAACAAGAAAATGTTTGACGTTATGTACATATTTGACGGAATAATTGTTTCAACGTCAATATGATTTTTGCAGCGAAAACGGACTAGATACATGTTTTATCATTAAAGACCACGTTGGAGGCATTGCCGAATAATTTATGCGGAGAGCCGCGGTAATTGACCACCGACTATGCTAGATAGTCAAATCTGGTTATCATTCGAGGAATTGGACCTATCTGTTGATAAGGAAATACACACGTCAATCGGAAATTCTACAGATAAATTTCTTTTATCTCTAATTTATGCATTAGACGCGCTCGCAGTTTGGTATATGTATGTATGTATGAAAATTCCGGGACTCGCGCGCTCGAAAGTGTTGTTGTCATTTCTCTTTAATTCTATGGTTCATGAGGTATAGCTGGACATTTGGCAAATGGTATTAGAGAAGGATTGGCAAACGTTTTTCGTTCTTATCATGTCGGACTAGCAGCTGGAAAACTGTGGTCTTTGTGGTTTGGTGAATTTGTTCGGAACGTGACGGACAGAAATACGTGGACACGCGTGACGCGATAAGTTTGTTTAGGGGAACGAATCTCAGATAACCGGAAGCAAATAAATTGTCCGTTAAAAGTTATCGGCTGTCACGAAGACAGTTTTACATCGAAACCCAAATGAAACGCAGCTCGCGAAGATTTTACAACCATGGGAAAAATCGTGGAATAACTGTTCTTTAAACGGAGCGACGTCGTTCGAATATAACGAATATGTATATTGGAAGACAGTTCTCGGTCATGAATTCTGTAACGACGTTTACCTTAATATTTCTTATTTTACTTAATGTCAGACATGCATTGTTGATATCGCAACATCCGAAATTATTGGTGGTGTCTTACGATGCCTTCAGGTAAGTCCTTCTAAGCTCTGTAATCGTCGGAGACTAGACATCGAAACACTAATCTCATTCCCTGTTCACAGACACGACTACTTCAATAGAAATCTAACGCCGTTCATGAATAAATTGAAACACGAAAACACTTACGCGGATTACATAAGGAACATCTTCGTCACAAAAACTTTCCCCAATCACCATACCATGGCCACAGGATTGTACGCGGAATCGCACGGAGTGGTAGACAGCGAATTCTATGATCCTGCTTCAGGGAACATAACTAAATATTCTTATAATTTATATCATTATAACAACAGAGTGCTTCCTATATGGGTACGTAAAAATAATAAGAATATTACCTTTGTCCTGGATTCTTGTATAATTTTTACTTATCGATTGTTATTTCTGGAAGACTGTTAACGAGAAAGCAGGAGTACAAAGGAGAAGTGGCACAATGATGTGGCCTGGTGGAATTTTCGAATACCAAGGAGTTTCACCTACGTTTTCACAAGTACCCTCGCCGCTAAATTATCTTTTGTATGGTTCATGTTTTTGTCGCTCTGTTGTTTTCTAATCTCTTTTCTTTGTTTAGAACTTCAACGAGACCATACCATGG
>CM052142.1:3794892-3850959 GCA_028454255.1 Halictus ligatus | reverse complement strand
AGTCCTTTCCAAATCTCTTCCCTATTCCCCACACTTGTCCCATCACTGCCGCCCCCTTCCTTACCCTTTCCGCCACTTGCTCTTCCTGCCCACCATCCCTCTTTATTACATACCCTAGATACCTACACCGACTGACCTCTTCTAGTACCTTACTTTTCCACCTCCACGTCACCTTCTTCCACCTTCCCCCTCCCCTTCTTCACCTCATTATCATTGACTTTTCTGCGTTTAACTGCAGCCTTTTCTTATCTACATAGCGTTCTAGTACCCCTATCATCCCCCTCATTCCTTCCTACTCTTCCGCCAGCATCTTCACCCCACCCCACCCCCCTTAAAGTTCGTCGTCTATGTCCGCCAGTAACAGCGTGAACAGCAGAGGACTTAGCAGGCACCGAGCAAACTACTTTGTTATTTTATCATTTCTAGACTGCGGATTTTCATGCAAAATATAAACTTTCATTGATCGTGACAAACAGATGTCAGATAGACACCTGCTTCCTCTTTCATTCGTTTCAATGGATCGAAAATAATGTATTCTTAAATTCTCTTAATATTATTCTAATGATTTACAATTCGCAGTCCAATTACCACCACTAAAATATTCAAATCAACCGCGCGTTCCTTCCCGACTGATTCCGCAGAGTCCGTAGCATAACTTACCCAATGGAATTCCGTGTGATAATCGACAATTGTCTTACTCCGGTCGCATCGACCAACAAATCAGGGTGCTGTTCTGTCACAACAATTCTCGCGTTTGAACGTTATCGTTCCTGATAAGGCTACGCACGAGCCATTTATTTGTTCGCGCGCTAACCGGGAGCGTTAGTACGCGTGTCCGACGACAGATGTCAGGATGTCGCTGATAACGTTGCGCGTGTTACGTTGCCGAGGTTTAAATAAGCTGACTGTGCCGCTCAGATTAGCACCGACCGCTAGTTCCGTTGGATCGGCATCTTGTTCAGTGTTCAAGAAAAACCGCAGCAGCATGTCGTTCAAGACGGTCGAACGGGGCGCGTTGAATAGCACCGATTACAGGATTTATGTCAGTGAGTAGACGATGACATAACCTAACCTTTAACACCGACGACCTCGTGCGAGCGGATCTCTGCGACGATCGCTTTCCGCCAACACCGCGTGCCTCGCTTCACGCATTCATCCGTACAACGTATCATACTCTTCCTAATAAATCTCTCTATTCGTCGTCCTATTTTTGCAATGATCTCACGTTGCTTTCGGTTTTTTTTTCGCATAACAATTAGCTCAGTTCCTTCCCCCTCTCTCTCTCTCTCCATTTTGCATAACGTTTTTTCCATTTCCGCTGATTCTCCGGCTGCAACAGAAAACGTAACAGATTTCTCTGCGTAAATTCGATCAATTATTCGCGGGTTTCGCTTCCACGTGGAATTGATCACCGCGTAGTGTCACCGTGACATTTGACTTTCAGCGAAAGTCGAGCCGAGAATTTATCGATCCGAGTTTCTAGTTCGAACGGTTTCAATTCACGGTGTCGGCCGAAAGGAAAGAATTCACCGTGGGAAAGACCGGTTTGAACCTTTGCACTCGGATGTCCCCTCAGAGGGGACATTACGATTCTAATATAGATGGCTCCGAGTGCAAAGGGTTACAATCGATCGATGAAATTCAAGTCGTTAACTGTTGAACACGTATGCGAGCAAAATCGATCGCTGATCGAAATTGTTACTTCGTTAATTGTCGGTTCTAGGATTCTAATAAATATTCGTCAGACGGCTGCTTTAGTTAATGGCGTGAATTATGTTTAAATCGAGAATTTAATCGTTGGTTGCGTTCAATATTGCAGATCTCCGATCTAGGTGAAAGCGTTCGAACGACTGGAGCGCGCGAGGGAAAAAAATATAGCTTCGCCTGTTTTCTATTTGCCGCATATGTTCGCTTTCGATTCGCATATACAGGTGTCCCTTATTAATCCTTTTTAACTATCCAATGAAAATTAATATTTTTTGTTTCGAACAATCGCGCATAATAGAATAAGTGACCCAATTACTGTGGGGGTGCCAGTTAATATGAATTAAAAAATTTATGGATATTGAAAAAACAGATATTAATGTTGTATATCTCTTTTTTATTGTTCATTATGCTTTAAAGCTGAGTATAATTAATGTAAGCACAGTAATCGGGTCCCTTGCCCTAGTAGATTTTGTAGATGGAGAATAGATTTTTCCGTGTATTACAGAGAATGATGGGGTACCGATTTCGCCCATGCACGACATTCCGCTTTACGCCGACGAAGCCAATAAAATAGTTAATATGATCGTTGAGATACCAAGATGGACAAATGCAAAGATGGAGATCAACCTAAAGGAAACCTTGAATCCAATTAAGCAAGATATGAAGAAAGGCAAGCTAAGATACGTTGCCAATTGCTTCCCACATCATGGTTACATATGGAATTACGGAGCCTTGCCACAGGTATAGAAAAAGCTGTTTCGCAAGATAACACCCGTACAATAGATCCCCGATAGGCTGTATATTGTATCCAATATTTTTTGTGTCCTACGTGCAATATCAATCGTTTTTATCGTATGACTCAACGGTTCAGGAAGTACAATCGGTCTCATTGTTGGAATTCTCGGTGAATGAGCAAATAAATATAGATATGCCAGTCCAGGCTTAAGTTATAGGGACAGTTCCTTATCATATCTATTGTGAAGCTCTAATCTAAATTCAAGGGCATTCTCTATTGAATTTTCCACGCACACTAGTACAAACCAATTACAAACTAAATGTACTGTTACAGAAGTCACTGGTACAGAAATAGAAATGATATCATTGTTAATTTGAATTTGGTTTATAGACATGGGAAAATCCAGAAGAGGTGGATGAAGCTACCGGTCACAAAGGAGACAATGATCCCATAGACGTCCTGGAAATAGGCTACAGGGTAAGAATACGTTTGCCTTCATCGTTTCTTCTTTTGTCTGAATTTATATGTTATTTATCATTTTTTAATAGGTTGCCGAAAGGGGCGAAGTTTTGAAAGTGAAGGTTCTCGGCGCTGTTGCCCTTATCGACGAAGGTGTGTATCGAAAGCAAATACGTTTCCATATAATCAATCCATTTTTCGTAACATTGATTGTTGGTGGTTTCAGGTGAAGCTGATTGGAAGATCATAGTCATCGACGTGAACGATCCATTGGCCGACCAAATGAACGGTACGAGACCTATTTGAAGAAATACGGCCATAAAACCGCGCGCGCGTTACGTAATCGGCTGCGAGGCCGCGAACTGTTGAACCGAAAAAGAATAGGTCGATTATTAAACATGTAGCGGTCATACGCGAAAATTACGGTATTACACAATCGACTTCCGCGTTTTGATAAGGGCACACGCTAACCACGACGGTGACCCAATCGGATGACTCATATAATTAATCTATTCTTACGTTGACGATAGTAGACGTACACAAGCTATATTCTCGCAGATGTGTCGGACATTGAAAAACATTACCCCGGCTTGATGAAGGCAACCGTCGAGTGGTTCAAAATCTACAAAATCCCGGACGGCAAGCCGGAGAACCAGTTCGCCTTTAACGGCGAGGCAAAGTCGAAAGACTTCGCGTGGAACGTGGTGCAGACGGTGCACGAGCATTGGCAGAATCTCATCAAACGGGAAACGCCTACAGGAGGAATCGCATGGTTGGTGAATCCGCGTCATTCGAAACAAATCAGAACGCGTTTAACGCAGAACCGATTTGCTTTCAGCACGAACCTAACAGTCGTGGACAGCCCGTTCAAGATCAGCGAGGAGGACGCCAAGGAAGTATTGGAGAAAGCTCCGGAACCGCAAGACCCTCATACCGTGGAGCCTATCGGTAAGTTCAGACCACAGTTATCGCAATACAGGTTCATCATTCATGGTTCTATTTCGTTGCAGTTCATAAAAGTTACTTCATTCCGGGAGTAACACACAAATTATAAGCTTCCCTTCCAACACACGTATCTTAACTGATAATGACCCAAGATTTTTGTCCAGTTCCTTCGTTCGTTGCCGCTAGACTTTGTACTCGTTTCCGCATTAAACGTTTGTGAAAAACACTGTGATATCTGATTTCAGTTGATAAATGGCATTACGTGCATCTTAAGTGAGAACATAAGGAGAAGGTACTTCTCGCATCGACATACATCCCTTAGATGTCCGCGCGGATACTCGCTTGTTTTGCTGGCACGCGAAACCCCGACTCACCCCGTTAACTATGTCCACGGAGTGGCTCCGTTCGAAGGTTTTGATACACCCACGGCTAGGCTCCGATTAATATTTAAGCGGCACCGCATGCACCAGAAACAGGCGGCACTCAACAGAAAAACACGGTGAAATATGACAGCTCGCGCGGTTGTACGTTTAGCTTATTATTTATTTGAACGTAGCACTATCGGATCGGTCTACAATGTACAAAGCTTTTGCGTATTTCTATTCAACCATCTATCTCGGGTGGTGCTAGGAGAACGAATATCCTCTCGTCCATAGTATGTAATACAATTCTACCGTAAGCATCCAACGAGAACGATACGGTACCAACGAGCTCTTTAATATTTTTTTAGTTTTTAGAATTTCTTACTTGTACACTGCAAGAGCGATGTAATACAATAAATCACAACTCTAGTTTAACAAACGAACATTCAACTGAAGACCCATCGAAATAAACTGTTCCCTTAAATCGTTGTTGCTGCAGTACCCCCAGCATCCAGTATTCAGATTATTTACGGCGAGAGCCAAATGATTCACGCTTGTTCCGTTGGATCGTGTAAATTAGGGAAACGACGAGCACGGCTAGCTAAAGGTTAGCTTAATTCCAACGAGGGGGTCGTTTACAGTTCGTGAACCCGTCGAAGGTGCGTGTTTAGCCACCACATTCCGCAGGAAGCGGTCTCCGAGGAGACATTCGTGTCTGTTCGGCGGTGTGCTTGAACATACTGGCAGCCAGACCACATACATTGCGCTGCAGGACACACGTACATAACCGGGGAGACGAATCGGTCCTTTGGCGCAATAAATTACCGAGCGGGACCCGACTCGCCTAGGAGAAAGTGAATCAAGGCTAAAAAATTACGCGATCGCTATAAACGAACATTTTGTCATTGAAAATTTTGCTCCAACGAAGAAACAAAATTTTAACTACCTTTAGCTTGTCGACCCGTTTGCGACATAGCATGTATGACGGGTAAATTATTACAATTTCTCTTTACTGTTTGGTATTGTTCTTCTAAATATAAGAAATTGGCGTCAAATAAGCCTCTTTGCCTTTAACAATTTCCGCGCGCGTGTGTATGTGTGTGTTTTTAATGATTTCTTTGCCGAATATTGAAAAATTAAGTACGAGGTAATATGTAATATGTCGCTATTGGAAAACTGATTAAGAAACTCTTAGCCACGATTGTTCAAGGGCTGTTGAATAACCGCCGGTGGCTGAAGCGCTAACGAAGTAAAGGAGGCATGGCTGCACAAAGATTAGGAGCCGCGGATTCCGCTTTATCAGACCGTGGTTAACCGGCGGTTCCGCGACGCGGCCTTACAAAGCCCGGCGACGGTAATATTTAACAAATATGAGGTGGCTGGCGCGCCGCCTCCGTGTCTCCCCGCCGCCCCCTTTGTCCTTGCCGCGATGCGATCTATTTTGTGGAGGAAATGTCTGCGCGACGCTGTCTTCCTGGTTTCTACTCCCCCGGGAAGTGTCCGTGGCACTTCCACCGAGGAAAATAGCTGTGGGCTAAGAGATACGGGTGTAGGAGAGACGCGAGCGCCGCCAGAAAATAGTAAGACAAATTGCCGCGGCAACTTTCCACTCGAAATACAGGCCTGCTTTTATGTCTCGAAGTATCTTCAAAGGTGGAACGAAAAGTTGAAGGAACGCGCCGGAAAGTATATCTATCCCGGCCGCTAAAGTCCTCGCTTTACTAACTTTCGAACTATAGCACACGGTCCCGTGTAGCCGTTACCACTCTGATCCCGTAGACGACGACGACGACGACGACGATAACATTAAACAGCTGCGGTAGCAGCAGCCCGATGATAATGGCAACGATTTCATTTCGCGGTGGTCCCGCGTTCAAATTCACAGACGCTTGTAAAGTCTCCTTACGAGGAGCGTCGCCGAAATGTCGTACTCCGATTTCGACGAAACTTTCGCGCGCTTTTATCTCCTTTATCACCCGATATGCAAGTTTACGAAATTACTCGTTTGTTATAGTTTCTATTATACAGGGTGAGTCGACTAACCTTTGCACCTCGAACACCTTTGTTGGTTTTAAAGGTACGCCAGATGTCTCGAGGACGAAGTTGACTGGTCCAATGGGGACAATATTTGTTTTTGTAATTTTCTTTTTAGAGATTTTGAGGTAACCTACATTTTTTTTTAAACGGAACCCCCCCCCCCCGCCTTTTTAAACGCCCACGATAATAGTCCCTTTCATTAGGAATTCAGTGACTATAATTAACCAAAGTCATTCAAGGTCACAGACAGGCGAAACGTATAAGATTTAAAATATGAGAGCAGAATACCTAACCTAATCCACCCTTTTTAAACACCCACAGTAATAGTGCCTTTCATTAGGAATTCAGTGACTATAATTAGTCAAAGTCATTCAAGGTCATAGACAGACGAAACGTATAAGAATTAAAATATGAGAGCAGAATACTTGACCCAGACCACCGTTTGTAAACACCTACGATGATAGTCCCTTTCATTAGGAATTCAGTGACTATAACTACCCAAGGTCATTCAAGGTTACTGGCAGAAAAACATATAAGATTTAAAATATGAGAGCAGAATACTTAGCACAGACCTATGGCCCACGCCAATCTTTTTAAACACCGACGATGGTAGCCCCCTTCATTAGGAATTCCGTGAGTATAATTAGTCAAGGTCGTTGAAGGTTACAGACGAAGGAAACGTATAAGATTTAAAATATGAGAGAAGAATACTTAACCCTGAAGGATTCTAATATTTTCAATTTACGAATATTGAGATTATGAAGATGCATCCATGAAGAATTATTTAACAAATTGATTTCTTTGGGTATATATTATTTAAAAAATGGCAACAAATTTTGGTAGATAGATTAATGTTATGCGCCACACCGACTCTTCTTTATAAAATAATGTAAAATAGTTATTTTTAGTGCTCCGTAAACCTAGTGTTAAACACCCTCAATAATAGTTCGTCTCATTAGAAATTCAGTGTCTATAATCATCCAAGATCATTCAGGGCCACAGACAGGGGAAACCTGTAATATTTAAAACATGAGAGCAGAATACCTGTTTTTAAAAAATGATCAGAATGATGGCCGTGTACATTGACACATTTTTATAAATGGGCTCTGTGGAAATGTGAACTTATTGTTAGTGCACTCATCTGTACGCAAACTTTTAGCAAATGTAAATGTTTAAAATTTTATAAGTTTCCTCTATCTGTGACCTTGAATGAGCCTGAGTAATTATAATCATTGAATTCATATTGAAAGCGACCATCATTGTAGGTGTCTAAAAAAAGAGGGTGGTCCGGTTTAAAAAAATTAAAGTGACCTTGAAATTTCTAAAAGAACAAAATGAGAAAAACAAATATTTTAATGGCATCGTGTGAACCATTTACCGTATCTTTAAGACATTTGACGCATTTTTAGAAACAACGAAGATATTTGAGATGCAAACGTTAGGTGACTCACCCTGTGTATCCGCTAATTTTCGATTTTCTAACCCTTGTGTCACCAACCGGTCTATTACATTTTTTTCAACAATTTTTGAATGTTTCCCCCAAAATATTACAAAACTGCTTTGAGTGTCTATTCCTTGTTCACCATTCCATCAATATACAATACAATATCGAATACAAAATTTGTGCAAAAAACCATGCAAGATTTTTTACTTTGTTTATAGATTTTGGCTGGCTACGCACGGGTTAAGTTGATGAAAAATTTCCCGTGATTTTCGTCGCCATGCTTAATTTCAGCATTCGCCAGCATTTTTTCGAAATCGCTCGTAAATAAATCATGCCGCGAGACGCTCGTTAACGTCGGAATCACGTCCCCGCGATTGTTTATAACATTCGACTTGACACGGCTACCTGACTAGCAGACAAAAGAACGAGATTCATTTTCAGGTAACGGTCATTTATCACGTGGCCACTAATCCCGGGCCCGGCTGCGGTGGAAAAAGGTTTCCCCTTACGGCGCGTCCCCTGAAATTCCTCGAATTCTTTTTACCTATCAAGAAACTGCTGTCGCGATCGAATTCCCTGGGGGTCCTAATTAATCGTGATCCGATTCGGGATTAACCCCTTTTCCCGTGTAATAGTTCGACTCGCGGTGAAGACATCGAACAAAAAGATTCTAATTCGACACCGTGGACATAAAACAAATAGAACTGTTCGTTCTATTTTAATCTCTTAGCACTCGAATGGTAACGCGCCACTAAAAATCGCAGCATCATTATTCAAAATATCATTTACATTATCAACCCTTAACGCTCCGACTTTTAATTTTGAATATACCGGCAACTTCAACTTATTGTCATCATACTTCGACTTGCAAGTTCTTAAGTGTCGGATTTTAAATGCTACAATGACGTGTAGATAATAATATTAAAGTCATTCAAAACCATCTTTATTCGTCTCAGAAGTAATATAATTTTGATTACAATATTTATATTAATCGGTCGCACATCGGTGGCGTCTGAGAGGCACACTTGGACCGTTAAGGGTTAAGTTTGTTTATATTTCATAAATTACTGAACATTTCATTTTCGTATGTATAACATGAAAAATATATATATATATAGAATGGAAATACTCTAGGTCGAAAGAAATGTTTCGTTTTGGAGTAAAAATAGCTTCGAGTGCAAACGGTTAATCTCTTAGCCACGGCGAGACTAATCGCCCCAAAAACAACACTAACACCGAAATTGCTGTACAATGTTTTTCCTTATACATTTGATCGCGACTACGTCAAAATAAAATGAGCAGAATAATAAACAACGTTTTCATATATTTCCATTTACTGCAATGGCGAGTTTAAGCGGACTAAACGCGTGGGCCCCCTTTCTCTATTATTATTATTATATATATCGTTTATTGTAAAGTGGTCGCATTAACAGCTAGGTCATTAGCGACCACATCGATTACAATTGAATATAAAAGAGAAGGTTACAGTTAACATTTACATTGTGGTGGGGTACAGCAAAAAACAAATTTATAACATTTTATATATATCAATCGATTGAAAAAACAGAAGGACGTTTCCAATATTGTCCTCGTTTAAATTTGTCATGAGGTCATTTTCGATGGAAAATCTGGATCGTTGAGAAGAGAATTTAGGACATTCGAGTAGGATATGTACATTCCGGTGGGTTTTGTTTAGTTATCAGGAATTCCTTTCTCTGTTGTTACTAAGTGCACGACAGTTTTCTTGAAACTTCTATTTCTAACTTGAGTTTGAGGGCCCGAAAATTTTGTACCGCTTGGGGCGTCCACCTGACTCACCGTAGCTAAGAGGTTAAGCAAATATCGAGGACAAAGAGGTTCTAATAATCTTCAAGAAGATCATACATACAAGAACCTCGGAATTAGTAGAAATCGGATCAAATGTAAATACAATTTTACACAAATCGAAATTTCTGCTTCCCGTTATAGCAGGGTTTACCGTCTATCAGTGAATTAGTATCGGACGTCGATCAACGTGATCTAGAAGAAGAGATCGCAACTTGTCTTACCGTGTCAATATCGACAGGAAACATACTCGAGCACCGGTTGATTACGATACAGCGTTACCGTTCCGAGGCACGCGATCGTACAGCAATTACATCACACTGGAAGGACAATGACAGTTTTAAAGGATCGGCTGCGAGTTCATTTTTGACGTAAAATTCGATTACTGAATACGAATGACACCTGGCGGTAAAAATATGAAACGACAGCAGCAAGGGGCCGGGGAGGGGAGGGGAGGAGATAGGAGGAGCAAGCAAGGAGACAGTGTCTCTCGCTCTCTATCCTCCTAGTACGGTAACTGGCTCGGGGATCATTTGTCAGAGAGTCTCTAATCCGAGTCAGTCAAGAGAGAGGGAGGAGGAGGGAGGGAGGGTCGAGAGAAAAGGAGCAATGGGAAATGAATATGGAAGGAAAAGAAAAGGAACGAGAAGAGAAGAAAATCTTGCCAGGTCGGTCCCCGCTTTCTGTGCGGGTATCCGGTGCGAGACTGGATTCCTTCTCCGGCGTGCCCTCCTGCCGAATTCCCCGCTGTCTTCCTTCCCTATCCCTATCCCTCTCTCGCTCTCTCTCTCTTTCTCTTTCTCGCTCCCTTTCTCTCGGTGGTTCGGTGGCCGCGCACGGTTCCGTCTCTGTCGCTCTGCGTTTCTCTTTCCCCGTCGGTGAACCGACTGGCAACACCGGGTAGGCGAACCGAGGCAGGTGGAGGTATTGACTGGCGCAACGTAGCACGCGCTCGCGCGAATCTCGCTACCGGAGTCGGAGAGAGTCGTCGAAGGTAGACGCAACCCGTGGCGAAAGCCGTGTGCCAGAGAGAGAGGTCCGGTCCAGTTTATATACCTGGCCGCCCGACGGCCCCTGGCGTCCCCTCTCGTCATTCGCCGGAATCCGACCAATGAGCGGGCCGGTTGTCTGTGGTAGTGCGGCGTCGGCGTCGCCTCGGCTCCGCTCGCGCACTCTCGCGCTCACAACTCGTTCGACCGTCGAGCTGTGAACGTTTTCCTTTGTCGAGGACGCGCGCTCTCCGCGGCCGGGTGGTAGTTTTACGTGCGGCGCTCGCACACACACATTCTCTCTCTCTTCGTCTTCTCTTACCATTGTTTCCACGAGTTTCATTGGGCCTTGTTGGTCGTGCACGTGTGTCGTTGTCGTTGTTTCGTCCCCGTGGTCCGTCGTTTCCTCCGTCTCGTCGGTTTTTGCGGTGCGCGAACGGCCCGTTCCTCTGTCCCGCTCGACAGTCGAATAAGCCATGCGATTTTCGTGGGTGCTCGTGGCCACGGTGTGCGTCCTTGTTCTCGCCGGGGTCCAGTGCAAGAGGAAGTTCGACGGGGATTTCGAGTTCGCCGAAGAGGTGAGTCCTTTGAATCGCTTGACCCGCCACGTCTGGCGAAGAACGTCTCATTCCCCTGCGCAATCGTGTGGCAATCTCTAAGAGAGAGCAATTCGCCGTCGAGTCTCCACGGTGTAGAGTCGATCTCGCGTACGTAAGGGAACAATAGACGTTGAACGGCCTGTCAGGAGAATCGCCAAGTCTTTTCGTTGCTCTTTTCAGGATCGTTCGCAGTTCTAACGCTGTGACGTATCGTTCAGTTTCGACTTCTCGTGGCAACAGAGGCCCCACGGTATTTTAGCGGAGAGTCGCGTCGAACGCGGAAAATATTCGACGGTTTCAAACGGGGATGATCGAAAATTGAAACCCCTCCGACTCTCGAATCGTTTATCGATGACAGGTCGAGCGCGTGTCGGATCGGCCATGGTCGCCGCGTTGGCGGCAAAAATAGTCGGAATCCGTTGGTTTTTCTGTAACGAAATTCGATCGAAAATGGATAAAATTGATGCAACCAGACACCGTTCTCGTTGTCATCGGTCGATTATGTGTTTTCAACGGAACCCGTATTTCCGAGGGTGGGGTAATTCGAAGGAGTCGGAAGTCGTTCGAATTAATTAGCGAGCGCTTCGGTATCGATCCCCGTGTCTTTTTTTTTGTTGTTGTTGTTAAGCTCGCCCGTAAAATGCTCGTTTATGGTCGCGGTTCATTAGGCGCGAGAGGGGGTAGGGTGGGGGTGCACGTAACGAGGCAGACACTTTTACTTTCACGCGACTGGTTCGGCAGAGGCCGCGTCCGATGCAACTTATCCGATACGATTGTTTATTTTCTGTTGCACGTCGACGATATCGCGTGCACGCTTTCTACGCGTTAGGCGATTCCGCGCGCGCAATAACCCGAGTAAACAGAGACCGATCGGAAACGGATCGCGTGCGCGTTTCATGCGTGCACGCCTTGCAGCCTCGCCGGTGCGCTGCTGCTCGGTGCACGCTGCGTCCTGCATCCTGCGGTTCACCGAACGCTTCCGGTTCCGAGAAGAACGTTCAATGTCACCGAACCACGCCGAATTTTCGGCGGGAAATAGCTCGTACTAGATGCGAAACCGTTGTAAGCCCAATTATTTGTCTGCAAGGGATAGGAGCCACTTGGAAATCTATAACTTTTTCTAACAATTTAGAAAATTTGAAAATTATGCGTCGATGTCCTCTTTTTAACTTTTCTACCGTTTTAACCCTTTGCGGTCCTATGTCTGCTCTCAGCCACCACAACAAAGAACCATGCTGATCTTATATTATCCGCATAAACATACAGTCAGTCAAAATAGTCTCCGTACGCTCTTAAAAATCGCATAACTTTATCTACTACTACTTGAATCTTTTTGAGAAGTTAGAACAATTGAATCACTACATAAAGTGAAAAATTTTTTTTACAAAAATTGCGATTGGTCGAAAGTGCAGAGAAAATACTAAAAGTTGTATTTTGCAACTTTTTTATGTGGACTTGCATTGAAAATTTAGGAAGTACGATTTGTAGGCCTATACGAATTGTACATGTTCTGAGAATTTCATAAAAATCGGTGAACGTTGCAATGAGCTGCAGATGTTCGAATATGATCACATAATGGCGAAATTCGCTGAGAAGGCCAAAATTCTGCGACTTTCGCCCTTAAGTTTTCATCGTTAAATGTTTGTAGCTCAGTGCAATGTTGACCGATTTAGATGAAATATTCAGAATATGTATAATTCATACAGATGTACAAAACGTACTTTTAAATTTTTAATATAAGCCCGCATAAAAAATTGCAAAATACACCTTTTAGTACTTTCTTTGTAATTTCGACCAATTGCAATTTTAATCAAACATTTTTCTCACGTTATGTAGTGATTCAATTGTTCTAACTTCTCAAAAAAAAAATTCAAGTAGTATAGCCCAATCATGACAAAGTTATGCGATTTTTAAGAGCGTTGGGAGACTTTTTTGGCAGACTGTACATCAAAAAATTTATATAGAGTAGATTAAACGGTGGATAACTATAAAATATAATTTTTACATCAAACTAAAACATATTCTTGTGTTACATATATCTAAAGTTTAAAATAGAATTACTATGAGCAGCGACCAATGCCTATTCAGAACACGTACAACCCTTATTGAAAATAGAATTAATAAATTTTGTTTTTCTTTTGTATCACTGTTCGTTCAATAAAAATTAATTTCGATCAGCACGACACCTATGCATAAACTTAATACGACCCCAAAGGGTTAAATTTCTCCCACTAATTTTTCTCATAAATGCATAAAATCTGTAGTCCAGTTAAATAAAATAATTATAAGCAATAATTGTAAATAAATCTAACACCCTTCAATACTAACACTAGGTTTACGGGGCACTAAGTATGCCTATTCTACATGAGTTTATAAAAATAACGAGAACGTATCTATCCAAATTTTTAGCCATTTCTTTTGCAATATACGCCCAAAGAAATAAATTCGTTGAATAATTTCTCGTTCGTGCATCTTTACAATTTCGATAATCGTGGATTAATAATACCGAAACCCGTAATTTTGACGGGTCCCGTAAACCTATTCTTATTTAATGTTGTCCTCGTTATACAATGATATAACAGTTTGATATATTATATTAGCACATTCGCGACCGACAAATTTCTTCCGTTCTTAATACCGAGTACCGGCGAAAATAATGAAATTCCGAAGCTGGTTTCCGCTAACTTGTATCGGTAAAGCAAGGATTAATTAATTTATCAAAGTAATTGATAATTTAAATTTAAATCCAATCCTATTAATGCGCCTAATGGTGCCGCATTCCGAAACAAAAATTGCAGGACGTGAATTCACGTCAGCGGCAATCGGGAATAGAATTTTTAAAATGACGCGAATTCACGTCGGCGGTAATCAGGAATAGAATTTTTAAAATGACGCGAATTCACGTCAACGGTAATCAGGAATAGAATTAAAAATGACGTGAATTCACGTCACCGGTCGCGAATGTGTTAATAGCTGAGATGGACAAGAAAATGTGCAACCCGGCTAGGGCGATATAGGTGGGCGTAGGATGAACGAACGGGTCCGAGCGGACCCGGGCGCCGCGCGGCACGAGGGTTAATCCAAACAAGAGAATTTAGCGGTGTTTCCGTTTTCTTGCGGCGGAACGACGACTGGAGTGGCGGCCGTAAATCGGAACAAGAGTGTGTTCGGGTCGTGTGTTCCCCGAGTAGTTAGCATTGTTCCCAAGATGCGGAAAGTCTTCGTCTTGATACACGGTTGGCACTCTAAATTCATGAAGCGGCGCTTTCAGCGGCAGCTGCCCCAATTTCACGATTACTGTAACGTCATAACTCCGCGCGTAGTTGCGCCGCACAGAACCCCGAGACTCTTGACCCTCTTATCTTTCTACGTTTCGCAATACCGCGCCATCTTTTTTCTTCTTTTATTTCCGCGGCAGCAACCCTCGAATAAGCGGAATGGAAAATCTGCACGCGTCTTCAAGTCACCCCCTCCCCCGCCACCACCCTGCCGCACGAAACCGTTTCGAAAATAACTGTTCAAAAACTGTTCACGGAAAAGGGTTCTAATTAAAACAGTTTACGACGTACTTTCATTCCGAAACAGGCCACCGTTCCCGAGGAACATTTCCGACCACTGTCCGTTTCGATTACGGTTCCCGAATCGATGTTTATTTTCCGCTTGGAAATTTAATTTGACCTCGCAAAAAAGCAACGTAGCAAAGTCAACGTAGCCATTCTTATTGGACCTAACCAGATAGCTAATAATAATTGTACTAGAAAATTGGAATGTGAATAGAATAGAATAGAACTTACTTCAGTCATGCAGGGTAAGGGACCCGATTACCGTGGGAGTACCAATTACTGTGCCTATACTAACCCATTCGCATCATAAGGAAATATGAAAAGAAGGCCTTTATCATCAAACTTATTTTTTATTATATTCAAGCACACAAATGACTACAAGTTAAAGGACTTCATATTTCAGCATTATAAGAAAAAATAAATTGAGCGTATACATACCTTAACACTTCAGTGGCCGCACGTCTACGCAATAATTCATTTAATTACGAAATAATTCAACATGAACGAACATACACGTGAAGCAAAAAACAAGAATAATTCAACAACAAATTTAATATTTTTCCTTTCTGTAATAATTATTAATCACACACATGTTGTGTGAGCGGCCATTAAAGTGTTAATGATGCAAATGGGTTAATTAAAAAAGAGATATTAAACTTTTTTCTGTTGTAAGTCTCTTTTTTAATATTAATTACGCTTGAAAAATAAGTGTAATTAACATAGGCACAGTCATTGGCACACTCGCGGTAATTAGGTCCGTTACTTCGCTCATTGTCTCTTATTTCAGTATCATTTGTCAGAATCCAGTAACACGTATTCCGGAATGAAACCGTGGATGTGCACGGTGATCCGCAGCTCGAGTAATTACCGATATCAATTGCAGCGAAGCCGATGCAAAAATCCGCCGGCGAATCGTTTCGAATAGTTCGCAATTTCGGTTCTGCGCAACAGTTATACGGAACAAAGGTTCTCCGGAACCGAAATCGATATTACAACAGTTTTCGAGCCCCGGTTCCAACCTTTCACGACCACCCGGTAGGAGAGACTGTTGTTGCCGTTGTTGTTGTTGAACCACTTACCAATAACGCTTCGTTCGCTTTCACGATAATTGCGTTTTTCTTCCCACGTTCCCTCCCCCCTCCCCCTATCTCTTGCTCTCTCTCGAATTACCCGAACTCGCAATTTTCCCGTTGCGAGGAACGCGATTCTCATTCGCGGTATTTCTGATGAAATTCCCACCCGCGGCGCAGTGTGCTCCGACCGAATAACTTTTCAAATCTTTATTCTCGGGAATTCTGTTCCCCGTTACACCCCCAGGGTAATTTGTTTCCGTCGCACGTGTCCCTGTTGCGAGACACTCGGCTTTCGCCTTTCTTCGCCGCTTTCTTCCGCTACCCTGCTTGCCCTTTGACCATGATCCTGGAAAAATCTGGACTGGACAGGAACGGGAGTGCAATTAGTGGACTGCGGATATCGTGAGGATTTGCGATGAACTTAATTTTTTCGGAAATTCTTGTCCGACTGATTCCTTTTTGTTCGGATAACGGATAATTTACATATTAAGCGTGTACAGCGATTTCTCTATATATGTCGCCGAGGCCTCGATGATAAACGTCGCGGAATTGTCCCCACTACCGCGGAGTATACCCCGTGACGAAGCTCAAGAGGTCTCGGTAAACATAATACGGCTCGGGTATGTCTCCTGGACGATATATGTCGCTGGAAAGACCCGCGTTGTTGACAAATATCGAGAATTCACTGTATTTGTGAATAAACGATTAGTTGTGAATTAATACTGTTCGAATATAACACAATATTATACCTTATAACTAGACTGCGGGTTTTTATGCATTTATTACAGAAAAATGGGTAAGCACAATGTAAAGCAGTAGACATATTTAAAAAATTTAAGGGCACCAAAGTATTGATTTCAGCTTAATAAAATAACTAAAAGAAGAAAAATTTTCATTTCGCTCCCGGGTCTTGTAATCGATGCAGATATTTTTTATTTTGCATAAAGATCCGTGGTCGACTTATAACTATTACATTGAAGTATAACTATTGACGGTTAGAAAGAAGAAGTCTGGGAGCTGTGACTCTTTAGGCCTTTCAGCGCTTAAAAATGGCGGCGCTAGAAGTGTAATAAACCGCAGGTCAAAAGGACCTCCTCCTCCGCATGTCTCGGTGCATTTCGGTGCATACTCCAACACTTTTACTCATTCGTCTCCAGCAGTGTAGGATCAGAGTTAGTTCGAATGTAGTAGCTTCCACGCAATTTGATATCCCGTGATATGAAAATGTACAATGGGTTAAAGTTAATCCGTTCGGTTCTTCGTTCTCGATTAAAATCGCCCGTTCACCGCAAACAAACTTCGAATTCGATGTTTCCCACTTTTTCCCCGCATGCATTTGCGAATGTGTACAATATCGGTAGCAGCCGGTGCATTCGGCGCGTTTCAGAATGTATCGAACGTTGCAGAGCGGCGTTTTACACAGCCGGGATTTAAATGGGAGAATTCGTAATGGTCCTCGTCCCGCATCCGCGTCGGATGGAATATTCATGAGTCTGGGGAGCTACTTAATATAGTTAATTAAATTACCAATTCCTTCTTGCGCTCGTCGCGACGCGCGACGGCTAGTTAGAGTGCTTTCTCCATATATGTCGCCAAGGTCTGGATGATAAACGTCGCGGAATTATCCCCACTACGGCGGTGTACACCATGTAAGAGGCCTCGAACGCCGAGGAGTGTAGACATAACACGGCTCGGTTATTATGGCAACTGGACAATAAATGACGCTGACAAGATCCGCGTTCTTGACAAATATCAAGAATTTACTGTACAGTGTTTACTCTATATATGTCCGAGATAGTTGCTATGTCTTCTTGGCCCTTTCACTGTGGACCGCTAGAAAGCGCCAAAATATAGGGATTTCTCTATGTATGTCGCCAAGGTCTGGATAATAAACGTCGCGGAATTATCCCCACTACGGCGGTGTATACCACGTACGAGTCCTCGAACGCCGAGGAGTGTAGACATAACACGGCTCGGGTATTATGTCAACTGGACAATAAATGACGCTGGCAAGATCCGTGTTGTTTACATGTATCGAGAATTCACTGTACACCGTATATATGACCGATATATACTGTGATGTCCCGTTGGCCTTTCGACTGTGAATCGTTAGGAAGCACTAAAATACAGTGCTTTCTGTATATATGTCATCAAGACCTGGAAGATGAATGACATGGAATTATCCGCACTACCGCGGAGTATATCCCGCGAGAGGCCTCAGTCGCCGAGGAGTGTAGACATGACACGGCTCGGGTATTATGTCAACTGGACGATACATGACGTTGGAAAGACCCGTGTTGATGACATATATCGAGAATTCACTGTAAAGTGTTTATACTTGTCTGAGATACCTGTTATGTCTCGTTGGCCTTTTGACTCTGAATCGTTAGAAAGCGCTAAAATACTGTGATTTTTATATATATGTCGACAAGGCTGGGATGATAATTGTCGCGGAAAAACTATCACTACCACGGAGTATAAGCACGCGAGAAGCCTCAGTCGCCGAGGAGTGTAGTCATAACACGGCTCGGGTATTATATCTCCTGGATGATACATGACGCTGGCAAGACCCGTGTTATTGACATATATCGAGAGTTCCTTGTACAGTGTTTATTCTATATATTTCTGAGATGCCTGTTATGCCTCATTGGCTTTTTGATTGTGGATCGTTAGAAAGCCCTAAAATACAGTGATTTCTCTATATATGTCGGTGAGGCCTGGATGATAATTGTCGCTGGAAAATCCCCACTACCACGAAGTATAACCCGCGAGAGGCCTCAATCGCCGAGGAATGTAGACATAACACGGCTCGGGTATTATATCTCCTGGACGATACATGACGCTGACAAGATCCGTGTTCTTGACAAATATCGAGAATGTACTGTACAGTGTTTACTCTATATATGTCCGAAATGCTTGCTATGTCTTTTTGTCCCGTTCATAGTGGACCGCTAGAAAGCGTCAAAATATAGGAATTTCTCTATATATGTCGCCAAGGCGTGGATGATAAACGTCTAGGAATTATCCCCACTACCGCGGTGTATATTCCGCGGGAGACCTCAGTCGTCGAGGAGTGTAGACATAACACGGCTCGGGTATTATGTCTCCTGGACGATGCATGACGCTGACAAGACCAGTGTTCGTGACATATATCGAGAATTCACTTTATTTTCGAACCTGTCCGACTTCGGCTTCGGTTTCGGATCAGTGTAAACTCGTCCTGGACGAATGGTTTCGCGCGAAACTTCGCGGTCGTTTCTATCGATCGTCGAACAATTTTAACGTCACTGGCACACACGACCGAGAGAATGACAGCACCTTGGAAACGTGGAGAACCTGTGCCATGTCTCGAAATCGATCGCGGCGCACGAGCAGACCGAAAATGGCAACTTTGTTCGACCATGAACACCGGCAATGAGAAGCGGCGGTGGCAGTGGTGGTGGTAGAATCCGCCGAGCACCGAATCAACGAATCATCATCATTTATTTAGGATCTCCAAAGCGAATCGATCCCGGCAACCATTATCTTACATCTGAACGACCCCGAACGGCCGCCCACCCTCCTCGACAGAGAAAATCGAGGAAAGACACTGCACTGACACGGCGAATCCTACTTCCGCGGTCCTCCGCAGTTTGCATACCGGGTGTCCATTCAAAAACACATCCTTGAACAGAGTCCGCCGTCCCTGCGGTTGGAAGCTTTCAGAATTTTTAACTCGTTGGCGCGGCGCAGTAGATTCTTATGAAATATTGTATTACCTTGTTTTTGTCCGAGCACACGCTAACGAAGTTTCTTTTTTCACTCCATTAACGACCACGAGAATTTTTACGTCGCAATCAGTGGTTCGAGGAAGTGTTAGCCGGCTTCTTTCGCAAGATTTTAAACCCATTAACGACCACGACGATTTTTACAGAATATTGTACGCTGCTCCAAGATGTCGAGAAATCTCTTTTCCAATATTCTTGCCTCAAAGTATTTTAATCTTCATATTGAATTGCACCTGCTCTCGTGATGTACGTTGTTTCGAGAAGGAAGCTTCCTTTGTTCGATTTTTAATCCGTTAACGACCACGACGATTTTCATAGAACTTTTCACGCCTTTCGAAGAAGACGGTCGAGGAACTTCTGCTTAACCCTTAAGGGCTCGGTCTTCGTACATTCGCGATAAGGTAGAGTGACTACATTACCGTAAAAAAGTGGTTTTACGCGTCTTAAGTTTTCGTTCTTATAGAAGAATATTTTGTCCCTCGTAAAGGGCTCATTCGAAAGAGGAAGGTTCAATCTAGCGCGCGCTGGTCAGAAGCTGCCGAGATTATGCAGGTATTTGGTAATACAAGCGTTCGAAGTAGGCCAAAAATTGAGGATATGCATGCCGTGGAATCCAAGCATTTTTATGCCATTCGATGAGGTTTCTGGATGAAATCGAGAGCTATATTTTGTCTCGGTTCTCTGCGAAATAAAGCCAAAAACTTGAACCACGTTTCTGGCGTCAGAATTCATAATATCGATAATGCAGAGGAAAAAATGTGACAAGTTTAGTCACAGACTTGGGGCCAGTCGGATTAAGACCAAGACGGATCTTAAATCAGTATCCAAAGCCAGTGAATAGGGTTAAACATTCTCGAGTCTCCGCGTGACAATCTACGATCCAGTACCGGCGTCCATAGATCCCGTTCGGAATTGTGGATTGCCAGTTTTGCCGGCTATTGCAGGAAAAAAAAAACAATGGGAAAGAGAGAGCGAGCTAGTCGGAAAAATCGGTGCGCAGTTCCAGGCGATTAGTCGTCGCGATCGTCGAGCAGTCCTTGTATACAGGTGTTCCATTATCCGGGTAAGTTAACGGGTGGCAGGAGTCGACCTTTACGAGCGCGCCGCGAATCGACGTTCATTACGGCGAGGTTATTGCGGATCGCGGTGCCACTGTCGTTTTGTGATTTCAATAATCGTGGCCGCAGCCTTGTGTGTCGCGAGCCGCTCTGTTCTACTCTGTTCCACTCTGTTCCGCGTTCGGTTCCATTCCGTTCCCGCTCGAACCGGTACGGGACGAGGTTTGCGGAATACGCACGCCGCTTTCCGTCCGCCCGGAGAAAATCGATTATCCACGACGACGTAATGGAAAAGAATTCCCTATCGATCCCCAGCGACGGCTGACGCTCACCTTCTGCCCCTGGTCACGACTCGATACGACACGAAGCTGACCTCGAAGCGCTCCTAAAAATCCATCCATTTCGAATGATTTCATTTTCGCTCGAACCGCTACGAGGATACTCTATCCCAAGTTGGTTGACGTGACTATTTGCGGGCGAGGGCGCCCGCCGATGCCCGTGGGCCAGTGTTGCCGGATCAAAACTTGTTCCCCTACTCTAATTTCAAACTTCTACCGCGCTATACCCCATTCTTCCGTCATGGCGGTCGTGAGACTTCGATATTGGTAGAGAGAGGATAACTTTTTCCCCTCAATTCGTGCTCCCTCTCCTTATCTCGGCACAGATACGAGCAATACTACGGCAGTGTTGCCAGATCGGGACTTGTTCCCCCACTCTAATTACCCCTTCTACCGCGCTATACTCCATTCTTCCCCTCGGCGATCGTGCAACTTTGGTATTAATAGTGAGAGAGTAATTTATTCCCCTCAATTTGTGCTCCCTGCCTTCATCTGCCCACGCTGGGACACACCTATGGGCAAAGCTAAGGCAGTGTTGCCAGATCGGGACTTATTTCCTTACTCTAATTTCAAACTTCTACCGCGCTAAACCTCGCTTCTTCCTCGCGGCGGTCGTGCTACTTTGGTATTGATAGTGAGAGAGTAATTTATTCCCCTCAATTTTTGCTCCCTCCTCTCATCTGGCCACACTGGGGCACAGATACGAGCAATGCTACGGCAGTGTTGCCAGATCGGGACTTGTTCCCCAATTCTAATTTCCCTTTCTACCGTTCTATACTCCATTCTTCTCCGCGGCGGTCGTGCGACTTTGGTATTGATAGCGAGAGGGTAATTTATTCTCCTCAATTTGTGCTCCCTCCCATCATCTGGCCACCTTGGAACACACCTATGGTTAAAGCTACGGCAGTGTTGCCAGATCGGGACCTGTTCCGCCACTCTAATTTCCTCTTCTACCGCGCTATGTCCCATTCTTTCTCGCGGTGGTCGTGCGACTTTGGTATTGATAGTGAGAGAGTAATCTACTCCCCTTAATTTGTGCTCCCTCCCCTCATCTGGCCACACTGGAACACCCCTCTGGTGAAAGCTAAGGCAGTGTTGCCCGATAGGGACTTGTTCCGCCACTCTAATTTCTCCTACTACCACCCCATTCCCCACGCTTTCGCTGCTGCCCGGTCACGTGGCGCGTTAGATCTGGCGACACTGGGACATAGTTAAGAGCAAAGATACGGCAGTGTCGCCAGATCGAGACATGTTCTCCCACTCTAATTTGCCCTACTACCACCCCATTCCCCACGCTTTCGCCACGGCGATTGTGCGACTTCAGTATTGGCGGAGAGAGGGTAATTTTTTCCCCTCAATTCATGCTACCTCCCCTCATTTGGGGACACTGGTGCATAGCTGCGGACGAAGCTACGGCAGTGTCGCCAGATTAAGACTTATTCCCCCACACTAATTTCCCCTTCTATCACGCTATACCCCACGATTGTGCAACTCCGATATTGGCAGAGATAGGATGACTTTTTCTCCTCAATTCGTGCTCCCTACGCTCACCTGGCGATACTGGGGCACAGCTAAGGGCGAAGCTACGGCAGTATCGCCAGATCGAGACTTCTTCCCCCACTCTAACGTCCCCTACTACCGTCCCATTCCCCACGCTTTCGCTGCAGATGTCTCACGTGACGCGTTTCGTCTCTGTCGTGCATACTGCGGTACTGGCAGAGAGAGGGTAATTTTTCCTCCCCCAATTTATGCTCTCTCCCCTGGTCTGGCGATATGCTTAGCTACGGGCAAGTGACTTAGCGGAGTAGGGGTGGCCATAGCCGTAGCTGGCCACGTAGCTGTGATAACGCGTGTGACAATGCAGTTTTGCCCATAGGGTGGCGTAGCTTAATGTCCGCCATTCCGTGTACGCCCAGGGCCAAAAAATCGCTAAAGAAGCTGAACAGCTCTGCTCGAAATAATTGCAACAAGTAATTGAAATGTACACCGACAAAACCTGTTCCTGTTCCGGCTACGGTTACGGTCCTTTGTTGTCTTCATTTCGGCTCAATCATTGTCAGATGTATATCAGTTCTGGAATCCGGTCCTCGTTTATTTTCTCCTTGAAAATTTATTCCGAGCTGCGCCGTTCTCGCGAATAATGACGTCAAGCGTCGCGTGCTCCATCGATTCGCTGAAATACACGAAATAACACCAGGATCTCGAGCGACCCCGCCGGAACGTAAAATCAGCGAGCAAAGTTCGAAGGCGATACAGATCTTTCCAAGAGCGTTTCAAGTGTTCGGTGATCGATCCGAGATTGTTCGAATCATTTATCTCGTTGAAACCGCTCCGTTCCGTGAACAGTTTTCAAACATCGGTTGGAATTGACGCGAGGTAAATTACGCTCGTTCGACGATCGTAATTCCACTCGTCGCGTCTTCTTTTGCTCGTTAGTCGAACGGGGTTAATGAAATTGCCATCGAACGGGTCGGGACATCGTCGCGGACGCCATAGCTGTGCCTCATTCCGATGCCGACCAATTAAACTTTTATAGCCGGCGTGTGCATCCTTTTCTCGCGTTTCCCGCATGCGTTCTACGCCACGCGCGAAACGTAATCTGATCGCATTCTTGCTCTCTTTGCTCTCCGGTTATCTCGCGAGATTGTTTATTATCCCCTTATCCTTGTATTTATAGTTGTAACGTTACACCGTTACGCAAACGCGCCGCCGCCGCTGGAAACTTATCTAATCCCAAGGATTTAGTGGCCTATTTCAGTCCTTTCGATTCGATCGCAGTCCGAGGCGGCACAATTAATCATAACTTTCGAATGAATTGCAACTTTGAAACGCAGTCACAATCACAGTCTTGCCCTGTAATATTGAGTCGGACTCGCGACAAAAATTCTGAACATAGTCTGGTAGGTTATTAATTTCCTTCAAACCGAAATAAAATTCTAGGCTGAATTTGGGAAAACGCCCCCCTTCCTTTCGACACGTGACCTACGCCATTTTCTGCGTTTTGACATGTTGAACGCGAAATGTACTTGTCGTTTTTGGGCGCAAATTAGTAGTTTTCGAGATATTCGCGAAAAACTACTCCTACTACTACATGAATCCTGTGTACACCTACGTGTCCGTGACGGGGCGTCGCGACGTGTATGCGCCGACGTGTAGGCCCCCCTCTTTTCTACTCTTCAGAAATTATATAACGGACGAACTTGTTTTCTGTAGAGAGTATAGGAAGGTCGCGATTTCTGAGATCTTTAATATTGGAAAACACGAATTGAGACCAATACCAATTTAAAACATACCGAAAATCTATTAGTTAATAGTGTTGGTTTGGGCTAGTTTCTTTTCGAGGGAGCAAACTTTGCGATTCTCATATTAAACAATATAACATTCTACTATAGAATTTGCTAATAAGCGGAACTGGTGTTGGTCTGGTTTAATTTTTTTTCGAGCGACCGAAGCAGAGTTCTCACATTCCACAATATTAAAAATCCCAGAAATCTCGAGCTTTCTATAGTCTGTACAGAAAATACTTTTTTAATAAGTTCGTCCGTTATACACGTTGCTTGCTGGCCGCCGCTCTAAGGAGTAGAAAGGGGTGGGGGGTGGGAGGTTATGCTACATACACGTCGCGGCGATTCATGTAGTGGTATCGGTAGTTTTTCGCGAATATCTCGAAAACTATTCCTTTGCGCCAAAAATGGCAATTACATTTCGTGTTCAGCATGTCAAAACGCAGAGAACGGCGTAGGTCACGTGTCGAAAGGAAGGGGGGCGGTTCTCCAAGTCTTGCCAAATTCTACTTTCGAAAGAACATAGACATGCAACAAATATGAACTATCTTTTATTTTCTATGAAATTCCGAACGATGAGGAATGTCTAATCATAATAATCACAAAATAAATTAGTAGTGCAAGGGGTTAAGCGCGAATAATTTGCACGGACAGAGGTTACAAAAATCGAAATTCTCCGAGAACGTGCCGGAGCAATGCAACGCTAATAGAGTCTTCCCGCTCGGCCATTTGCTTCGGCGCTCCCGCGAAAAGAAAGAAAGGGAAGCGCGAGTTAATGGGTTTCCCGCTTAACGATCTCGCTAATTGATACGGGGCCGCAGGTTTAGCACCCTCGGAGAGAGGGTCTCTTTCTCCCATCGATCCTTGTGCGTCCCATCGAGATGAAAGACAAGCAATTCCCATAATTACGATTTACTGTTTCGCGGACTGCGGCTTCGAGACCTCGAACAACAATCGGAAACGATCCCACCGGATATTTTACAACCTTCTGCTCCGACCGCCGCAAGGTACACTGACTCGCAAAAGTATCGCGACACCTGGCTCGTTTATTAAAGAATCCGATATTCGATCGACCCCGCCAGGTATATTCACCTGCGCTTTAATCTGAAAGCGCATCCCCAAAGCCGCGCAATCTATGCGCTGATACCTGGATTTTATTTTGCAATTGTACGCGAGGATTCGCGGTTTACGTACCGGCGATCTATTACAAATTAGTATACAAATTAGTGTTGCTCCAAAACATTTCAACTTCCTATGTGCGTATGCGCACAACAATCAAACACCACGTCGCTGGAGTCGTGAAGCGCATAGTTCCATACAGAGATTTTTGTATGTTTTTTAATTGTATTAAATGTTACTGATAATAAAGTGGATTCTCGATATATGTCAACAACACGTCCAGGAGAAATACGAAGAAGAATAGGGCCAAGAAGACTTAGCAGGCATCTCGGACATATATAGAGTAAACACTGTACAAGGAATTTTCGATGTATGTCAACAACAGGGGGCTTGTCAGCGTCATGTATCGTCCAGGAGACATAATCGAGCCGTGTTATGTTTACACTCGTGGCCCCTCATAGGATATACCCTGCGGTAGTGAGGATAATTCCGCGACATTTATCATCTAGGCCTTGAAGACATATATAGAGAAATCACTGTACCAAGTGAAAATAGACGGCGCTGCTGTTCCATACTGCCTATACATAGTATAGCGATAGTATAGCGTGGAATAGTCATTGCAAAACCGGTGGTTACGACTGAGAATTTTATAAGGAGATTGAAAGGAAGCTCGACTATCATTATCCCCGTTTGGGAACATGCTCGTGGATTGCACCAAGGAGTTGCATAGAAAGAATGCGGTAAATACGTTCCAAGCCAACCCGAAATAGGGCTTGTCAATCGGTGATAATTAATTTTTCAAATTGCTTCAAACTTTTCAAACTTTTGGCATAAATCTTCTGACTGATATAAATACAGTGAATTCTCGATATATGTCAACAACACTCTCGGTGACCAAGGCCACTCGAGCTTGGGGCCGTTCACCGACTATACCCCGCAGTAATGGGGATAATTCTGCGACATGTATCATCCAAGCCTTGACGACATATATAGAGAAATCAGTATATCAAGTGAAAATAGAGGGCGCTGCTGTTCTACACTGTCTATACGCGAGCCCCTACTTCCGGCGATAGTATAGCGTGGAATAGTCATTGCGAAACTGGTGGTTACGACTGAGAATTTTATAAGGAGATTGAAAGGAAGCTCGACTATCATTATCCCCGTTTGGAAACATGCTTGTGGATTGCACCAAGGAGTTGCATAGAAAGAATGCGGTAAATACGTTCCAAGCCAACCCGAAATAGGGCTTGTCAATCGGCGAGAATTAATTATTTCAAATTTCATTTCAACTTTGAGCAGAAATCCTCTGACATATATAAATACAGTGAATTCTCGATATATGTCAACAACACTCCTCGGCGTCCGAGGCACGAGCTTCGTGGCCCCTCACGGGATATACCCCGCGGTAATGGGGATACTTCCGCGACATTTATCATCCAGGTCTTGGCGACATATACAGAGAAATAACTGTGCTAACAACTCAGATAAAAGATTTTAAAATAGAAATTTGGTACTCAATTGAGGGATTTAAAGTGTAGAGGGGTTGACAAAAAGATTTTTGGAAACGCAGGGTCAATCAATTATTTCGAGGGATGATGTTAGAGCAAAACATTGGACAACGAGAAATTTTTGGTATGGAATGGAATAGTGGTAGAACGAGTGGTTTGGACGAGAATGATTATCGTCGAGTTTCAAAGGAGAAGTTTCGAGGAATTTTTCTGGTTGGGTTTATTCTGTGAAAGTGGTGGTAGGTTTTGAGAGGCAGTGTACATCGTGCAGCACGCGTTTCCGCGCCTGGATGCGCGGGGGTGGCCCACTCGAGATCACTCGATTATCTCCTTTGTCGCCGCGCCCACTCGACTGAATATATCCTGCTTTATCCTTCGGCCTCCTCTCACCCCTTCGCAACCCTTACCCAGCCTCCTCCACCACTGTTGTTCGGGATCGCGGAAGAATAAACCACCGCCAAAGCCCGAGCGAAATACACTGAATCACGGAAGTATCCGAGCACTGTGAAATATGACGCTTCGAAAACGCGACTCGTACTACAAATTACAAAACAACTTCGCCGATCGAGATCTTCGAACGATTAATAACGTGGTACACGCCGTACACGTCGTGTACGTGCTTTTTAAGCTTTGACTTTTGGAAAATTGCGAGCGAAATTCACCCTTCAGAACGAGCACAGATCAAACATTTTTCAGATTTTTTTTACAAGCTCGACGAAAGTTACAATAAATCAAAGGCGAACGATTTGATCAGAAATTTCCTTTTTCTAACTTAGAGCAGCAAATTTTGACACGAGGATTCACAGTTTAGCTTACTAGTATAGGGACAGAAGCATTTCGCAAATTTTGTTTTAAGTGTTAGAGTATAGTATTTTCTCGATATATGTCATAAATGCCTAGCTGATAATAGTGCCAGAATTATCCCCACTGCCGTGGGATGTACACAGTGAGGGGACCCAAAGCTCGAGAAGCCTTGGTTGCCGAGAAGTGTACAATGAATTCCGGATATAGGTCGCTGAGACCTGGAAGATAAAGGTCGCTGAGACCTGAAAGATAAAAGTCGCTGAGTTATCCCCACTGCCACAGGATATACCCTCTGAAGGGTCCCAAAACTCGAGTGGCCTCGGTCGCTGAGAAGTGTATAGTGAATTCGGGATATAGATCGCCGAAGCCTCTATGATAAAGGTCGCGGAATTATCCCCACTACCGAGGGGTGTATCCCGTGAGAGGGCAAGAAGCTCGAGTGGCCTAGGTCGCCGAGGAGTATTTTATTTTATGCAAAATAAAAAATGTTTGTATTGTTTGCAAGTCACAGAAGCGAAACGAACATTTTTTTCTTCTTTTATAGTTTATTAAGCTGGAACCAATACGCTGATGTCCTTAAATCTTTTAAATATGTTCGCTGTTTTAAATTGTGCTTACTCATTGTTGTCATAAATGCATACAATACGCAGTCTAGTAATGAACAATGAAAGAATAGCATCTTCTAGCCGATATATGTCGCTGGGTGGGTCCGTGTTGTGGATATATATCGAGAAGACACTGTATACACTTTTGCGCCAGATTGTATACCGGAATATCGTCTGGTGCCGAAGCCCCAGCCCGTGAGAGCTTTCTCGGGGCCATTGTTCGAAACGTCGTCTCAACAATTCTATAATCGGCGCGGATAAAGCACGGAATTGTATTCTCGCGGGCTTACCTTTCTCACGGCGTTTAGGGTTTTCGGTTTCGTTTCTGGAATTCCGCGTTTCATTATCCCCCTCGGAATGGGAAACGGGGGTTGCAAATTGTTCTTAACGCGTTCACGCTTGGCTTCCGAACGTCCAACGGTCTACGGGGAAACAATGGCCTTTTTAAGAGCCACAATAAGCAGTGTCTTCTCTTGGGTAATTGTTCCCATAACGCTTCGCGTTATATTTTTATTTAACTCTCGCGGTCTTGGAAACTTTCGCCTGCGTTCCATTTGGTCCGTTTATTCGTTTGATTTTCGAACAGGGTCGCACAGTGAGCGGTTTATACATACACGGTGTTCCCAAAAACCAATTTCCTTGAAAGGGGTGATTCCTGAGGTCATTTTAAGCAACTTTTTCCTTTGCGAAAATTTTCTCCGCGGCTTTGTTAAGGAGTTATTAACAAAAGAACACGGACCAATCAGGGCGCGGCTATAGTGGACGGGCCCCGTCTCGACCAATGCCGAGTCGGGATCACACTGATATAGCCATTCTCTGATTGGTCCGTGTTTTTTGTTAATAACTCCTTAACGAAGCCGCGGAGAACATTTTCGGAAAGAAAAAAGTTACTTCAAATAATCTCAGAAATGATCCCTTTCCAGTAATTACAACATTTTTGGGACTCCCTCTATTGTGTTATATATCTCTTTTTTAATATTTATAATGCTTTTAAAAATAATTATAATTAATATAAGTACAGTAACTGGTACCCCCACAGTAGTTGGGTCCCTTACTCTACTCATTGTTGCCATAAACGCTTAAAATCCGCAGCCGAGAAATTCACAGTAGAAAAAACTTCGCAGTGGACGATTCCCGGGGTCATTTGAAGAAACTTTTCCCTTTGCGAAAATGTTCTCCGCAGCTTTGTTAAGGAGTTATTAACAATAGAACATGGACCAATCAGAACGCGGCTACTGCGGACGGGCCCTGTCTCGACCAATGCCAACGCCGCGCCCAACGGGGCCTGCCTGCCAGCGGGAATCGGTCCGCTGTTGCCGCATTCTGATTGGTCCACGTTTTTCGTCAATAACTCCTAAACAAAGCTGCGGGGAACATTTTCGCAAAGGGAAAAGTTTCTTCAAATGACCTGAGGAATCACCCCTTTCAAGGAAACACAACATTATTGGGACACCCTGTATAAAATAGGCGGAATTAACGTCAAAATTCTCATGTGCATGAAATAGATCGAAACTAAGGAATTTCGTAAACTAATGATCGAGAAAAGAGCATTTATTTTTATATTTTCAAAATAATATTCGATAACACTCGATTAGGAGAATGTTGCAAGTTTTTTTGTGACTTGTTGCAAAAAATGGGGCGTGGGTGGCAGTAAATAGCCGGTTAAGACCGCAGAGATAAAATCGGTGTCCTCGCCGACAGGAATAAGGATCGATGGGATCACCGATGTGTATTCATGACGCTGTCCGCTTACGGAGAGGACGCTAGAGCGTTTTTTAAATCGAAAATAAATTGTCGGATAATTAAAACGCGGAAGAAAAAATAGAGCCGATCTGTTTCTCCGTCGCTTCCTGTAAACGCCCACGCGTAGCCCCGAGATTAAATACACAGCGAAAATAGTATCTCGCGGCACCTTGATTAAAATACTTGTAGAACGAGGGGAAATGAAATTGACCATCGGAGGGGCCGGTTTCCTTGAGAAAAAGTTCACCGATGTTAGCATAAAAAAAGAAGTAAAGATTATTCGGTTACATATTTCGGCGAACGTCCTCGCGGCCCCGAGGATCGTAAAGGATCCTACGTAAAAGAAACATTAAAGGTAACAATTTCGAAAGCGAGTTTCGCTCTAATTCATGAAAGAACGCGTTCTCGGCGGGACGAGCAATTACTAATCCCGGCGAGATGTAAAATTTCGCGATCGTTTCATCAAGTATTCAACCATAAAGTACGACGGCGGGGTACTTTCTCGAACAACGCGCGGGGGCTGGTTGGAAACCTTATCTTTGCGAGATTAAGTATGTTTATGCTCTTCCAACACGGAGTTTTCACGATTAATATTATACCTCCAGGACTATTCTTACGATGAGCTAAATGTACGAATTAAATGGACGAAAACAAGTTTCACTTAATGAAAATTTCGGCGAGTATTATTCGGTAGTAATGTGTTTGTATGTGGAGGGTGGTTTCCGAAAATGGAGGAAAATATGTTGTATTTAATGAAAAATTCGGAGAGTAATAGTTGGGAGTAAATAATTTGTACCCAAAGGGTGGTTTCTCAAATGGAAGAAAACAAGTTCCACTTGATGAAAATTGTGGGCGAGTATTTTTTTTTATAGACGTTTATTTTAAAGTGATCGCATTAACAGCTAATTATATTATTTGGTAGTAATGCGTCTGTATGTGGAGGGTGGTTTTCGAAAACGGAGGAAAACATGTTGTATTTAATTAAAAATTCGGCGAGTAATAGTTGGGAGTAAATAATTTGTACCCAAAGGGTGGTTTCTGAAACGAAGGGAAACGTATGATGGATTTGATGAAAATTTGGGCGAGTATTATTCGGGAGTATAATCTTTACTCGATAAATGTCCCAAATATCTAGCCTATAATTGTCCTAGAACTATCCCCACTATCGGGGGTTATACACCCTGAGGGGCACCTTGAGCTTTGCCCTTTTTTTCTACGTTCGGCAGTGGATCAAAGAGTACTAGTATCTAGCCGATAATTGTCCCTGGTCAGACTCCTGTTTTGGACAATTATCGAATAGACACTGCAATGCGTTTGCATCTAGAGAGTGGTTTCCGAAATCGAGGAAAACGTATGTTGGATTTAATGAAAATTTGGGTGAGTTATATTTGAGATGGCAAATAATTTCTACACAAAGGGTGGTTTCTGAAACGAAGGGAAACGTATGTTCAGCTTAATTAAAATTTGGGCGAGTGTTATTCGGGAGTAATGCGTTTGTATGTAGAGAGTGGTTTCCGAAGTGAAGGAAAACATGTTGTATTTAATGAAAAGTTGGGAGAGTGATAGTTTGGAGTAAATACTTTGCATTTCGAGGGTAGTTTCTGAATAGAACGGAAACGTACGTCGCATTGAATGAAAATTTGGGCGAGTTATATTGGAGAGAGTAAATAATTTGTATGTGAAAGGATGTATGTTTCTGCCGCTTTCAACTTACACACCACGGCGTGTCACATTTCACGAACAGAATTCGGGTTACAGAGGGTTCGTTTTTCCGCTGCTTTTTTTGCCCTCACCAATTCGTGAAATAATGTCTCCGCGCACATTCTAAACGCGAATTCACCGTTTACAGCATACGAGGTGTTCATAAGCTCGAATTTATTGCAATGGAACCGCGCGCGCAAGAAGCTACCCTCATCCCCTCTATCTCTTTCTGCCATCCATCTATCTCTATTTCTCTCCTGTTGCTTTTGTATCGGGGATAGCTCTTAACGCGAAATAAAATGGTGTCGAGCGAAATCTCTCGCCGCCCCGGCCCGTAAGAAATGTCATTTCTATACAATTCTAGGCCTCTTAACACTAGAACTACCGAACCAATCAAAATGACTGGTGGACGATTTCTTTTTTCACGATTACTGAAACTATGAAAACGTTTCCACGAGAAATTTTTTAATATATCTTTTCTTTGGAGTGCATCTTACCATAAATATCGTATAAAACCTGAGCAAATTCAATCTTGCTGTTATTATAAAGGGACCTTGGGGGAGGGGGGTGTAAGCTAGGTTTAGGGCTCGGTAGTTCTAGTGTTAATTGGCAATACGGAAGTCGTGGATCCGGCATCCGCGTCTTTGCGCGGGTTAAATTTCAAAATTGAACGAACATCCTCGCCCGGAAACGATACCACCGTTTATCTCTCCAGGCGGCTAATTGTCATTTCCTCGTACAGTGCGGGAGCATGTTGCACCTTCGGCTCGATAGCTGCAGTTCCCAGCATGCATCGCCGACCATCTTTCAACCAGAATAGTGGTGAACCCGTTGCTTTAACACTATAGAATGAGAAAACGAAAAAATAACTGTGTCGAGAATTGCTTAACCCCTCTGTTGTTCACTTTGTGATTATAATGATTAGAAATTTTTCATCGTGCAAAATTTCATGGAAAAGAAAGATAGTTTATATTTATTGTATGCCTGTGATATGCCTGACAAAATAGAATTTTATTTCGTTTTAAAGGACATTAATAACATACATACTTATTAGACTCTGTTCAGAATCTTCATCATGAACCTGACTCGATGTTGTAGGGTTGATAAATTTGCAACCGCTCGAAAATGTTAAAACCAGGGACCATAACTGTTATAACGAAAAAGAAAAAAAGTCGTGGAATAATAACTATTTCATCGACTAAAATCGTATTGGTTACAAATAAGGATTATAAGTGACCGAACATTTTTTCTCTTGTTGGTAAATGTTATCGTTGAGAGAAATTCATTCGAATTCATTCATTTCGATCACTTATAACAGTTATCAATGAGAGAAATTTATCTCGATCGCTAATAACAGTTATCGATGGGAGAAGTTTATTTCGGTCGTTCATAACAGTTGTCAATGAGAGAAATTTATTTCGATCGTTCATGACAGTTATCAATGAGATCAATTTATTCCGATCGCTCATAACAGTTATCAATGAGAGAAGTTCATTTCGATCGCTCGTAACAGTTATTGACGAAGGAAATTTGTAATAGCTATTATTAAATAGTGCAACTTTCAAATTTTAGACAATCGATTATCTAGTAATTTTTTTGTTCATGAAGTGACAAAAAAAAGTGACATGATGTGACAAGCATGAGTTTTTCCAAATTTTCTGCTGCAAAATTATACCGCAAATCATCTAACGTTAATTTTAGAGCAGAAAAGGTTCGTTCAACGCTAACCTGAGTTGCGGGCTTGCTCCATCCGAGAAAGAGTAGACAACTCAGTAATTAAATAAGCAACTAAAATGAATTTTCTCATTAATAGTTATTATGTACAAGTCAAAAGAAATTCGGTCATCGATAACTGTTATGAGCTTTCGAAATGAACTTCTCTTATTGATAAATGTTATGAGTGATCACAATGAACATCTCTCATTGATAAATGTTATGAGTGATCATAATGAACATCTCTCATTGATAACTGTTATGAGGGATCGAAATGACCTTCTGTCATTGATAAATGTTATGAGGGATCGAAATGAACTTCTCTCATTGATAACTGTTATGAGTGATCGAAACAGTTAACAGTTATCGAGGAGGATCCAAGTTTTTGGACACTAATGACTGTTATTTATAACTAGAAAGTAAAAACATCGATATTTTTTATTCATTTTGTTCTCCGTATTGTTTTCTTTATATTTTGTGTAGATTATCTTAAATTTCAATAATAATCAACTTTTTATTAAAGATTTTATCCTAGAAATTTGTAGAATAACTGTTATTTTTGATCTCTGGTTTGTAATGTTATAGTTCTATTGTAGAATATGTATTTCTTTGATTCTTTCTCGATCCAGTTGATAAAAAGGTAAGACATATTATGTTATTATGTCTTGAAATCCTATAACAGATAGGCGTAAAATAATTGTAGGTGTATTTGAAAAAAATTGAAGCTGATCTTAAAAAATCATAAAAAAAGGTATAGTTGCCAAAAAATATGCTATAATCACGTGAAAGATCGGACTAATAACAGATTAATCTCTACTGGTCACGATTCGTGGTTCATTCTGTATATGAACTACAACCAAATAGAATTTTATTTTGTTTTAAAGGAAATTAATACTATACATATTTATAACATATTATATTAATACATTTTTATAACATACTATATTTATACATTTTTATAACATACTATATTTATACATTTTTAAACATACTATATTTATACATTTTTATTTATTTATTTTTCATACATATTTACTCTGTCGAAGAATCTTCATCGCGAGTTTGACTCGACATTGTAGGGCAAGGGTTTAATAAAATCGCAACCGCACAAAAATGTCGAAACTGCAAATCCGGGTTGATCGAGAGCTACCGGCTATGATGTTCCCGCATCTCTAGAAACCGTCTGACGTCACTGGTGTTCTTCTATTTTCCGTTTTGCGGGGGGGGGGGGGGGGTATTTTTAACTGCTTTGTCGCTATAATCGTCGGCGTGCGCCTGGAGCGATCAGTTTTTCCCGGGGGAGGGATCGGCTGCGGGCACTTTCACCCAATTTCAAAGAAAAGAAGATTTATAGAGCTGCCAGCTCGAAGACAAAGAGAGATTGCTTCACGGTTCGCCACGCGCGCGCACAAGAACCGTCAATTTAACTCGATTCTCTGATAAAACACGGAGCGAAAGAGAGAGAGAAAGAGGGAAAGGGAGAGGAACAAGCGCGCGAGGAATTGTGCTCGAAAAATCGTCGGGACACGGGTCCTATTCGCCGGGGAATAATTCAACGAGCGCAGCCTCTTTATTTTTATATTTGCCTGACCCAGTCAGCCGTAAGTATTGACACAGACTCTCTGTTCTCTTTCCCTCCGTGTCTCTCTTTCCCTTCCGATCTCCTTTTTGCCTCGGTCGTTCGTCGAAGAGACGAATCTTTTTCGAGTTAGTCGAACACCGGTGCAGCTTCAGCCGTTTCGCTTCTTCTCGCAGCTTCTTTTATTTATTTTTTTTTTTATCGCTGCGTGCTTCGACAACCCGGCAGGGAGGTAGATTTCACCCGCTCACCGCCCCTCGCCGTGGAAACGAAACCGATTCGTTCTACGTACGCCAAAGCCCACCGTCGAAATCGATTTAGCTTCGTTCAACCCGCGGCTCTATCAATCATTCGAAAGTTGGCCGGAGTTGCGTACTCCCGCGGAGATCGTTATTTAATTCGTCTGTTATGGGAGAACTTTGGCGGAACCGCGCAGTAAATGAACGCCTCGATCGTCCACCCGCGACGGTTAATCGGGAGAACGACAGGGTTTCGGGCGATTCGATAAAATTGATTCGAGTCTTCGTCGCTTTGACGTTCACTCTGATTTTGCGACGGAATAAAAAACGCGGCCGGATAGGGGATCGGCGAAAGCGTTTTTGACGTTCCCTCGGAGGAATTCGGGGTTTTCCACCGGTCCGGAAAGGAAACTGGTCGGTCGAGCTGTGCACCGGAGGATCGTTCGGGCTCTCGCGGAACAACGAACGTTGCGTTCCGGTGCAGTGCAATGCTGCGTTCAGCGAAAGACAGGTGGAGCGAATCGCCTCGAACGCGCTGCGCTGTAGATGGCTAGATCGTAGGAACGCTGGGAATGCCGACCGACACCTTCGCCAACATTTGCCAACTCTCTCGTCCGTGTCACATCCATTCACTTCGCGATCCGACTCGCCTCCATCGTTCCGCAACCTTCCGAATATTCAATCCTATCGGAGAGAAAGAGAGAGAGAGAGAGAGAGAGAGAGAGAGAGAGAGAGAGAGAGAGAGGTTTCCTTCGGGTTCTTCCCGATCGGCCAAACAAACGCAAAAAATCTGCTCCCGGCGAAAAATCCCGCAGCTTCGGAAATCTCCGGACCCGTAAACAATCTTGCACGTACCGTGAATCCTCGATAAGGTAAACGTCCCGGTGGCTGACCATGTCCCGGTATCCGGACAGTAATACTCACATTTATTTTTAACTTTGTTAGTGTAATTAAAGATAACAATTTGTAGCATAAAGTAGAAACACTCATTGATATGAATTAAAATAATCATTATATAAGACAGTAATACTTTCATTTATCTTTTACCTTACCGGTTAATATAATTCAAGATAAAAATTGGTAGCATAAAATAGAAACACTCATTGATATGAATTAAAATAATCATTATATAAGACCGTAATACTTTCATTTATCTTTTACCTTACTGGTTAATATAATTGAAGATAAAAATTAGTAGCATAAAGTGGAAACACTCATTGATATGAATTAAAATAATCATTATATAAGACAGTAATACCTTCATTTATTTTTTACCTTGTTAATATGATTAAAGATAAAAATTAGTAGCACAAAGAAATAATGATTATACAAGACGGTGATACTTTCATTTATTTTTTGCCTTACTTATTAATATAATTAAAGATACAAATTCGTAGTATAAAGTGGAAACACTCATTAATATAAATTGAAATAATGATTATACAAGACGGTAATACTTTCATTTATTTTTTGCCTTACTTATTAATATAATTAATGATGAAAATTAGTAGCATAAAGTGGAAACACTCATTGATATAAATTAAAATAATCATTAAATAAAATTGAAACTTGTTAGTCAAAAATTATTATTTTGAAACATGTGTCATATCTATAACAAATCTTGAAGAGTTTCTTTAAGCGTTTACTAAGAAATCTAGCTAATTTATTAAGGGAATATATAATTCGCTATATCTGATATTTTATGTTACGAGAATGAATTAATAACTTTAATATGGTAAACAAATATTCGAACATGCAAGAAAATTAATTCTTTTACTACAAAATTATAAGAGGTTTATTTATTGGGACAACATTTTCCTCAATGTGCCAGGGGACCGTTGCGGTCCGCGACGTTTATCATGTAGGCCTTGGGGACATATACAGAGAAATTACTCTCTGCGACGTTTTTTCTTTATTTCTCTTTGAAGGAATGAATATTCTTATTTGGTCTAATAGAATAGACGATGGACGGTTGTAAAAAATTGTGCAGTTGATTTTCAACTGACAATAAAGTTGGCGGGGGTCGACGGAGACCCGGCGATCGCAGTGTGTCGTAGAAACGAGGTCGTGGCGAGTCGCCGAAGCGGTTGGTTATTGCGAAACGGGAGAAAATCACGGGCGAATCTTGTTAATGAAAATGAACGAACAGTGGAGGTGGAGGGGGCTTTAAACGATCGCGTCGGGTAAAAATATGAACGGCCCTCGTGGAAATCGTCGCTCGTTAACGACGGAACAACTGTTACCGTTGATTCTGGGCGTGCTTGTTCGTTTCATTAACTTTGTTTTTCCGGTCGCGAAGCGCAATGAGTCACGATCGGAATGAACGAGATTTCGCCGTTATTTTTTTTGGGGGGGGTTGGTTTTGTTTTTCCATGTAGGTCGCCGGATTTAATTCGTTTCGCGCTATCGGTGACAAAGAACACAGAAAGAGAGAGATGGAGAGAGAGGGCGAGAGAGAGAGAGAGAGAGAGAGAGAGAGAGAGATTGCGGGAGGCTTTCGAAAATAAGGGAGCAGGAAAAAAAATATTTCGAGCAATCTGCACGAGCTATCACAGTCGGACGATTTGCATTTCTATCGCTGCATATTTATCGCGACGAGGATTTCCCCGGGTATTTTTTTAAATTAATTAGACCGGGCTCGGGTTACTCGAGACCCACGTACGGTTCTCTCTCTCTCTCTCTCTCTCTCTCTCGCTCTCGCTCTCTCGCGCTGGTTGCCTCGGTATTTACATCGGACCACTTATCGTGACGCTTAAATCCTGCACCGGTGCGCGGACCAGCTCCCGGAAATAAAATATTCAAGAAGGAGCTAGTCGTTTCCCTTTTCCCTCAAAATTCCGGGTATCTTGGAAAAAGGAACCCCCGACGCGGCGTACGCTCGCGAAAAACGCAGCAAATTTCGAATGCACCGTGAAAGGCGTACCGGGCTCCGGGAACGCCCACGGTGCATCGAACAACTTCTCCTTTTGGTTGCACTTTCGTTTCGCTGCGAATTATAGTATCGCAGCGCTGTAAGTATCTCCCCTCCGTGAGATAGGTACCTGTCCCAGACTCAGAGCGCGTTTCTTAGTCGATTAATACGCTTCTCGAAATAATTAACACCTTGCCCTGAAATATCGAGTCAGACCCCGTGACGAAGATTCTGAACAGAGTCTAATGAATATGTTTCTTATTCATTTTCTTTGAAACGAAATAAAATTCTATTTTGGCGTTGTCAATCTACAGCTGTTGGAGAACATACAGGCGTACGATAGATATAAGTTTTCACCCTTTTTTTAGGAAATTACGAATTACAAAAAAGTTCTAATCGCTGAAACCGTAAAAGAAAGAAATGCTCTTTCTATTGCTTTTTCGCATAAAATTCGACGATAATTTTCTCGCTTTATAGAGACAGTTAAAGTTAAAAAGACCATTTTTGCTTCAATATTGCCCAAATCGAACAAAACAAAAATCGCACTGCGTTCGACAACCAGGTTTTTTTGCACAGGAAAGTAGGCGTTTTCAAACGATGTTAACGCGATGTTTAAAACTTTATCTCACCGCATGTGATGTCTGGAAGTTGAACAAAATTGTTTGTAACTGTCGAAGTCTTCTTTATCACGCAGTAACTGTGTTAAAAAGCAACGTAGTTGAAATTTTGAAAAAGGCATCTCAAAGTAGAGACTTCAAGTTTTTAAGTGATTTTTTAAGGATATCGATACAACAGTTTTTGCCGGAGTTATGATCAATTGAAATTGATCTAATTTCTCAGGTTCGTTTAGGCGATCCTTTAATTTTTTTAAGGAGTATATTATCAACCCCTTGCCTTACAATGTCGAGTCAGATTTGTGATAAAGATTCTGAACACAGTCTAATAAATAATTATGTTTCGTTGTAGTTAACATGTATATTTTTTGAAGAAAATTTTCAACGATGAAGAATTTCTAATCATTGTAATCACAGAATAAATAGTAGTGCAAGAGATTAAATCCAATTACTCTTACTGATCAACAGTTAATCGCATAATAATCTATAGAACGCCCCGGAAAATTGTCAAGAATTTGAAAAATGAGCTGAACTCCGCGCGAGCAACGTTCTTGAATATTTTTATACTCATAAAGTTGCTCTGAAAAAAAAATAATATTCAAATTGCCAGGAAGGAGAGGTGCCCGCTTTCTTTTCATTTTTGAACAACCGTAAACTTGTCTTTTCATTTTCGCTCGGATCTAGAATCGCGTTTTAAAGCAGCGTTTCTGAATACTCGCGTGTGCCGGAGCCCGTTGAACAGATTTTAGGTCATTGCGTAAACTAGCCGTGTTTTATACTGTTGGGCAAAAAGATAGTACAGTGAATTCTCGATTTATGTCACCAACACGGGTCATGCAGCGTCCTATATCGTCGAGGAGACTCCCGTTGTTATGTTTATACTCCTCAGCGTCCTTTGGACCTGTGAGGTTCCTCACGGGGTATACCCCGCGATAGTGGGGATAAGTCTGCGACATATATCATCCAGGTCTTGGCGACATATATAGAGAAATCCCCGTTCAGTGAATTCTCGATTAATGTCAACAACGCGGGTCTTGTCAGGGACATATATCTGCCAGAAGATATAATTCTATGATCCATGTCGACCATGGAAAAGGACAACAGTGAAAATAGGAAATAATGAAAAATAAGGAAGTTTTGTTATTGGATTTGTAGTGGTCTTCTGGTCTCACACCGATTTACCCGATCAGTATCACGTTACACTCCTCAGCGACATTTATCATCGAGGGCTGGGCGACATATATAGAGAAATCACTGAAATTAATTAAACTTGCATTGGTACAGCTAGAATCCCCTTTTGACGAACAGTATATAAACAGTATCTCGTTCTAATATAATAATATAACTTCAAAACTGTAGCTATACTATTCCCCTTGTGTTTATCAACAATGATCTCGAAATACGGTCGGCGAAATGATAGCACACTTTCAAAATTGTCATGTTTATTGTTTAAAATTTATTACGTATTTATATAAATATACGAAACATTTTACTATTTAATAGTGCTTTGATCCGCCATTATTTTTAATAACTTTTAAAATTCGTTCTGAGAGGGAATGATACAATTTTCGAATGTAATCTTATAATGTATCGTTCCACTCTTTTTTAAGGCACTTTTTTAGTCGAGCAATTTTGTTCCTCGCAATAATGAATTTCGAGTCTGCCCTCGAATTGTTCATCTCGCGTCAAAAACAGGAAGAAGATCCCTCTGATCCGTGCATTAATCCCCCCTAACCAGGGATTTTTGCACGCGACAATTTCGAGTTACAGCGAAAAAAAAACACTGTCGAATGAAATTTTGTTCTCTGACGCACAACCGTGTACACGAGCATAGAAGACTAGAATAAAAATGGAATCGAAATAAAAAAGAAAAGTTGATTCGAAGCGTAGGCACCGAGTGACTCAGGAATCCGTCATCCTCCGTTAATCGTCGCCAAGATAGATCCGACCACGCGTTTCCACGTATCGATCCGCGTATCGGGAGTCTATTCATCGCCGATCGTCGCCGCTACTTTGCACGCTCGTTAGGCGAACAGTCCACGCCCTGACCGCATACTTAAACAAAGACGCGGTTATTATTAGCCGGTGGCTGGCATTTCGAAAAAGGAAATATATCCTGCTCCCACTGGTTTCACAAATATTCGTCGAATTCCGAGCGATCGCAAAACCAAAAAAAAAAAATCGTCGAACTTCTAACGGAAGACGGAGTAGCCTAACTCTCGCGTCGAAATTCTTGGAAAATAAAAATACCTGAGACAGAGCATTAACGGACCTCCTGCTTTCTAATTCTTCTCGTCGGAAGGGTACAGAATAACCCTGTGCAGAAGTGGTGATAATAAAAATTCTCCTCGAATAGAATCGCATATTAAACCACCGTGCGCCTCGAGAGCCGGTTACCGAATTTAGAAAGGCAGGTCGGGTCGGGCCGGGCCGGGCCGACCTTACTCTCGTCCCGCGAAATTTACATCTTTTGTGCGCTCTTTCTCTCTCTTCCTCTTTTGTCTCTCACTTTTCTCTCCCTCTCTTTCTGTCTTTTCTCAGTCTCTCTTTTCTTTTTCTCTCTCTCCCTCTTTCTCTCCCTCCCACCCTCCCGTCCTTTTCTTTCGCTCTCTCCCTTTTCTCTTTCTCTCTCCCTTTTCTCTTTCTCTCTCCCTTTTTTCTTTCTCTCTCCCTTCTCTCTCTCTCTTTATCTCGCTCTCTTTATCTCTCTCTTTATTTCTCTCTCTTTATCTCTCTCTCTTTATCTCTCTCTCTTTATCTCTCTCTCTTTATCTCTCTCCCTTTATCTGGGTTTCTTTATCTCTCTCTTTATCTCTCTCTTTATATCTCTCTTTATATCTCTTTCTTTATCTCTCTCTCTTTATATCTCTTTCTTTATCTCTCTCTCTTTATATCTCTTTCTTTATCTCTCTCTCACCCTCCCCCCTCTCTCTCCCTGTCTCTTTTCTCTCCCCATTTTATTTCGTTTTTCTTTTTCTCTCTCTCTCCCTTTTTCCTCCCTCCTCCCTTCCCTCTCACTCTCCCTTCTTCCTCCCTGCTCTGTCTCTCTCTCTCTCTGTCTGTCTGTCTGTCTGTCTGTTTGTCTCTGTTTCTCTCGCAGGCTCTTTTCGTATTTTTCGTTCTGGCGCACGGCCTTTTCTTTCAGAAAGTCACTCGTAACGTCAGCTTTCTCGGTCGGACCTTCTCGCCGTTCCCGGCGTTCCTGCGCTTTATACAGATTGAATTTATGCGCCTTTGAATTCCGTACGCCTCCGCGGATACTTTCGCTCGAAAAGCCGACCTTTTCAGTCGTTTTTTATCCGGGTGGATTTCCATCCTCGCGCACAGTCCACGAGCTTTGCACGGACAAGAGGATACGCTCGATGGAGATATACCCGTGCGCTCTCCCGTGGCTCTCGTGGCTTGATTCTTGCTCGATCCATAATATCCGTTTCTCGATCCATAATATCCGTTTCTCGATCCATAATATCCGTTTCTCGATAGTGGTTACGCCGTTATTTTCAAAACGACTCAAGAAGGGGGGATACGGTTGCGCGAAACTGGACATTGCTTAGATCTGTCATGTTTTCTAAAATTTTGCACTATTACTTTGGAGTATGGCTCGTTCAGAAAGTTACGACTTTTTTTATTTATTTAGGAAAATACCGAGAGGCGTTAAAGGATAAAAACTTTTAGCGTTTGCGTGGTCAGCGCTGATCTCTCATGTTTTCTAAAATTCGTGCACAATTATTTTGGAGTCTGTCTCGTGCAGAAAATTAGGACTTAGAGGTTAGAATGTACCGTCTAACGAGCCACGGTAGACTGGATAAGATTTATTTAGGAAAATACCTTGATAATCGAGCACTCTCCGGAGAAGGGTTGTAGAAACGGTTTCTTTGGGATTAGGGGGTTACCGCGGTTCTAGCACCGATACATTGGCCCCCGGTGGTTCGAGAATTAACACCGGAAGAAATCCTCGAGATTAGAAAGCAGGTGAATCACTCCGATCCACACGGGGTCCCGGAGGTATCCCGAAGGTACCCCGAAAGGTGTACCTGCTCGGCACAGTTCCTTAGCGGGGCTGACAACCCTTAAATTGCCAGAGGCTGCTTCTAAGGGGCGAACTTCGCCGTGTGCTCCTTTGTCTTCGAGTCGATCCTTGTAGTCTGGTAGTTTTCCAATTTTCCAAGGACGTCTTTCCCAAGGTCCTCTCTGTCTCCCCCCCCCCCCCGTTGCGAGGCAAGATGTCGATTTGTCACGCGGGCTTCGATGAACAAGATACGTGTCGCAACGATGCGCTTTATCCTGCTCGAGCGCCTTTTGTCCTCGCTTCCTCGTTCGACAAGTGACGGCCGTCTCTCGCGATCGAGAAACCGGTTTCCCAGAATTCTCTGTGGCCGCGTGATCCTCCTCCGCTGCGCTCGCCGCACTCTGTATCGACTCCTCTCCAGAATTCCGTCATTCTCGATGTTCGCTCGATCTCTCGAACCGTATCAATATTTACTCCTCATTCTTTTTATTGTTTGAATTCACGCTCACCCGTTTTGCCACGAATAAACTCGGCAGTCCACGTCAGAACTCTTGGATTCACAGTTGGCCGTCCAGTGAAAGAGTATTGTAGCCTAATCAACACGGCAACAAGGGCAAAGGGGTCACTCGCTCGCTCCGCCTCTCCCCACCGTTGACGTTCCAGTAGGCCAATGCTTACGCTTTGACGTCACACGCTATAGTATGTGCAACCGCTGCAGCCAATAGAGCATCTAGAGGCGTGACCCTTCCACTCTGACCAATCAGCTCCGCAATCCTTTCACGAGACTATTTGTGGGGCACGCACAGTATGTTTCTTTAGTAATGTCGTTTTTGCGCAATACTTGACTGATAATAACAACTAACTCAAACTTCAATTTGTAGAATCAGAATTGGGCACTCAGAAATAACACAATCATTTTTGTTAAATAAGAAAGAAAACACGATCTGCGATATATGTAAAGTACCAGTTAGCATAAATCACCTAATAATAGAATGCAAAAAATATTAGAATGAAAGGAAAAATGCTAAGTTGCCTGGATCCTTACCTATTCTGTTAAGTTCTAAGGAGTATATCTCCGGTCTTGCTAAGTATATCAACGATACAAATATGTATAATATATTATAAGAAAATGTACCGTGTTGCTAATGACCTTTGATGTTAAAGCAACATTAAACAAATAAATGAAAAAAAACAACTAACTTCGTACAGCTACGTTGTTCAGTACATGGCTGCAGGTTCAGCAGACTAGTTAGCACTGTTCTGTACAAAAATATTGTTTCTTTATAGGTTATGTTCGAAATGACCGATTCAAATCCAGTAAAGTACCACATTTGTCATTGCATGCTGAATTGAATTTCGAAACGGCAGCAATGTCGCAACAGCTGCAATAGCTTCTGATGTGTATTCAGAAGTATTGACTGTACGTAAATGCCAATGATGGTTTGCCAAATTTAAATCGGACAATTTCGAAATTTGTCGCGCACTTCGATCAAGAATCACTCGATGACGATATTTTGCCTCGACAGACGATCGAAGAACTCTCGGAGAAAATCCATTCACCATGGTAAACCATACAGGAGCATTTATATGTCACATATTAAAAATAAAATGTCAGTAAAAATACTACTTTAATTTTACAAAATTTATTATTAATAATTTTAAAATACTACTATAATTTGACGAAAATTACGACGTCACCTACCGGTCACCCTAATATAAGCGATTATAGACATTTAGGTTCCAGTCGCAGTTTCCGCAGTCTAATGATCACCGATGGTCTACATTTCCATTGAAAGGCCTAGCCAAAGGACATGATCCGGCTCGATGGTAGAGAGTTTCCGAGCACGGTATCGGTTGCCATGATACACACGTTGTTCAATGTGGGTTTGGTTCCAATTTGCGTCGAATAACACCGTCGTCTACGCCGTCGGCGTCGGCGTCGTTCGTCTCGCGTTAACGTCTGCTCAACGTTCCTTAACGTGGTTTCCCTGACGACGCCGCGCGCCGTGGTCGTCGTCGCGACGGCACAGCACGGCCCAACCTGAAGAGCTCGCGAGAGAGCACAGCCCCGCGAATGCTCGTTTGGAAAACCATCGAGGCGTATTACCGAGCCGGCAAACGGTGCGATCGACGAAGAAAACCATCTTCCGTTGCTCGAAAAATTTAACACTAGATTCACGGGACCCGTAATTTTTACGGATTCTAATATTTTTAAATTGTGAATATTGAGATTGTAAAAATGCATCCATGAGCAATTATTTAACAAATTGATTTCTTCGGGTATATATTATTAAAAAAATGGTTACAAACTTTGATCGATACATTCATGTTGTTTTTATAAAGTAATGTAAAATAGTCATTTTTAGTGCTCCGTAGACCCAGTGTTAAAGTCGAACGGAACACACGTCGAGAAAATTACAAATGGTTCGAACATAAAGCTCGAGTTTCCTCGAAAAACAGTGATTTCCCTATACATGTCGCCAAGGCCTACACGATAAATGTCGCGGAATTGTCCACACTACCACGGGGTATATCCCGTGAGGGGCCACGAAGCTGGAGAGGCCTCAGCTGTCGAGGAGCTCAAAGCTCAAAGAATATTGGTACGGTATTTCTGTATTTAACATGTAAAACCACCCTAAAATAAAACAAGTTTTGTTTATTTCGGGAGCTAATACAGTAATTTTTCTATATATGTCACCAAGGCTGATAAAGGTCGAGAAGTATAAACCGAACACGGCTCGGGAATGTCACCTGGACAATAAACGACGCAGGCAAGACCCGCGTTGTTGACATACATCGAAAGTTTACTGTACCTCGCGACCCATCGCGGTCCTCTCGCTCGCGAGAAATATTGCGTTTTCACGCGCGACGGAGTTGTTAAATAAAATTTCAGCGCACCGAAAAAAAAAGTAAAAAAAAAACGGAAAAATGACCGACCGTGGGATTTCGCGCTCGTTCCCGGAGTCGCTTTTGTGCACAGTTTGAAATTACGCGCCACGCTCGTTCGCGTCATAGGCGGAATTACATCGTTAAAAGCGTTTGCTCGGAACAATCGATTCATTGTTCGATGGAAAGTCCGCTGTTTGCTTTCCCGGCTCCGTTGGAACGTTTATCGGAGTAACAACCCATTTTTTCGATTTCCACGCAACGAGAGAGAGAGAGAGACAGAGAAAAAAGGGACGAAACTGTAAGCGCACTGAAAATCCGCATGGGTTGTTGCATCGCGGACATATTTTCTCCGTCTAATTTTCGCGGGACGAGGCTACATCCATCAGGATTGTAGCTGAAGGCGTGTGGGTGCTGTAATATTATCGTAAATCGGAGAACAATGGGATGAGAAGAACTGCAAAGGTGGTATAGAAATGTTTGCACGGGGAAATTATTATTAGGACATTCACTGCCGAACGAATCACCCGTCAAAAATCCCATAAGATTAACCGAACACAGTGTTTACTCGATATATGTCCAAAACACGGGTCTAGCCAGGGACATGTATCGGACAGCAAAGCAGTGGAGGCCTCGGTTCGCGGCTCCTCACGCGGTATACACAGTTAGTGGGGATAGTTCTTGGACTTTTAACGGCTAGATATTTGGGACATATACACGGTGAGGCGCTAGAAACAGGCCACCTGAATAACTCGGCTGCTATTGGTGTTAGGAAGAAATGCATCAGATGGAACTTACTCGGTTTCGAGGGAACATTAATCTGATGTTAGTAGCTTTTTTGTAGGTGACTGCGTAAAGGACATATGAAGGTCAATTTTATTTTTCAAAATGGAAAGTCCCATTTTTGATACCATAGATCGATAGAGTATCAAAATCTGAATATAAAATACCTTCATATGTCCTAAACCTAATAGTTAACGAGATATTGTCCAAAGAAGAAAGAGAATTATTTCGATAATATCTCGTTAACTATTAGATTTAGAACATACGGAGGTCAATACAGTTTTATTAAAAATTCGATAGTATATCGATTCATGATACAGAAGGTAGGTCTTTCCATTACAAAAAAAAATCAAGGTGACCTTGATGCATTTCTTCCTAACACCAATAGCAGTCGAGTTACTCAGGTGGCCTGTTTCCAGCGTCTCACCCTGTATAGAGTTAAACACTGTATACCAAATTTTCGGCCAGTAGATACTTTGATCCACGCCGAATGCGGAAAAGGAAAATAGTGAAAAGGGTTCACGCTCGGCAGGCGAGCGTGTTAAAGGGTTCCTGACAAACGCGTATCGGGGGTATGCGTTCAGAGTATCGCAGTCTGTCGTGCTGCAGACTGTAGAAGGAGCAACGTGGAAACGTAGGAGGCGAGAAAAAAGCTGGCGCGAGAGACGTATCGCGTAAAACGGCCGGGAACTGTGCCCGTCAATTTCGATTTCGCGAATCGACTGCGGTGGCCGGTTGCCGGTTGCCAGTGGCCGGTTGCCGGTGGCCCGGGTCACCCGAAAATCCGTGTTTTCCTCGGACAAATCAATTCTCTATAGTCGCCGAGCCGTCGGACTAAACCGATCCGGAAATGGAGGGCCTTCGCCGCGGCGATTTTCCGTGTCGATTGCACTCCGCCAAATGGAAATGCCTCCTTCCACTCTGCGTCCCAGCTTTCTCCTCCCTTGTCTCTCTTCCCGTGTCTCTCTTTATCTATCTCCCTCCCTCTATCTCCTTGTCTCTCCCTTTCTCTCTCTCCCTCTCTCTCTCTCTCTGTCCCTCTGTTTCCCTCTGTTCGAGCTGCTCTCAGCACAGTCCCAGGTCACCGACACGAGACCGCGAAACTGTATTCCCGTGCACGACCAGCCAGACGACCCAGATCGATTCATCGACGCGCTATCGAAAACAGAAAACGGAAAGGAGAGAACAGAAAGCAGACCTGCTGGTCGCCCCGCTCTTCGTGGTCCCGAACCAGAATTGGACTGTTCGGAATCGATGCAAGTCACTCTTCGAACAATTTCGAAGAAGCCTCGTCTAGACTGTGGATTCGTAGGCCACGAATCTGTTCATACATCAATACGTTGACTGCCAGGCCCGTCATAAATGGGTGACTTACAGTTGTTCATCTTCGAGAATTCATTCTGTTCACAATACAATCGCTTGAAACGAACTTCGTGAGGATTTGCACGACCTGAAAGAGAGTTGAAGAAGTAATTCCTGCGATAAGATTTCACTTTGCACTTTTTATTGCAAAAAGTATACAGGGTTTACTCTATATATGTCACAAATGCCTAGACTAAGTCCCAGAACTATCCTCTACATCCGCGAGGTATACAGTGTTTACTCGATATTTGTCCAAAACACAGGTCTAGCCACGGACATATATCATCCAGGAGATACTATACTTTGATCACGCGATCTTACACTCCTCAGGTCTCTTGAGCTTCTTGGGATATCTGACGGGATATATAGCACCGTAGTGGGGATAGTTCTGGGACTTTTATCGGCTAGGCATTTGGGACGTATACAGAGTAAACACTGTACTACGTGAAGGGCCAAGAAGCCCCGTTATTCTTTTCTGTGCTCAGCTGTACGGCGAATTTTCGATATATGACAAAAACACGGGTCTTGCCAGCGTCGTTTATCGTCCAGGAGACATATCCGAGACTTGTTACATTTATGGTTCATGGTTCATGAGGGGCTTTGTGGCCCCTCACGGAGTATACTCCGCGGCAGTAGGGATAATTCCGCGACGTTTATCATCCAGGCCTTGACGGCATACAGTGAATTCTCGTTACGAGTCAGTGCCAACCTTACGATTTGGAGTCAGTGGAACTACGCACACCACCGCGGGGTATACCTCGCTCTCGAGTTTCTCTGTCCGCTTCTACGTGCAACATTGTATCGGAGAAAGACATTTTCTCAGTCTTCCTGTCACTATCGGTTACTAGTCATAGGCTTATAGACGGATGTGACTCTTAGTTTTCCAGCGAGGCCTGCGTATTTCAAATACGACGCTCGGCGAGAACCTCAGATTTCGTTTAAGTGTCAGTCGCCACAACCGCCCAACTGACTCGTAACGAGAATTCACTGTACCCCGTTGTAGTGGGAATAGTTCTGGGACTTATATTGGCTAGGCATTTGGGACATATGTAGAATAAACACTGTACATCAAAGAATAGTAATCTTCTAGCCGATACATGTCCCTAGTTGGACCCGTGTTGTGGACACATATCGAGTAAACACTGTATCGATCGTATCTTTCAAAATCGGAGAATTTTCGCGATTGCAATGTCGTTTGTAATTTCACTTGTAATTTCTTCCTGGGGACCCCTTCCGGGGTATAGCCTGTGGTAGTGGGGATAATTCAGCGACGTTTATCATCCAGGCCTTGACGACATATATGAGAATTCACCTAACACCCTGCGGCAGTGGGGACGGTTCTGGGACTTATGTCGGCTAGGCATTTGGGACATATGTAGAATAAACACTATATATCAAAGAATAGTAATCTTCTAGCCGATATATGTTCCTAGTTGGACCCGTGATATATATCGAATAAACAGCGTATCGATCGTATCTTTTCAAATCGGAGAATTTTCCCGATTGCAATGTCGTTTGCAATTTCATTTACAATTTTTTTTCTGGGCCCTCGGTCCGGCGGCCCGTTTGAATGTATTCTACGCGAGATTAACGTCTCGCGAGAGATTAACGGGTGAAACCGGCGCGGGGGCTTCGGTGGTTCTACTGGTGAACGGGCAGCGGGGTTTTAATAAATTATCAGCTAATTATCGGACCAATTAGCCTTTAATCCCTCGACGTCGAATGTACACGGTTCACGGTTGTTCGAGCCGAGTCTCGCGTTAGACTTCCCTCGTTTTTACCCTCGCCTGGGAAACAGATCAGATGGGTGAACCGAACGAGAACCGGCCTCTGTTCAAGTACCCGTATTACTCTCGCTCGAACAAGACGCGAAACACACTCTCTCTCCCCTCTCTCTCTCTCATCTCTTCTCTTTTGACGCTATGATGAAGCGCGTGAACACATGTCCACTAGAAAAACGGAGGAAAGTTACGTATATCCTGCAACTTGAGCGTTAAACTTTGCCGTTTTACACGGGATTCGATCGGACGTGTATATCGGAAACTACACGGTGAACAACTTTCGGAGAGACTGCACGCATAACAGTTACATGCTCCCTTGTACGAGTCATTGAACGGGGGCAGTCGTGTGTTTTCTCGTTCGAGTCGTTAACTGCAGGATCGAATAAAGCTAACCAGGATCGAACGAGACCGACTGGGGTCGAATCGAACTGTCTAGAGCCGAGTAAAATCGAGGGACCAACAGAAAACCGAACGGTCGATCGATTCGGATGGTCTAGAGTCGAATAAAACCGAATAGAAGTTACCAGGATACCGAAGAACACCAATCGGGACCGGGCTAAACCGACACGAATCGAACAAGGACAAGGTTCGAGTGAAACCGAGCAGGATCGAGTGAAACCGACTTACATGGCCGAGGAAATTAAATTAAGTCGAAAACGTGTCGTCCAGTTCCCAAAAAGTCCAACAAATCTCGAATTAAAAAATGACGACTGGGTCAGTAGTCCGTGCCAAATCGATCACTTTTTGACGTCACTGTCGGTGATTTTGTTCCAAATGAAATATGACCAAGTCCATGTGAAATTAGGGTGGGTTTAAGTCATAATTTTGCCTGTTTAGAGTTTGTTTAAAAATTACAGAAGTTTGAAAGGTTTCGAAGTCTGCAATTTTTGCCCATTTTGGCAAAAATGGGTTTCGTTTAATCATTTTTATCTCGGGAACTGTTTGTCGGATTGAGCGGAAATTTTTTTTTTGTTTTATTCACAAAGGATCGGGCTATCGTAAAATAATTTTTTCAACCTCGATAATTAACTTTATAATGTCGGAAAATGTAAACGAATTTTCGTGTTGCGATTTTTTCGCTGAGGGGCCAAGGCTCTGTTAAATTTTGCAAAAAAATATCGTCTGATTTTTTGAAGTTTTCCAATCAAAATGAGCCCTTCAGCAGGATGGAGAATTGGAAATTGGCGTAACAATGAGCTTGGGGAGGATGCGGAGTATCCCCGTTTCAGGTAGGCGAGTCGTGCGCTCTGCTATTATGGTCGATTGTCTATGCTGCTGGTGTCAAAGCAATATCAGCAGATCTCGTACACGACTAAATGACCCTATTTATACCACGAGAACTATATTAGAAACCGCTCTTGTCCAGCGGCACCTTTTCAATCATAACTCCATTTATGCATGTTAATTTCTATGCTAATTGAATATCTTCTACAGAAAAGGTGTCATTGCTCTATGGAAACCAGGATAATGAGGGGTTATGGTCAGAAGTATGGATAGGATCATTGTGTGTGGTGGACTTAGAATACGACCTTATGGTTATGGTTCATTATTATAATGAAGCGTACATCTCGTCTACCTGGAATGGAGATAGTTTAAGGGACCCAATTATTGTGGGGTAACAATTACTGTACTTATATTAATTATACCGACTTTTAAAGCATCATGAATATTTAAACTGAGATATTGAATTTTTTACATTAAAATCAGTGAATATATATGTCATATGTCTCTTTTTTTAATATTCTTTACATTTCAGAAATAATTATAATTAATATAGCCACAGTAATTCGTAACCCCACAGTAATTGGGTCCCTTACCCTACACCGCGTCTTTTCCCAGATCATTCTGACGCTAATTCTCAATACTCCATTCTGCTGAAGGGGTCATTTTGATGGGAAAACTTTAAAAATTTTTAAATCCTTGGCTCTTCGAAAGAGCGCAAGGAAAGAATTCGTTTACATTTTTTGACATAATAAAGTTACTTATCGAGGTAGAAAAAATCATTTGAAAATAGCCCAATCCTTTTTAAAGAATACAAAACAAAATTTATCTAAATCGGATGAACAGTTCCCGGGATAAAAATTCGTAAGCGGATTCCATTTTCGTCAAAATGAGCAAAAATTGTACACTTCGAAGGCCTGAAATTATTAAACGAGCTCTAAACCGACAAAATGACGACTTAAACCCCCTCCAATTTCACACGGACTGCAACATATTTCATTTAGAAGAAAATCGCCGATGACTACGTCAAAATTGATCGATTTGGCACGGAATAACCTACTCGTCATTTTTTCATGCGAGATTTGTTGGACTTTTTGGAAACTGGTCGAGACATTTTTGATTTAATTTAATTTCCTGGGCCATGTAAGTCGGTTTTATTCAATCCTCGTGCTTGTTCGATTCATATCGGTTTTGAAGGAATCTGACCATATCTTTCCAAAATTTAAAAATCCTTGGCCCCTCAAGTACGCAAGAAAAGAATTCGTTTGCATTTTTAGACATTCTAAAGTTACTTATCGAGGTTGAAAAAATCATTTTACAATAGCCCAATCCTTTTTAAAGAATACAAAACAAAATTTATCTAAATCGGATGAACAGTTCCCGGGATAAAAATTCGTAAGCGGATTCCATTTTAGTCAAAATGAGCAAAAATTGTACACTTCGAAGGCCTGTAATTTTTAAACGAGCTCTAAACCGACGAAATGACGACTTAAACCCCTCTAATTTCACGTGGTCTGCAACATATTTCATTTAGAAGAAAATCGCCGATGGCTACGTCAAAAAGTGATCGATTTGGCACGGAATGGCCGGACTACGTTCCAGGAATTACCAGGCTTGTATCAGGCACCAGCTTTTCGGTTGCAGAGCGGCCCGAGGCGTTTCTAACGAGCGTGACCGAACACGAATGTTGGTGATTATGGATCGTCGGATCTTTCGGCAGCCGCCGGAAACGTATCGCACCGGAAAAAATCCGTTTGCGGATGCCCGGAGTGCAGCGGGACGAGATAATTCGTCGTCGATTCAGTTTTTCGGGGCCGGGGGTTAGCGAGCACGCGCCATTCTTTTTCCGTTTATCGAACGCTCGCATATTTCCCGGAGTTATTGCGCGCCGCTAGTAAATACGGCGATAAGCTTATCGAAGTTTTCTCATCGAACGCGAGTTTTCGGTCGAACGTTTATGTCCGGCGGCCCGCGGACGGGTTCCGTTACGTATTTCACGATAAATATTTATTTATTGACCGTTTCGACGCCGCGCGCGTCCGCGCGCACGCTCGCGCGACCTCTCGATAACAAAAACCTTTCACCGGACCACGCACCTTTTATTTAGAAACGACACGGCTACAAAACCGGGATTTAGTATGTAGCATCCGAACTGATGCATGCGATGGAGGGCCACTTTCTAGACAAGTTTTAAAAAAACCATCATTCAGATGATGTTTGGAAATTTATGGATTCGGACATTTCTTTGAATCCATTCGACTCTGTCGTCAATTAGTTGAACCAGAGCTGTTCAGTGTTTGCCTGCACGGGATTCTCTTGTTCTGGGCGTGCACAGGACAACAGGCACGAAGACACGCCCTCGCAGGCGCGAAGCCACGCCTTCGCGGGCGCGAAGCCACGCCCCCGCGGGCAAGGCTGCGTATATTTGTCACACGCATTGTCTCAGCTACCGTGGCAGTATAGCCTACCCCCGCACGCTATGTCACTTGCCCGTGGCTGTGCCCTTGCCTACTAACGGGCATGTCAGCTAACAACTCCGTGTTAAACAAATGAGATATTCCTTGAGCAAACAGACGCTCGATTGATGATAACGACGCGGTCGTCGCGACTGCGCCCGATCGTAATTAAGAGCGATGGACGCGTCGCGTTAATTCCGGAAAAAAATCGAGGGTGGCCAGGGGCAGTGGCGCAAAATCGATTGGCCGAGCAGAAGGGCGGAGCTGCTGCCCTTCCATGACACCGTTCCCCGAGTATACTCGCCGACGAGAATATCCGCTCGGCAGACTTTCGACGCGGCATTGATTCCTTTGAAAGCTCGAATCACGCTCCGCGATGTAACGCAGACCGTAAATGGGTTTGTCAGGCTGGAATTGCGGAATCGAAGGGCCAAAGGGCAGGTCGAGGGCCGCGGAGAGCACGCGTGTCCCTGTCGCGATCGGTTTATCGCCGAATCGCCCGCGATTCCTCAAAGGACGCACCGCCTTCGATCGAACAAAAAAAAAACCATTTCAAAGGATCCGCCCCTAACGAGCTTCCTTCGAACGACGACCAACCGGTTTCGACGATTACGATCAAAGCCCTGCTGTCAGGGAAATCTGGAATTTCTGTCTCTTCAACTGCCCTTTCCTGCCCTTTCCTCTCGCGAATTTAGTCGGAAACTGCTGAAAGCGTGGAAATCGTGGAACTCTGTGCGATTTTGCGAACGGTTTTCTCAATCACTATTGGAGATATCGGAACGTTCGAAAATCCATACGATAGGTGCGTATTACCTTTACTTTACATGTTTTGTCAAAATTTTCGGCTAGTTGTTTAGGTTAGAAAAAATGGTATTTAGACCAAGGACCAAAGCTTATGGATTCGATAAGTGGGAGAAATCCTGTGTGACTTACGATCGTTTTTCTCAACGACCGCTCAAGATATCGAAATGATTCAAAATGCATACGATAGATACATATTACTTTTACTTCACGTATTTTTCTCAAAATTTTCGGCTAGTTGTTTAGGCTAGAAAAAAATGGTGTTCCGTCCAAGGACCTGGTAAGCTTATAAATTCGATAAGTGGGAGAAATCCTGTGTGACTTTGCGAACGTTTTTCTGAGTCGCTATCGAATATATTGGAGTGTTTCAAAATGCATATGGTAGATGCATATTATCTTTACCTCAGATATTTTTTTCAAAATTTTCGCCTGATAGTTTAGGCTAGAAAAAAATGGTGTTTCGTCCAAGGACCTGTTATCTTACGGATCCGATAAGGGAGGAAGATTGTGACTTTACGAGCGTTTTTCTCGACGACCGCTCAAGATATCGAAGCGTTTCAAAATGCATATGATAGGTCCATATTACCTTTACCTCACATATTTTTTTCAAAATTTTCGCCTGATAGTTTAGGCTAGAAAAAAAAATGGTGTTTCGTCCAAGGACCTGTTACCTTACGGATCCGATAAGGGAGAAAGCTTGTGACTTTACGAGCGTTTTTCTCGACGACCGCTCAAGATATCGAAGCGATTCAAAACGTATACGATAGATGCATATTACCTTCACTTCACCTATTTTTTCCAAAATCTTAGACGCCTTGCTAAGAATAGAAAAGAAAATCGGAAAGCTCCGTTGTCCGATTTCTAGATCGCGTTCCCAATTGCATTTTCGTTAATTAATCGGGCGTTGGAGGGCACGAGCATTTAATTTGTTACCGTGGAATTATTGGGGGATCGTTTCTGCTTCTCGGAGGGGGTTTTCCGTGTCGCTCATTTGACGGTGGAAAAACCTCGGTGGATTATAATGTCGCGTAGCGTCCCAATTGTTGGGAACGCTACTGACACGGCAATTTGTGGTTCGCGTCCACGAGCGGCTAAGCGGATTTACCTTTATCAGAGGGGACGTCCGAAAGGTCGCGACCCCTTCCGCGTCTTTATTTTCCGCGGTCTCCCGGGAACAACCGCTTCGCCAGAAAACGAACTTCCGTCGCCGCGGTCGAGCGACTTCATTCCGAGACGCGACGCGCTTCCGCATTGCAATAGACAATTTTTGCCTAAATACAAAAAACGGACGACTTCTGCGCGGACGTTGCAAACAGATCCCCGTCGAAACGTCGCGAACAGACACCGCGCGACGTTTTCGTTGGCGAAACAAAACACGTTCGGTCGGCGTCCGTGTCTTTTCAGAGCATCGCCGAAAACCAACAATTTTCTCCGGGACCGATTTTCTCTGGCGCGAGAGAAAACGTTGTTCCACCGTTCCCATCGGTCTTCGCGGAGGAGATCGATACTTTCCGGCCACGGGGAACCGGCTTTTTTTTCCCCGCCCCTCCCGCTAATTTATTCGCTCGCGTGGAAGAGCGATATGCGCCGTGCCGCGGCGATACGGATCGTCGAATTTCTATTTTTTCCTTTATCCGTCGGTGGCCTTTATTCGGGGCCGAGTCGCTCGTGCATTCGCGCGACACAATATCAAATATGAATGAAATACGGCCGATAAGCTTCCACCGATCGGCGATACCACTTTCTTCGCGTCCGCGACACGTTCGGACCTGCTTGTCTCGTATTCAACACCTTTTAACCAGTTAACACATTGTTGACCGGCAATTTTACGCAGGAGCCATCTAATGTCACCAGACATTATTTCGTAATTAAATGTAGAACTAAAACAATCTAAATAAACTTCAGCATCCAGCATCATAACCGTTATCTTCATTTTCAGAGTCACTCTCAATAATTACGGTTTTTCGTCGTTTTGTTGGTCTGATATTTGTATCTTCTGAATCAGAACTATGTTCTGAAAAACTATCATTTTCTGAATCACTAACAC
>CM052142.1:3777153-3794392 GCA_028454255.1 Halictus ligatus | reverse complement strand
TTTGCAAAGAATTTGTTTCCTCTTTAGTTCTGTACCGACCGTTGAACGGAATATTAGAGTTTATGCGTGGATATATATTTTAACGTGTGCTTATCGCGCCCATCGATAATACACCCGACAATGTTCTTACATTAGGGGTACCAATCAGTAATCAATTATTTGCAAAGAATTTGTTTCCTCTTTAGTTCTGTACCGACCGTTGAACAGGAATATTAGAGTTTATGCGTGGATATATATTTTAACGTGTGCTTATCGCGCCCATCGATAATACACCCGACAATGTTCTTACATTAGGGGTACCAATCAGTAATCAATTATTTGCAAAGAATTTGTTTCCTCTTTAGTTCTGTGCCGACCGTTGAACAGGAATATTAGAGTTTATGCGTGGATATATATTTTAACATGTCCATCTATTCTAGTAACGATTAAATTAGATTACAGAAACACGTGCTCCGCACGTTCCGCGTTACAAATCGCCATGACATGAAGTTGTCAATTGTTCTAGCGCACGCATCTAGACCCCCTACAATCTGGAGCTCACTTCAGATGACTGCCGAATATATAAAAGGCGCGAATTACAATAATTCTCCTTCACAAGGTAACACGTATTCTTTTACAGTTCTGGATAAAGCAGTCTGTGTTCAAAATATTCGAAAAAGTATAATTCTTTTTACAACCCTGTAATAAAATGGCGGCGTCCGTACCTTCAGAGAATCAGATTCGTCATTGCATACTCTTTCATTTTCATGCGGGATTTAATGTAACAACAAAGAAAATTTGCGATCTTTATGGAGGTGTATTGAAGGTCAACAAGTGTCAATGTTGGTTCAGAAGGTTTCCTGCTGGTGATTATGATCTCATTGACAGGCCTCGAAGTGGACGACCAGTTGAATTTGATAATGACACCCGAAAATCTCTAGTGGACGCTGATACACAATTAAGTATACAAGAATTATCGAAGAGCCTTGGTCAACTATGCAAAGGCACCTACACGAAATGGGAAAGGCACATAGGCAAGGAATATGGGTACCGCATCAATTATCTGAGACCAATAAGAATATTCGTCGATCAATTTGCGCTTCATTGCTATCCAGATTTCGAGAGATCCATCTCTTAGCAGAATCGTTACCGGAGATGAAAAATGGATTCTTTATGATAACATAAAGCGTTCCAAGCAATGGCTTTCTGCAAATCAAACCGCAATGTCAACCCCTAAACCTAGCTTATCACTTAGAAAGGTGTTACTGTGCATTTGGTGGGACTGTCGTGGCATAATTCACTTTGAGTTGTTGAAACTTGGAGAAACAGTTATTACTGAGTTGTATTGTCAGCAATTACAACGGCTGTGTTCAGAACTAGTGAAAAAGAGGGCATCTTTAGTCCACAGAAAAGGTGTAATACTGCAAATTGACAATGCCTGGCCGCATACAGCGAAACTCACTCAGGAAAAAATCAAAGAATTGCAATGGGAAGTTTTACCGCACCCCCCGTACTCACGGGATATTTCTCCCTCTGACTATCATCTTCTCAGATCTCTGGAGCATTATTTAAGAAATAAAACATTCATTTCTGTAGATGATGTAAAGAGGCACCCTGAGTCATACTTTGCTCCACGAACCCTGGATTTCTATAAGAGGGGGATTGAAAATTTGCAGGAAAGATTGCAAACTGTCCCTGATAATGATGGAGATTATACAGCGTGGTTGGTAACTGGTGGTACAAGCGGAAAGGGGGTAATTCTCCGCGAAAAAAGAAATCGAAAATATAGAATAAAAATTTTTCGTTTGAGGCTTTGTTTTCGAGAAAATCGACTTTGAATTTTCGCAAAGTACACGTGCACTTGATCACGTCTCGTTATAACGGATCTCACTGTAGATCGTTGTCTCGATTGAGGTTATGTTGATAAACACTTCCAATGTGACCGAAGTATTTGCCTACCTATTAACTTATTTACTCGCAAGTTGCGAGCAATTGAAAGGAAAGATTATAGTAGCCTTTCATACTTTAAAACAATCGAATACGTTAGAAAGTGTTCATAGAAATTTAATTAGAAGAGCAGAAGTATGTGTTCGGCAGAATGGGCAACATTTTCAGCAAATTTTGTAATAATAAACTTTATGATTACTTCATATTATTTCATTATGTATTCCTAATTTACCGTTACGGCAAAAACAAACTTAAACTGCAATAATATCCATCGAGACAACGATCTACAGTGAGATTCGTTATAACAAGACGTGATCAAGTGCACGCGCACCGAGCGAAAATTCAAAGTCGATTTTCTCGAAAACAAAGCCACAAACGAAACATTTTTATTCCATATTTTCGATTTCTTTTTTCGCGTAGAATTACCCCCTTTCCGCTTGTACCACCAGTTACCAACCACCCTGTATAATAAATTAAGAAATATAAACCTGAATATAATATACTCTTCCCACTTTGAGACTTTTCCTGCTTGACTTGCGATAAGCTGTGCGAGTGATTCTTATTTAGAACGATTCCGTAGACTCTGTGAACACTTTCTGAAAATGAACGGCGTAGGGTGCAGAATCTGAGTGGGCCACTCGAAAAGAGCGTGCCACTCCGTCTCCAGGGAGCCGTCGAGAAAAGTTGAGGAGCAGACTTCGTTTTCGAGGATAAAATAGGGAAGAGTGCTCGGTGTATCGTGCGATTCTACCTTATTCAATTTTTGTTTCGAACGAGGCAAGCGCACAGGGGATTATAGCGAAAATTTCTTTGGAACCGTTCAATTAAATATTCGAACGTGCGATACACGTCGGAGCCGCGACGAAAGCACAATTCCCCGATCAAACGGTTCATGAATGCGATTCAAACGGCCCGGAAAAGTTGCGCACCCGCGTTATCAATTTCGTGCCTTCTTTGAACTCCGCAACAGCCGAGCGATGATCCAATTTTGTCGCAGAATTCACCGGGACAAAGTTAAAAATCCGCTCATGCTTCACGGGAACACACGGGAACACGCGATAGCGTTTTGTGCCGTCGCTTGTTTGCGCGATCGTGAAAACAGCCGTGGAAAAAAAAGGGTGGAGAGACAGAAAGGGAGGGAGATAGGGACCCAGTGGAAACAAAGAGAATCGACGGGCGCCGACACCGGGGCAAAAGTAAAACGATGCAATTGTCATCGTAGAAATAACGAAACGAGCGCGCACAATTCCATCAATCCTTTGTGCGCCGTTTCCGCCCCCCAGGATTGATCTAACCGCGCGTAATTTACGAGAGGTTCACGTCCCTGTCGAGCTCCTTCCGCGATTAATCGAATCCCAGCCTCGACATTCACCGAATTCGTAATTTTTCAAATTTTAGAGACCTCGCAATGCTCCGAGTCACCAATTTCCCTGGATTTCCCTGGGTCCTAAAAGTCCTGCAATTTTTTAAGGTCCCACATTTCCCAGAATTTCCTTGAATCCTAAAATCGCCATCGTTTTCTAAAGCCCCAAATCTCCCACAATTTTCCAAGGTACCCAACTTCACAGGATTCCGCAAGGTCCTAAATTTTCTAGGATTTCCAAGGCACTAAACATTCCAAGATTTCGTCGGTTTCCATGATTTTCCAAGGTCCTAAGTTCCCCTCCATTTCTAAGGTACTGAACATTCCAAGATTTCCTAGGTACTAAATTTCTCATGATTTTCCAAGGTCCCAAATATCCCACGATTTTCGTCAAGGCCCTAAATTTTCCACGATTTTCTTAGGTCCTAGAATATCTACGATTTTATAAAGCCCCACATCTCTTACAATTTTCCAAGGCTCTAAATACCCTGAGATTTCTGAAGGCTCTCAACCTCACAGAATTCCACGAGATCCTAAATTTTCCAGGATTTCCGAGGCACTAAATATTCCAAGATTCCCGAAGGTACTAAATTTCGTATGATTTCCAAGGGGTCCTAAATTTCCCTCCATTTTCCAAGGCTTTAAATATCCTGCGATCATTTAAGCCTCGCAACTTCACAGGATTTAGCAAGATCCTAAATTTTCCACGATTTTTAAGTCACTACACATTCCACGATTTCCTAAGGTAATAAATTTCCCATCATTTTCCAAGGCCCTAAATTCCCCTCAATTTTCCGTGGCCCTAAATACCCTGTAACCTCTCAAGATTCTGAGTTTCTCACGATTCCTAAAGGTCCCCAATTTCCCACGGTTTTCCCCAAGGTCCTAAATTCCTCACAATTTTCCCCAGGTCCTAAATTTTCCACGATTTTTCAAAGTCCTTCGGTTTCCGCGAAATCTTTCGTAATTGAGAATACATTTAACCGTCGTCGCATCGTAGCGATATATATTCGCGGTCGGCGAGCAGCTCGATTCGCGTTTTTTTTTTGGCGCGTGAGAGTGGATTTATCGATGAGTCAAAAAGCAAAAACAAAAAAAAACGAGAGCAGAGCATAAATCCGGCGGAAAAGGTAATAGGAACGGGCTCTGTCATTTGCGCGGAGAAACCCTATGAAAAGTGTATTTATCGTGTTTTCTCGTCGCAATTCCGGACAATACGTTTCGCGGCGTTTAATGTACACGCACACCGACAACGTTGCACCATGGTGCACGGCACGGCCAATTCCATAAATATTCTGCGAGGGGCCCCGTGCAGCTCGCAGCGAGCCAGCGCTGCTCACTGTTATCCATAAATAAATTCCCCTCGTTCCGTTGATCCTGGCTAATTAATCGTCGGCTTCTGTTCTAACGCGATCCCGGCTCGATACATATTTCCAACTGAGTAATTAGGTACCTTCATTTCCTCGGGAACCTGTCGCGTTGTGCAACAACGCCGGGGCCGCGGCCATAAACTTTCAAATTTTCTGTCGGCCCTCGGGATTCAATTAAACGGCACCGATCGAGCCGGGTGCGGCGGTTGGATCTACGCCGCTGCCGTTGGCCCGTCCAGAGAGAAATTCCGGACACGTTTCAGCGAAATCGCGGTCTCCTCTCCGCTCGCGCAGAAAACTACATTTATTTCAAGCCGATTTATTTATCGCTCGAGGAGGGAACGTTCTTATTCGCGAAGAACACCGACGACTCTATAAAACTCGGAGGATCTTCACGATAATGTGGACTCGAGGGAACTCTAAGAACTCGAGCTAATTTGTAAGAATCGAGATTAACTCGAAGGAATTCTAAGAACGCAAGGTAATTCGTAGGGTTCGAGGAGAATGCGTAGGGTTCGAGGCAATTCGTAGGGTTCAAGGTAATTCATAGGCCTAAAATGCAATTCGTAGGGCTCAAGGAAATTCATAGGACTCGAGGGAATTCGAAGGAATCGAGGCATTTCGTAGGACTCAAGGTAACTCGTAAATCTCAAGGCAATTTGTAAAGCACAAGGCAATTTATACAACTCGAGGCAATTCGTAGGGTTCAAGCTCATTCATAGGGCTCAAGACAATTCATAGGCCTCTAGGGTAATTCGTAGGCCTCAAGTGCAATTCGTATGGCTCAAGGAAATTCATAGGACTCGAGGGAATTTGAAGGAATCGGTGCAATTCGTAGGACTCAAGGTAATTCGTAGAGCTCAAGGCAATTCGTAAAGCACAAGGCAATTTATACAACTCAAGGCAATTTATAGAAACTCGAGGCAATTCGTAGGGTTAAAGGTAATTCATAGGGCTCAAGGGTAATTCGTAGGACTCGAGGGAATTCGAAGGAATCGAGGCAATTCGTAGGACTCAAGGCATTTTGTAGGACTCGAGACAATTCTTAGGGCTCAAGGGAATTTCGTAGGCCTCGAGAGCAATTTGTAGGACTGAAGGAAATTCGCACGGTTCAAGGGCAATTCGTAAGGCTCAAGACAATTTTTAGATCTGAAGGCAATTCGCAGGAGTCAAGGCAATTCGAAGGACTCGAGGCAATTCGTAGGGCTCAAAGATAATTCGTAGGACTCAAGGACAACTCCTAGGGCTCAAGGGCAATTTCGAGGGCTCAGGGCAATTCATAAGACACGAGGCAATTCGAAGAAATCGAGGTACTTCGTAGGACTGGAGGCAATTCGTAGGACTCAAGGGCAATTCGATGGGTTAAAGGGCAATTTATAGGCCTCTAGGATAATTCGTAGGGCTCAAGTACAATTTATAGTGCACAAGGCAATTCGTAGAGCTCAAGGGAAATTCGTAGAGCTCAAGGGAAATTCGTAGGGCTCAAGGCAATTCATAAGACACGAGACAATTCGAAGAAATCGAGGTACTTCGTAGGACTCGAGGCGATTCGTAGGACTCAAGGGCAATTCGATGGGTTAAAGGGCAATTTATAGGACTCAAGCGCCATTCGTAGGGCTCGAGAGCCATTCGTAGGGCTCAGGGGAACTCGGTGGACTCGAGGGATTATAAAACCAAGAAATCTGATGGCTCACAGTACTCTAAACCTGTACATACCCGAACAACCCAAAGGGCTCCGAGACTGTACTCATACTGAATCCGCTCAAAGGACTCTGAAAGTTCCGAGAACTCGAGAGACTCTAAGGATTCTAAAGCCCGAAAACAAAATTCTGCCAACTAGAGAGAGACTCGGAAAGCTCGAAGGTCTCGGCAAACCCGAATAAAAGCGAGGACTCGATGGACTCGGGGCACTGCATTGTCTCCGAGGAGTATGAAAGCTCGGAAAGTGCAGCGGATTCGAAAGTTTCCGATCGAAGAAAGAAGTCCGAAGCGATCGGGAAGGTTCCGCCGTTGTTTCGCGTTACAAGTCGCCGCACGCCGGCGAAAAGCTTTCCCAATGAAACGACGCGGCACGGCGGCGTGAAGCGAGCATAATTCGCGAGCGTCGACCTTATCGATTTCCCACGGCAAAAGGTTTCCCTTTTTCCCTTTTCCTCCCACGCGACCCGACTGTGTCCGCCTTCATGATTTCCGTCGTCGTCGACGGGCTTTCCCCGCTTCCTAACGACGCGCGCAATGTTTGCGGATTTTCCGGGATATTTAACCCGCCCGCGAAAAATATCGAAACTCGCGGCTGTACGATCACGGAGGCAAACGTTTCCGCTTCCTTGGAAGAGTTCTGCAAAATGATTTCTTCCTAATTTCGAACGTCACCGCGCCGTCAGACATCGCCTGGCATCTGCATAATACAGTTTTACAGTGATTTCTCTATATATGTCGCCAAGGCCTGGACGACAAACGTCACGGAATTATCCCCACTATCGGGGATATACCCCGTGAGGGGTCTCGAAGCATAAAAGGTCTCGAAGAGGCCATCGTATGTCTCCTGAACGATCTATGTCGCTGACAAGATCCGTGTTGTTGACATATATCGAGAATTCGCTGTATTTATTAACACGTTCACTACCTCATCATCACAGATACGAAATGTTCACAATCTCGTAGATTAGGATAAAGGACCCAATCAATGTGGAGGTACCAATTACTGTGCCTATATTAATTATACTTATTTTTAAAGCAGAATGAATATTAAAAAAGGGATATATAGGGTGTGGTCGGATGGGTGGTACAACTGGGCAGGGGATGATTCTACATATAAAACTAAGTCGAGAAAAAAAGGAATAACATTTTTTCATTTGACGCCTGGCTTTCGAGAAAATCGAGTTTAAAGATCCTCTCGGTTTCGCGTGCTTTAGTATATGCAGGAAGTAGAATTGGTTGGCTATGGTCAGACACACCCGACGATTCCTAGCTAATAACATGCGTATTTTCAAAATCGGTTTTCTCGAAAACGAAGCGTCAAATGAAAAATTGTTACACGGTTTGTCCGACGTATTTTTACACATAGAATCATCCCCTGCCCGGTTATACCACCCGCCCGGCCACACCCTGTATATATTAACTGATTTGAAGGAAAAAAATGTAATATCTCGTTTTCGATTCTCATTATGCTTTAAAACTTTGAACATCCAACTAGAAACCCTAAAAATTCCATAAAATCAAAGTAAGTTATTTAATTAAATAAAAATTGCATAAAATTGAATGTATGATACTGAATAATTCTCCAACTTTCTTGCATGTTACAGATCCTAAACAAGTTTAGTACAAAGAATATGTCAACGTAAAAATTCATTTTAAAACCTGCACAAATAATTCCGTCACCTAAGTATGGGTGACGCAGTGCCGAACGTGTTAAGAATAAGTATAATTGATATAGGGGCAGTAATTGGTACCACCAAAGTAACTGGGTCCCTTACCCTAATTCAACATACTATAAAATTCATTTTATACACTTTCTCGCGTCGTCTAAAATCATAGTACGCGTCACACGACGTTCAGAGAATATTCTGTGACGTTCTCCTGATAAATTATTACTAGACTGTGGATGTTTATACAATTTTCAATTTCTGTAGGAAAATCTTAGGAAAGTGGAAACAAATAAAATCTAATCTTTAGTGGCCTTTGTAGACCTGGAGTTAATAAAAATCGTACTAAATTCAGCGGAATTTTATGTTATAACATTTTTTGAAAATTTTCAGAACCCATAAATGCGTAATGATCCACAGTCTAGTTATTACAATATTTCATGAAGGGGGTACGTGTCGCATCGAATAAAATATTCGAACGCGTCGATCGATCATTTTCTACATGAGTTTGTGGTTTCTTTGTGGAGGGAGGTTGCGGATCTTTTTACGAGCCTAGAGACACGCGGCTTAATTAATCAATTTTTCCAAGGGAATTCGCTGTATCCCGCGGCTCGGGAAGTTCATGAGAAAGAAGTTTCGCCGGTGTATGCAAACCGTAGCCCGTGGCGACGAGATGAAGGGAGAGAGAGAGAGAGAGAGAGAGAGAGAGAGAGAAAGAGAGAGAGAAGAGAGAGGAAAAGCTGCGTATCCTCTGGCCGACCGATTAACATAATACCGTATAATTTGCGCGGCAAAGGTTCCGACGGACTTGCGGCCGAGGTAAGTTTAATCCTCCCCAGGCCGTCGCCCTTTTTTTCTTAGAATTTGCAACTGGACGAGAGCCGGGGCTAACCGCGAATAATTCTCCTTTCTGTTTTCTATTCGCTCCTTTTTTCTCTTTCTCTCTCTCTCTCTCTCTCTCTCTCTGTCTCTTTCTCTCTCTCTTTCCTCTCCGCCGTTCCTCGGCGTTCTCTGTTTCATGTAATTGCCCGGTTCAAGCGAAACCGATATTTTCCAACGAGCTAGGAGACCGTCGTCGATTAATTGATACCGTGATTATTAAATTACGCGAAGGTTTTCCAGTCGAAACTGAAATTCGACGAGGATATTAAATCCGCTCTCGGAAATTGGACATCATACGATCCCATTTCTTTTTCAGCTTTTTTCATTTCGCTTCCGTCCGCACCGTCGACAAATATATCCTTTTTTCACCAGCTGCCAACGGGAATAATGAAAAACGACTCGGACTGCGCGAGCGCGCACGCGAATGATAAATATTTGTCGTAGCTCGTCCACGATTTCTTGTCGCGATCGACGATCCACCGAGTTGTAATTGTACAGGGCGATTCGAATTTGGTGCTGGAATTTTCCGATGCCCAGAAAAAGTTAAATACAGTATTCACTCGATTTTTGTCACAAATGCCTCGTCGATAAAAGTCCCAGAACTGTCCCCACCCCGTGAGAAGTCATGAACCCAGGCCCTCTAGCTGACCTTTTCTACGTCCGGCGTGAATCAAGGAGTAGTATTTCCTGTTCGATATATGTCTCCGGCTGGAACCGTGTTTTGGACATATATCGTGTAAACACTATAGTTCCGCAAAAGATTTCGGAAAGTCTGCCGCTTGGAGAAATGAAGTTCAGAATTCGTTTGAGGATCTAGATCTAGACGGTGTCCGCAACAAGGAGAATTGGTAGATCATGATCGGACAAATCCACGAATTCGATTTTCTCGACAAGGAAACGTACGACACATTTTAGTCCAAGAAAGCCAAGAGCGTTTTGACTGTTTTAACAATCGAAGCATTCGTCCGTGTCTATTCACCGTTTTGCATCGTAAGGAAATATGAAAAGAATGCCTTTATCACCAAACTTTTTTAAATTATATTTAAGTACAAAAATGACTACAAGTAAAAGAACTTCACATTTCAGCATTATAAGAAAAAATAAATTGAGCGTTTATTTTAATAAAAAACAAAAATACGCTCCGGTGATAGTGACCAGAAAATTGATGTAGGTTGAGGCACAGATTACTTTGGATTGAAGCACACTGTTTACATTTTAAATTGACTCTGTTCGATTGCTTTAATAATAAAGAAAATATCCCATTACGCAGCATTCGCAGTGAATTTATATTCTTTCTCCTTGTTAACGTTTATGACCTTGAATGATAATATCGTTGAAATTGTCTCGAGAAGGCCTACAATCGTAGGAGTTCAAAAATTTGTGGTTTCATTTAAAAAACAAAGATGACCTTCATGTCTCCTTGACGCTCCCACCTATCAAGAAACTAGTAACATCGGATAATCAGCACTTCGATACCAAATGATTTTAGCCTGATGCGTTTTTTCCTATCACCAATAGCAACCAAGTTATTCAGGTGGCCGGTTTTAAGTGCCTCACCCTGTATACGCTAATGATGCGAATGGGTTCATGTATTTTCAATTTGCAAGCTTACAGCCTCTCCGGACGGTGAAAGCATGATCAACGCGATGATAAAACGAAACATTTTTTATTCAAGCACTTACTGTTCGGATCATGTATCCATCTCTTCTTGTCGCCCGCTTTCATCATTCGCGTGTCATCCTGCAACAGAAACACGATAATTCCGATTAATTCCAGAACGATGCTCCCTCTCGATATCTGCGAAAATATCATCGTTTCAAAATTGCACATATACGGGACAAAAGTGTTTATACACCCTTCAAAAAGGTGCAACTCCGATAATTGTCAAATAAAAAATTCGGTCGTATGCCGGTGAATTTCGTGTCGACAGATACTTGTGATTCCAGGGCGAGGACCCCAATTACTGTGGGGGTACCAATTACCGTGCCTATATAAATTATACTTATTTTTAAAGCGTAATGAACATTCAAAAAGTGATATTAAATTTTTCCATTAAAAGTATATATCAGTATATATCAGTATTTATGTCAAATACAATAATTTCTCTGTATATGTCGTCAAGGCCTAAATGATGAACGTCGCGGAATTATCCCGACCACCAAAAGGTCTCGGACACCGAAAGTAAAAATAACATGGTTCGGGTATGTCTCCTGGACGATCTATGTCGCTGGCATACATCGAGATATGGCATACATGACATATATCGAGCAATCACTGTTCAACTCGCGCGAGTTTTATTACTGTCACCAAAAATTTAGGTGTATTTCGTTATAAAACTAAAAATTTTTATTTATTCTTTCAAATTAATTTCATCCTCTTCAAAGTAATGACTATTCGACATAATGCACTTACGCCAACCAACGCTTTTGGAGTGTAAGAAGTGTAATGAGGAGTATAAGGTGGCATAGATAAAAAATATAGTATCTCCTGGCTGATATATGTCCGTGGCAAGACTCGTGTTGTTGACGAATATCGAGAATTCACTGTGTCTGCTTTTCAATATTCATTGTGCTTCAGAAATAAGTGTTATTAATACAAGCACAGTAATTGGTACCCCCACAGTAATTGGGACCCTTATCCTAGCAGAGAAAATTCTCGAATTGGCAGTAGTTTTCAAGAAAATTGACTCTGCTGATCATTATGGGGAGAGGGGGTGGTATTTAAAAATTTCGGCAAAGGTTCTCGCGAAATCGACTCGCCAACCTCGACGGATCTCCGGCATTTATCAGGTAACTCGCTAACTTTCTGATCGATCCGCTGACAACGGTTCGCCAACGTGCAAGTCGGTCCAATCTCCTCGGTTATATCAGCGTGGCAGATTTTCGCCGGTCCCTCCGCCCCGTCGCTATTTTCGATATTATCCTCGAATTGTTGCGAACTGGCACGTGAACTATCACGCGAGCACACCCCCGTTTTACCCTCGCCAACCGGCAATCACGTCCTCGGCCTGAACTTTCGCAAACGACGCGCCCGAGCCCTTTGCTCTTTTTCGCGAACGGGAACCAACCCTGAATTTTCTTGGTCACGATGAGCGATCGTTTTGCTAATCACTGTACTCGCTACCCTACCCCATCCAAACTATACTCAGGCTGCTATGCAATCGTGAGCACACCTGTGAACTATTTTCGATTCTTACTGAGCTATTTTTTGTGACTCGACGGTTTCAATCGAACACTGATATACCATGTATAATCAACTTACATATAGACTCGATTCTCTTTGGGTGCGTGTCCATTTGACAGTAAAATTGTCGCTAGTTACTGTCGAGAGTCATATTCCTCAGTGTTTTATTTTGCGCGAATGGAATAGCACTCTCCGATAGCACTCTCAATGGCGAATTTGACTCTCCATTGTAACTCGCGACAGTTTTAGGATGCGTATCCACTTGAGAGTAAAATTGTAGCGAATTATTCTCGAAAATCGAATTCGTCAATGTTTTATTTTGCACGAGAGGAATAGCACTCCCCGATAGCATTTTCAATGGCGTGTACACTGACGAATTTGACGCTCGAGAATAATTCGCGAAAGTTTTAGGGTGCGTGTCCACTTCAGAGTAAAATAGTCGCGAGGTACTCCCGAGAGACAAATTCGACAGTGTTTTATTTTGTATGAAGGCAATAGCACTCTTAGATAGCATTTTCGATAGCGTATATAATGACGAATTTGACTCTTGAGAGTAAGTCGAGTCGGTTTTAGGGTACGTGTCCACTTGAGAGTAAAACTATCGCGAATTACTCTCGAGAGTGAAATTCGTCGATGTTTTATTTTGCACGAGAAGTATAGCACTCCCAATAGCGTGTATACTTTCGAATTTGACTCTCGAGAATAACTCGCGACAGTTTTAGGGTACGTCTCCACTTCAGAGTAAAATAGTCGCCAGGTACTCTTGAGAGCCAAATTCGTCAGTGTTTTATTTTGCATGAAGAGAATAGCATTCTTAGATAGCACTTTCAATAGCGTATATAATGACGAATTTGACTCTTGAGAGTAATTCGCGACAGTTTTAGGGTGCGTGTCCACTTGAGAGTAAAACTGTTGCGAGGTCCTACCGAGAGTCATATTCGTCAGTGCTTTATTTTCTCAATAGCCTTTGCACTGACGAATTTATCTCTTGAGAGTAACTCGTGCCAGTTTTAGAGTGCGTATCCACTTGAGAGTAAAACAGTTGCGAGTTACTCTCGAGGGTAAATTCGTGAGTGTTTTATTTTGTACGAGAAGTATAGCACTCTCAAAGTATGTATACTTTCGAGTTTGACTCTCGAGAGTAACTCGCGACAGTTGTTCTCTCAAGTGGACACGCAGCCTTACGTATTAGCTCTAGGACCGCCGTGCCCGATATTTTGTTCTCTTACAATTCTTGAAGTGATAGAAATATTACGAAACCGACAGTGCTTCAAGAGACCTTGACTATTATTTATCAAACGAGACCGGATACAGGTGTGCGATCGTTTCAGTCCACGTCGATCGGCTATTAACTGACGGAAAAATCTAGTGTTTAGGGAATTTCACGTGACAATATTTTTTCCATCGATTCCACTTATTTTCTAGAAACAGCTCAGCGTGCGACTCCCGGGCACAGTGAAACTCGCGGCTGTTAAAACCGGCTAACTATACTCGTCTCCCCGCAGGATGATAATTACAGGCTGTCGCGAGCAGGCAGCGATTCGCGAGGGCAATTTAAGAGCCCGCAAACGCCTTTCGGTGGAACGGGGCCGGTGCCCTCGTATCTCCGATTCGACGAAACTACACCGCCTGCCCCCCCCCCCCCCCCCTGCCATCCCCCCATCTAATTGCAAAACATCATTCCGTTCTAATTGTGTGTTCGTGGCGACCGGTATTTGCATTTGCAGAACAGGGGAGCACCGGGAGTATCAAACGTTCTTCGCGTGTTCGAGGGTCTCTCGTCGCGTCGTTCGCGATGTTCGTGAGAGTTGGGGGAGGGTGGGGGGAAGCTGACCTCTCTCGGCGTCCTTTATGCTCACCTCGTGGGTTCGAACCAGTCCGAAAATAACTGTTTAAAACTGTTACGTAAAGCTTCCGATTGAGGCAGTTATGCAGAACCCCTTTACCAGCCGCGAGTCGCTGCTGTTTCACGAACAACCGAAATTTCCATTCCACCGTCTGGCATACTCGCTTATCCTTTCCACTTGGCTTTCCCTTATCAACTCAACGATCGGTTCTTATCAGAAGTGAAATTTATTCCGACCTCCTGTTATTAATGAACGTCGTGAATAAAACCTAGAATATTACAGATCGGTGACGTGTTTACGATGACGACTCCTTCGTGTGTTTTAATTTACGAAATCGGACATGCTGTGTGTTTCGCACACCGACCCGATACAGTTACGGCTTGCAGCCGCGATAATTAAAGAAGTCGTTCTCCAATTACTTTTCCGCGATTGCGGTTTAATGTGCCGCGGCGGCTGTTCGATATTTCGTGCATCTTCGACCCGAGGGGAATGAAAAAAAAAAAAAGAAAGTGGAACACGCGATTCCGTGTTTTCGCGCGACATCGGTCTTCCCGGCGCGGCGCGGAGTGTCAAAATGGATCCCGGTGCTCGGTCTCGCGGCGGTAAAAGGTGGCTGAATGGCAGGCTAATTGCTGAATTTAATTCCCCGCAAACTTGTGCAGTTCCACCGGTAGCTGGTGCACCCTGCACCCCATCCCCCTGCCCCGCTCGCTGCCGAAAAAGAAGCGGAAAAAAATCGGGACGACCGCGGCGGTTCCTCTGTGACCCAATTAAAACGACCTCGTCGTTGCTCGCGAGACTCGCGAACAAGGCCAGTTTCCAGCGACGGAAGTATTCGCGAACGCGGTGCATACACACCGTTGCGTTTTTACCGTTCAAGGTCGTCCGAGTCACGAGACATTTCGCCAATGGCTCACGCCACGCCTTCCTCGGGCTTGCCACTTTCTCGCGGCAGTTTTTCTTCACCTTCGAGGCCCTTGTTATGTTTTTACAGCATCAAGTACAGTGTCTACCCGATAAATGTCCAAATACGAGTCTGGCCAGGGACAATTATCGGGTAGAAGATGCTATTCTTTGATACAATGCCGAACATAGTAAAGGACAGCACAGCTCGAGTGGCGTCGGTCACGGAGGAGTATAAACGTACATTTCTACACGATTTATCTCCCAAACACGGGTCTCGCCAGGACATATATCGGTTAGGAGATACTATCTCTTGATACAATGTCGAACGTAGTAAAGGACAGCACAGCTCGAGTGGCGTCGGTCGCCGAGGAGTGTAAACGTATATTTCTACAAGATATATATCCAAAATACGAGTCCAGTCAGGTACAATTATGGGCTAGAAGATACTATTCTTTGTTACACTGCCAAAAGTAGAAAAGAATAAACAAGCTTGAGTGGCCTCGGTCGCTGAGGAGTGTAAACATACATGTCTACATGATGTATGTCCAAAACACGCATTTGACGAGGACATATATCGGGTAGAAGATATAATTCCTTGGTACACTGCTGAAGGTAGAAAAGGACAACGAAACTCGAATGGCCTCGGTCGCCGAGGAGTGTAAACGCAGTATATCTCTACATGATGTATGTCCAAAACACGGGTCTCGCGAGGGACATATATCGGCCAGGAGATGCTATTTCTTGTTACAATGCCGAACGTAGAAAAGGGCAACGAAGCTGGAATGGCCTTGATCGCCGAGGAGTGTAAACGTAGTATATCTCTACATGATGTATGTCCAAAACACGGATCTCGCGAGGGACATATATCGGCCAGGAAATACTACTCTATGATACACTGAGGAACGTAGAAAAGAACAGAGAAGCTCGTCCCGCATTACGTTTACTCAATCGGCGACCGATACCACTCGCGCCGGCTGCCAGTGGTGATGGGATTTTTATCAGCTAGACATTTGGGACATATATCGAGTAAAAACTCCGTACGCATTTTCTTTTTAAGAATGCATGAAATTCGCGGTCTACTAATAACGTTTGACGCTCGGCACTTCCAGCGTCGTACAATTAATACCATTTTTCAATTTTGTTTGCAATACAATCGTTATTTATGACTTTCATTAGGGGAGATCTGAATTCAGTCTTCGAAACGTCGTAGTTATTTTACCGATGGCGTTCATACATCGCGAATATGACTCCGGTGGCGAAACATCGGCGCGAATTTTCCGGTGAAATATGAAAATCGCGGTGGCGAATCGACCGCAGAGAAATAAAACATGATCGCGCCGGCCCGATCCGACTGGATCCGATCGGATTCGCAGATTTTCGAGCAGCCCGGCCCGCGAAAATAAGAATTACGGGCGGTTTTTTTTTGCCCCCGAAAAAAAAAACCAGCTGACGTACGAGCGAGCGACGCGTCTGTTCCCTGTGGCCGTGTCTGACTAATGGCGGGCTGTTTCCACTGTGCAGCCGGCTGCGCCCGACGCGTTTTTCATCGGTATGGAATCAGGCGTCCATCCAGACGGATGATCGGCCTGATCCGTGGAAAATCGATAGCAACGCGTGCGAAAATTCGGTCGACACAGCCCCCACCCCCCTCTTCCACATTCGGAACAGAACCACTGCATTTTTGTTTCCCTCGGGAAAGTCTTCGTTTCGTGAACATTTTCAATTCGCAATAAGAATTACGGCTAGATCAAGTACCAAAATGGACACTAGAAAAATTTAAAAATAGTATCACATTTTATTCAATTTATTGCATACTGGGTCGCCTATATGTGCCGACTAATTTTCTTACTGTCCTAGGCTTTCGAAAAATCTAAAAAAATCATGGAATACGTATTGAAACCTCTATTTTAACAGTAGAACCATGGATGTGTCAAAATGACTTGCTCTCAATTTTTTCTTTTAGAAATATTGAAATTATAAATACGTTTCCATCGGAACATTTTTTAATAAACTTCTCCATCCAAGTAGATATTTAAACAAAACTGGTACGAAATCTAGACAATGTTATATGAAATCTAAAAATGTATGTCATTCAGTGCTTACTGATTCTAGTGTTAATATATAATCGTCGGGACATTAAATGTTTCAAAAATAAATGCAAGAGTGAAACGACTAAAAGAAGAGACAAAGGCTATAGCCAGTTTTGGGGGCCAAATCGGCTCCGGAAGGGATTTTATTCCAATTTGCGCCGTTCGATAGCCTACCAAAAAAGATACCTTTCAGCCAAGTTTTAGCCCTATAGCTCATCTGTAAGGGTAGTTATGGAGGAAAAACGAAAATCCAGTTTTTGGCCCATTTTCCCCATTTAATGACAATTTAAAATTCTGAAAAAAATCT